>OU015751.1:84468041-84481853 GCA_907169655.1 Acomys percivali | reverse complement strand
TGTGTGTGTGTGTGTGTGTGTGTGTGTGTGTGTGTGTGTGTGTGTGTATGTGTGCATGTGTGTGTATTTAGAACAAATGAAAATTATTTTTAAATCAGTAAAATTTTCAAAGTAATAAACATTAAATAATTCTACTTTAAATGCTATTTAAATTATAAAATCATCAAAAATAATTGAAGGTCTGACACAGGTGGCAATGATCTCACTGATATAACACAAATGTTCAAGATGACAGATTTCTCTCATCTTTAAAAAGTACATCTTTTTTTATAAATTACTGAGTAAAGTTTGATCAGATAATAAAGTGAATTTAGAAGTACACTTCTATTCTGCATTTCATTCTGGACTGAGATAAAATGTAAATATTTCTAAAAGTTATGTATTTATGATTAAATAGTTTAATGGATATGCATAGAAACTTCATAACTTTTCCACAATTAATAGTGATATATATGTGTGTGTATGTGTGTATTTCAATAAGAAAATACACCTGTTATTAAATTTAGATAATTGCATAGACAATGAATCAAAGTAATGCCTTCAGTATCAGTCTTTAGACAAAGATATTTTCTGTAGCAGATTACAAACTTATTTTTGATATTGTTAGTTAAAGTAGATTTTTGGCTAAAATAATGTAGTGGCTTGACAGTATGTATCTTAAAAGATTTATCTACTATAAGGGATATAAGATTGTGCATTTTACTTCACAAGAACTAGGTATTACTTGCAAAAAAAAAAAAGCAAATAAACAAAAAACACACCACTGGGCAGGCCCAGCAAATAGGTAACTAAAACTTTCCTCCCTCCCTACTCCATTGTATATGCAGCCCATCAGTCTCATCTCTAGCTCTGCAACAGAGCACCTGTTTAAGCCTTCATCCATCCCACCATACCTCTCATAGACCTCGACCTCCTGATTTCTCTCCCCTCACTCGTTGCTTTATCCCAGACTTCAGTTCCTACAAGGACCCCCTGCTGACTGACTCTCTACTTAGCGTGATTGGAGATGGTCATTTTTTTCTTAATATCCTCAGATCTAATACCCCCAGTTTCGTGCCTAGTCCTGTTGAAAATCATCTAATAGAATCTCTATTTCCTCTCTGACCCCATCCCCAACAGGAGACAAAACCTTCTTCTCCAAACTTCTTTCCCACAACTCAACTTATCCTGGACTCCAAAACCAGCAGGCATTACCTGTAAAAATACTAGCTGACCAGACAAAGGAAACGGAGGCAACAGAAACCAAGTAACAAAGCACCCACTCAACAAAGACATCAGCACCTACACCTATAATCATCACATTATACCTAGATGCCAAAAAGCAACAGAACTGAAAGTAGCCAGGGCAATCTGTTTCCACTAGAGCACAGCAACTCTAACACACCAGGCCCTGAATAATCCAATATAGCTGAAGCACAATGAAAAAAAAGCTTAAAATCATTTTATGAAGATGATTGAGGTCCTTAAAGAGGAGATTAATAAATCTCTTCAAGATATCCAGTAAAGTGGAGAGAGAGAGAGAGAGAGAGAGAAAGAGAGAGAGAGAGAGAGAGAGAGAGAGAGAGAGAGAGAGACAGACAGACAGACAGACAGACAGACAGACAGACAGACAGACAAACAGACACACACTATGGGAAGAAATGCATAAATCTCTTAAATCCAGAAAAAAGTTGAAAGGAAAAGCTGTTCCATGAGTGAAAATGAAACAGAATCAGTAAAGAACACTCAAGCTGAGGTAATTCTGGAAATTAGAACAGGAACTACTAAGTGAGGTAAAAGAGAATTTTGGTGGTTGAGGACTTGATAGAAGAAATATATACCTTGTCCAAAAAAAAATGTTGAATCTAAAGGACTCCTTACACAAAAAACATCCAGGAATCTTGGACAATACCAAAGGTCAAATCTTAGAATAAAAGGAAGAGAAAAAGGAGAAGAAACTTAATTCAAGGACAGAGAAAATATTTTCAACAATATCATGGAAGAAAAAGTTTCCTAACCTAAATATACTAGAGCATACAGAACACCAAACAGATTGGGAAAGAAGAGAAAATCTCTGTATATCATAACGGAAACATTAAACACACAGAATAAAGAAATTATAGTAATATCAAATGAGGAAAAGACTGGGTAACATATAAAGACTGACCTATTAGAATTGCATTGAACTTCTCAAGGGAGACTCCAAAAGCCTAGAAGATGGGCTGCAGAATCTGATACCATAGATGCCAGCCCAGATATAACCCAGCAAAACTTTCAATCCCCATAGATGAAGAAAATAACATAATCCTTGACAAAAAAAATTTAAGCAATATACCTAGAATTCGAGCCTTATAGAATATGTTAGGAGAAATATTCCTGTAGAGGTACTAACTATAGCCATACAAACACAGAGAATAAATAATTCCAGAACAGCAAAACCAAAAGAATGGAAATGTTCACATACTTTTTCCTTCATACATGCAAACATATAAACTCAAACACTCACATGAACCACCAACACCATTGCCACAATCAACAACAAAATAACAGAAATCAACAATCACGATAAAAGTTCTGAAGTGATTAGGGACTCAAGGAATATACTTAAATATAATAAAGGCATTTTACAGCAAACCCATAGCCAACAGCAAAGTAAATGAAAAGAAACTAAAAGCAATTCCTCTAAAATCAGAAACAAGACAAGGTAGTCTATTCTCTTGATAGTTACTCAGTATAGTACTTGAAATCTTAGCTAGGAAAATAAGACAACTGAAGGGTATGAAGGAGATAAAAATTGGAAAGAAAGACGTCAAAGTGTCTTTATGTGTAAATGATATGATAATATCCATAAATGGACTTAAAATATCCTGAAAATAAAACTAAAAATGATAAACACTTTCATTAAAGAAGCTAGATACAAAATTACCTCATAAAAACCAGTACTCTTCTTATATATACAAATGATCTGAGAAAGAAATAATAAAACATTTCACAAGACTCAAATAATTTTTAAAATCTTGGGATAACCATAACCAAGTGAAAGATATTTATGATTAAAATCACCAAGTATTTGAAGAAGAAAATTGACGAATTTATCAGAAGATGGAAAGATGCCCCATACACATAATTGGTAGGATTAAAATAGTAAAAATGTCCATCTTACCAAAAAGTAATACACAGATTAAATGTAATCCTATCAAAATTACAACATAGTTCTTTAAAGATCTTGAAGGGACAATAGACAGCTTCATATGAAAAAACAAACAAACTAAAAACTCAGGCTAGTCAAAGCAGTTTTGAGCAATAAAAGGTATTGATAGAGGTCTCACCATTCCAGATTTCAAGTTGTATTACAAAGATCTAGTAATTAAAAGAGCATGATACTGGCATAAAAAAAAACAGATGTGATGATGATTAGTTTAAAATGAAGATCCAGACACATATCCACATATGGACACCTGACTTCTTATTTAAAAAGTGGGTAGGGCAGAAATACATATAGAAAGATTACAGGAACTTCAGCAAACAGATCTGGTCTAAATGGATATCTTCATGTTGAAGAATGAAAATGGATCCATATTTATACTCAGCACAAAATGCAAGTCCTAATGGTCCAAAGACTTCAGCATAAAAGCAGATACTAAAGAAGATAGAAGAAAACAAAAATAATAGTTTTGAATTCACTGGAACAGGAGACGGCTCCCAGAACAGAGCAGTGATTGCTCAGGCACTAAAATCAACAATTAATAAACATGACCTCATGAAATAGAAGTTCTTCTGTAGGCAAAGGACCCCATAATTTGGACATAGTGGTATCTTATAATATTAGAAAAATTTTATCACCTCCATATCTGATAGAGGACTAATATCCAAATTATATAAAGAATTCTAGATCTGGGTATGGGTTTAAAGTTTACTGCCCTTGGCTGGTGCCTTACTTTGAGTGGGACCCCTGGGCCCAAATCTGCCTACCATAATGTTCTACTTGTAGGACCCTCTGGATCCTTCTACTTTGCTATTCTCCCATGCTTCTCTCATCTAGAGTCTAAATAGGATGTACTCCCCTCTGTCCCAGTTTCCTGGTAAGTGAAGGCTTTCGTGGGACACACTCCTTGGGCTAGTATGCAGATATAAGTGAGTATATACCATTTGAGACTTTCTGCTTCTGGGTTAACTCACTCATTATGATCATTTCTAGCTCAATCCATTTGTCCACAAATTTCGGGAATTTCTTGTTTTTAATAGCTGAGTAGAATTCCATAGTGTATATGTACCACAGTTTCTTTATCCATTCTTCTACTGAGAGACACTTAGGCTGTTTCCATGTTCTGGCTATTATGAATAAGGCTGTCTCCACAGTTGAGTGGAGAGTGGGGTATGACTTTCACATGAACTCTGGTGCCTCATATTTGACCATGTCCCCTGGAGGGGGAGACCTGGTGGCACTCAGAGGAAGGATAGCAGGTTACCAAGAAGAGACTTGATACCCTATAAGCATATACAGGGGGAGGAAATCCCCCTCAGGAACAGTCATAGGGGAGAGGAATAAGGGGAAAATGGGAGGGAAGGAAGAATGGGAGGAAGCAAGGGATGGAATAACCACTGAGATATAACAAGAATAAATTAATAATAAATAAATAAATAAATAAATAAATAAATAAATAAATAAATAAATAAAATAAAGAATTCTATATACCAGATATCTCAAAAGCCAAATAGTCCAATTAAAAATGCAATACCATTCTAAACAGAGAACTTTCAATAGAGGAAACAGAAATGGCTAAGAAACACTTAGCAAAAGTTCAGTATCCTTAACTATCAGTGAAATGTGAATCAATATTACTTTGGGATTTAATCTTAACATCTATCATAATGGCTAAGATCAACAAAAGAATGACAACACATACTAGCTGGGAAGTGGAGAAAAATGAACACTCTTACATTGCAAGGACACTTGCTCAACTATGTTCATTGCTGATCTACTCATAAGAGCCACAACCTTGAGTCAACTTATATGTCCCACAAAAAAATAGAAAAAGGAAATGTGGTATAATTACACAATGGAGTATTTCCCAGGTGTTTAAAAAATGTGAATATGAACTTTGCAGGCAAAAGGATAGAATTAGAAAGTATCCTGAACGAGATAACCCAAGCCCAGTTATATATATAAAATATATATATATTTTTTTAATTGATTAAATGTGGATATTAGCCATTATAATGATAGCAAACTATAATCAGTAGACTCAGATAAGTTATGCCCAGAGGAAGATACTAGGTGGGGACACATAGATCTGCTTGTGAGGGAAAATAGAATAGACTTTATGGATTTTCTTGAAGTGAGAGGTATAAAGGGAAGGATTGGTTGGAAAAGAGGAAATGGGATTGAAGGAGGGAATATGGGGTGGAACAGCTGGAATTGAGGTTCATTTGAGAGGCAGTATAGAAGCCTACTGCCATAGAAACTTATAAAAAATACACGAAGCAGAGCCTACTAAATTTTCCCAGTAACTTGGAAGACAGAGTCCCAACTGGCCATCACTTGTCACCAAATGCAACATCCAGAGACAAGACTGTGTTACCTCCAATTTAAAGGTTAGCCCAAAGGGTCCCAAGGAAATCACAATCAAGAGTATTGCCAAGACAACAGATTGCTCTCTTCATGCTGACAGTACTACACCTTTGTGAGGACACTAGTTACAAAAGTCATTGCTCCTGGGGAGAGTGAGCTGGTGCCTGCGTAGAACCTTCAATGCTACGGTATAGTGTTTTTGTTATGGGAAAGTATGGTTCAGATTAACAAAGAGAAAGGTAAAATCCACCCCAGGCACAGAACCTCTGATCTACAATCTGCACTTCCTGCAAGACGTGCCAGCAAAATGATGGCACAAAGGATAACCAGTCAAGATCTGAGTTGGCTTCAGGCCTACTTCACAAGATGGAATCCATGCCTCCCCCTGCTTGGGTCACAGAGAATCAAAGACTGCGCAGTCAAAAGAAATAGGGTAAAACCAAATAATACTAATCTAAAACAAAAACCAAACAAAATAACAATAAATTAATCCTAATGATATGAAACTATCATCATAGAACAGTACCTTACTCAGGCAGCATCAGAGAAGTAGTTTCTTGCACCAGGTGGGAACAGCCAGGACAGAGAGTGAGACTTTGTAATGTGGAGCAGGAAGGAGCATGTCTCCTACAGACCTCTTCTCCCCTTAGAGCTCAGGGAACCAAGTGGAAGAGGAATCAGAAGGAAAGTCAGAGTTAGTAGGGATGGAGGTGGGCACCAAGAGAACAAGGCCCTCTAATTTAATTGAGCAAAGCTGATATTAAATCAGACTGAAGCAGGAAGCACAGGGCCAATGTGAGTTCAAACTAGGTCCTACGAATATATGTTATAGATTTCAGATTAGTATTTTTACTGTACTGCTAAATGTGTGAACCAGTGGGTCTTTCTCTAGTTCCTGTGATTTCTCTTGGGCCAATTTTTATTCCTTTGTTTTGCCTTGTCCAACTTCAATGTGGTTTTTAAAAAAATCTTATTACATTTTATTTAGTTAAAGATCACATTTATTACAAAAATAATTGAGATGTCAAAAATGAATCTTTGGTACTCATTATATTATCTATCAAGATGACCACATGCAACCATGTAATGTATATAGATGCGAACATGCTGGTACTTTGAATTTCAAAATATATCTTTACACAGTTCCTGTATTGTTAGTAATTTTACTTTATCATTTTGTGCTATTTATTAATACCAAGTTTTCCAATTTGAAACTTCTCAGAGGGAAAATATTAAAGAGAACAAGTGAAAAAAAAACTTTTAAAAGTCCTCAGTGAATGTATTTCCCTCGAGGCTCCCATTTCACTTTGCTACTCACAGAGAAATCCCGATTCACAGTTTCTGATTAGGAAAAAGTTCCATGAGATTTCCCTGTGGAGGCAGATTTTACTTAGAAGAAAAGTCCCAAGTTGGGAGTGAAGAACCACAAGGAGAGTAGGTTCTCCCTGGAAATTCAGATCAGAGTCCTACATAGGAAAAAGAAACCCTTACTTAGGTCACCCAGAAACACACAAGAATAGGGGAACAACCATATTACTTAAATATTTACAATTTTATATTACTTTTAGCTCAGTTTGAACATTTATTTAAACAGAGAAAGTATGAGATTTTATTTTCATCTTTAGAAGTTTATAAATAAAGCCATATATCCAATAGGAGAATTTTTAATCTTCAATAATTAAATTTAAAATACTCAAATCTTATTAAGAATTTCAAGTTTATTAATTGAAAGGATTGTGATTATGCATTTTAAAGTAATATTAATTTTTCTTTTTAATTTTATTGCTTTAATCCATGAATATAATTAATAATTTTGTTACTCATGGGACCTGGTTCCTTGATCTGGATAATGAATCATTTATAAAGGAATGAACCCCAGGGAAGTAAATTAAATTATTCCTTTACTCTATGCAGAAGATGGCTTAGATATTTTAGATTGGAAAATATTTCTGGTGGGTCAGATAAACTCCTGTGGGTATATTTGCCTCCAGCTATACTTGAGTGAATGTATGACTTTTTAATTGGAATAAGAAAACAAATTATAATTTTTCAATTTTCAAAATCAGTTGCACACCAAGTATTTCAACAACATCCAGAATATATTTTATAGGTATAATCCATTTACATTAAATGTAATACACAACAGAAAGTACTACTTTATATTTTGTGATAAAGATAGGTACCGTGTTCTGGGGTGGAATGTCTGTCAAGGATCCCTTTTCCTTGTGCAGAGGGCAGAGGTGCAAGTGTTGTTGTATGAGCCCTGCCAATACACCCTGGACCTCCTTAACAATCCAACCTTTCCTCTGCTCAGTCCTTCCTATTTATGTGGACAACCTCACACTAACTAACTGTAGGGAAAATAATTATGAGGAAAAATTGCAGTAGCAAGAAATAGAATCTTACATTTTTGCTGTTATAATCATCTAAGTAAAATTTTACAAAAGTAAATCATAATTGTGACAAAAGAGGGTCTCTGTAGAGTTAAAAATAGTATTTATTACCTCTGATTTGTTAATTGGAAAACTGGAAAATTGGGAAGTATTCCTAAACAAAATCTGTAGTGTAAAATAAAGTATAATTAGGAATAATTGTCCTAGAAAATTTTGGAATCCGTATATTCTTTCATCAAATACACTGAAATGCCTTTCCTTTTATTTTAAACAGGGACTCCATTGTGTGAAAGTAAATATTGGGATGAAAATATCCTCATATTTTTCTAGCAATAATTTTATGCATGCATTTAAATTTGAATATCTATCAACCATTAAGTGTGTGTGTGTGTGTGTGTGTGTGTGTGTGTGTATGTGTGTGTAAGATTATATTAAAATAAGTACCAGGGAGCTGGGGTGCTACTCCTCATATAAGCATGAGTGGACATAAGGTCCCTGGCACCAATGTTAAGAGATAGATGTGGAGCATCCCTGCAGTCACAGCCCTTGTTGGAGAGACATAGGAGGCTTTCTAGAACCTTTGACCAACCCTTAGAGATGAATCAGTGCACTGCAGAATAACACACAGACTTCATCTTAAAAGATAACATTAAAAAAAAAAAGGTAACATAAAAATCTGATACAGGAAGACACCGGACACAAAACACTGGCCACCAAAGCATGATACTCACATGCATAAAAATGCCCATGCTTGTAGATATAGCTTCAAATGTGGCAAACAAGCCCCAGGGAAAAATGTCCTCCGTTCTGCCACAGACAGAATTCTGCCTAAAAATGAACAAGCTTGGATGCAAGCAGAGTTGACAGCCAAAATCTGCCAAGACAGGATTAGCAAGTCCTCAGTAGTTCCTGCATCACAGATATTTCTGTCAGATATACAGGGACCAAAGGCTGAAGAGGATGCTCCAACATTACAGAGTTTTGGGTGACTGTTCAGGAAGAAAACGGTCTCTGTCACTTTCTCTTTTTGGAACCTGCTAACCTGCACTTCTAGTTTACTCAGGTAATTACTTTTTATTCCCTCTCATGTCTCTGATGGGGTTGAAGACTATATAGTTTAGTTTTACAGTTAAGAATAATTGTTTTGGGGGTTAAAGTGTTTTTAGTCTAGATAGATGTTTTAAGTTGATAGAGATGAGATATCATAGGTAATGATTTACATTCAGAATTTTAGACATACCAAGATAGGAAAGATGTTTTTTCAAAGTTGCCAAATTCAAATAGCCAAAACACTATGCATGTACCGTATTTATAATTCCTAATTGTTTCATGGTTGTTCTTGCTGTATGCAGTTTATTGTGTTTCTTTGTAATATATATATATATATATATATATATATATATATATGAGAAAATAAATCTCCATGTACATCTATTTGTCTAACCCGTATAAGCATAAACATTGCATATACTCACATATAGAGATAAGGAAAAGCATCAGTAAGGATAAACAGAAGAATACAATAGCTAACTAAGAAAAGATATAAATTAGAAGCCAGCTCTCATCCTAGCAACATGTGGATATCTAAATTCTGAATAGAGTTTCAAACTATAGTAGGAACATGATTCCGTGGTTGCCAAGGTCATTACTTGAGTCAAAATTTTCTTTCCATTTCATTGTCATTGGAGTAATGCTTAGGGTCACATTCTGACACCTATGCAGAAACTATGGCTCCTTGTAAGTGGCTTTTAGTGTGTCTGGAAATGCTATTTTTTCCAAGCAGGCAGTGGTGAAAAGCTCATATGTTTTATTATGAAAACATTTTTAGAATGTGTATTTAGAATCACTTTAAGAAAACATCAAATTGAATTTCCATTAGTATTTCAATGCTCAGCCAGGATGACTGTACTATATTTTTTGAGTGTACTATATTAACCTTAATCTATGATTATTCTTGAGCCTAGCTAGCTCCTTCCTTTTGTAATGCAGCCCTCTTCTAACTTATTTTTTAGACATATTCCTTCCAATAAGCTCTAATGATGCATTTAAATTCCTGAAAAAAGTTAGTACTTATTTTTTTCTCTTCAGAAATTTACTCTTTATTTATGGGAAATATAATAAATCTACTTAAATAATACAAAAATGCAGCACATTTGCAAACAGAAACATCCTCTTTAGGACTGTTTTTTTTTCCCTCTGTGGAAGTATCCACTAATAATGTCTTGTGTACTATTCTTTCCATTTTATTTTAAATCAGTTCCAAACAAAATGGATAAAACTACACAAATATTTGAAGCTGTAGTTTTTATTCTTCTACAAAGCAGAGTATATTACCTCAAAAATTGTGATGATATTTTAAAGCACTTAGAACTCAAATGATTAGTCAGCCAAATACAAATATATAACACAATTTAAAATAGTAACTACAAACTAATAGTGTAGTAAAATACCACATATGAAAATGTATTGTTTTGAATATTGTATCATGAAACATTTTCAAACCCACCTATTTATAAATAAGAGTATGTTTTTGCCTGATATTTTTTTTTACTAGCTCATTCTTTCATATCACTCTTTTATATCACCCTTTCCTATCACTCTCTACAACTCAGTTTTTCCATGGCATCTATTTACATAGACTTTTAGGAAAATTGCAGGGAGGTTTTATAAGTGTACTTATTTTATAATTGGCTTCTTACATTAAATAGCTTTATAATCTATATCTTTTGACATTGAAAGCTAAAGCCAGTCACAAACAGGAAGAAATAAAAATGTATATTGTACACTTACGTGAGTAACTCTACTGTTTAGAAAATCTGGTATGGAGAGAAATCTCAATATGCTTCCAATTCAACTCATCTATTAGAATGTGTGTGTTCAGCATAGGCATGCATACATATGCATATTCTGTATATTAAAAGAAAAATAAAATAATTTAACATATTTCTGAAGTATTTATTTGCTGATATAGAAGGAAGATGAATGAGAAAATGCATTACATAAATGCTAATACTACAGCATAAATGCATATAGCATTATGGATATAATCAAAGTGTACGCTTCCATAGAATTAAATATTAAAACTGTAAAAAATTATTTAATTTTGTTTTCATTTGTCTATTGACACTATAAAGTGCAATTCAAGTCCATATATAATCAAAGTGATGATATATAGGCAATAGAACTTTTAGTATTCAGAACACACAAGGAAGAAAACTAAAGATTGGCTCTTCAGAGAAAATACTCCTTGAACAGGATGCTTATTTGATTTCTTCATGTTACAAAAGGAGTATCATCTATTACTTTAGAATCGATGACAATATGACAATATAGCACCCAATTGGCATGCTATAATAAAAATATTTATGGCATAGATTATTGATCATCTCAGCTCTGTGTCCAAGAGCCAAATTTCCCTTCTCTAAACCCTCAACTTTCTTAAGCCATATTCCTCTTTTCCATTTCTCATCATATATTGTAAAAAGGTAAGTTCTAAATTTTAAAAGTGCAGGACTCCTAATATTTTTGAAGATGTTATGTCATTTTTATTAATCTTGCTACATTTAATACTTTTCTAGTGAACAATAAATCAGCAATTCCTATTTCCTGACATAACCCTCTAAATCAAAATCCTGACACAGTGCTGATTTTCAAAGTGTATGTCATTGTGTTATGGTAAACAGTTCTTTATATTCTAATATCAACCTCTTTATGTATTCACCCAGACTATTATTCTTCATCATAAACATCTTATTGTTCCTGAGGGGGATTTCCTCCCCCTGTATATACTCATAGGATATCAAGTCTCTTCTTGGTAACCTGCTATCCTTCCTCTGAGTGCCACCAGGTCTCCCCCTCCAGGGGACATAGTCAAATATGAGGCACCAGAGTACATGTGAAAGTCATACCCCACTCTCTACTCACCTGTGGAGAATGCATAGGGGAGGGGAATAAGGGGAAAATGGGAAGGAGGGAAGAATGGGAGGATACAAGGGATGGGATAACCATTGAGATGTAACAAGAATAAATTAATAAAAAATTAAAAAATATATCTTATTGATTCTCTTTCCTGAATACATTAACTTTAAACTGTTTACACTAAGGAAATTATATTTTTAAAATCATATATGATGAGATCTGAACTTCACACTACTTATAGGAAAATATTCATCTTTTTCATTCTATTCCTTTTTCGTTGAATTTTATGGTGTTTTATTTTATCTCTTCTTTAAAGTAAAAGAGATAGGCTGAAAGTAGAGAGCAGAGTAGTAAATACCTGTCCATAATCAAATGCCAATAATGGAATCACAAAGTTTATTCACAAAAGTCATCAGTTGTATGAAAAATAATTGTTAAAATGAACTTTTTGTTTGAAAGAGTTAAATCTTTGAATACAACCTGAAATGATTGTCTTAATCTATCCTTTAACTTGTCCAACATACTTAAGAAATCAGGATGAATTCGACAAGTAAAGTATAGTTAAAATAACATCATTTTATATAAATCTCATTATAATTCATAATTATGTGTAAATAAGGGCATGGCCTCTGAGTAAGTAGACTACAGAGGTATTTTAAAGTAATTCCCCATAAAATGATAATTATTGAATAGTGGAATATAGCTGATTCTTTCCTGGGTCTCACCTCTCACATAGATAGATTGCCTTATAACATTTTGTAGTAATGCATTTCATTATAAACTTCTTTAGGAAGAGAATCCCAGCAACCTAATACTAACCTTAAATTTTCTTTTGGGTTTATATTTTAAAGTTCAATTTTCTGAGGCTGACTATTTCTGTGATGTGTATGTATGTGTGTGTGTTTGTGTGTTTGTGTGTGTATCTGTCTGTCTGTCTGTGTGTGGGTCTGTGTGTATACATGTCTCTCTCTGTGTGTGTGTGTGTGTGTGTGTGTGTGTGTGTGTGTGTGTGTTATAAGTACAGGTGGATGCTACCAGGCCATCTTTTCTTCATTTGCTCTTCAACAAACCTGGAACTCAGTGATCAGGTAGGCTCTCTGGCCAAGATCCCCGGGAATTACCCAATCTCACACTCACTAGGCAGGGAACTTTTGAATTTGAAATAAGTACATTCTACAAATAACGTTGCCTCTGGTTGTTTAAGTAGTGATATAAATTTGAATCTGGAGGCACTCAGAGGAAGGATAGCAAGCTACCAAGAAGAGACTTGATACCCTATGAGCATATACAGGGGGAGGAGGTCCCCCTCAGTCACAGTCATAGGGGAGGGGAGTAAGGGGAAAGTGGGAGGGAGGGAAGAATGGGAGGATACAAGGGAGAGGATAACCATTGAGATATAACAAGAATAAATTAATAAAAAATTAAAATTAAAAAAAGAATGGCCTGAATGGGCTCCTGTATTTGAATAATTGATTGCCAGTTTGTAGAACTGATAATGCAGGATTAGGCAGAAGAGATCTGTCTTGGGTTCAAATATTTCAAAAGCATACAGCATCCTTAGGTAGCTGTCTCTTCCTCTTTGTTCTTCCATGATGCTGTCAATGGGACCAAACTCATACTGTCAGGCATGGTGCCAAGTACCTCCAAACACTGCACTATTTTCTCTGCATATTTGAATGTGTTATATGACCATAAACATGTGTAAATATATTTAAAAAGGAAGTTATCTTGCAGAGTGACAGGTAATATATGATCTCCTGTGAAATGTGGCATAGACAGTGGTGAATGTTTAAAAGCTGAACTAAAGAACAGTCCTAATTAGTTTTTTATTTGTGAACTGGAGGTAGATTTGGGCATGGCATCCATGTTAGGTTGCCTAGGCAGATGAAAATGGAAGTCTCTCTCTCTCTCTCTCTCTCTCTCTCTCTCTCTCTCTCTCTCTCTCTCTCT
>OU015751.1:84448465-84460261 GCA_907169655.1 Acomys percivali | reverse complement strand
AGAGAGAGAGAGAGAGAGAGAGAGAGAGAGAGAAAGAGAGAGAGAATTTGTGAGCATGGGCCAATACATATGTGTATATATACATCTATCATTATGGTTATGGAGATTAGAAATGGACATCAGGTGTCCTCTTCAATCATTTGTTAAGTTGTGTTTTGAGGAAATGTGTGCCACTAAACCAGACTCATCCTGTCAAGACTACCTAGTTAGTAAGCCTTACAGGTTCTCTGCTTTCGATATCCTCAGTGCTGGGAGTATAAGTGCATGATGCCACATCTGGCTTCTGTATAGTTCCCAGGTTCTAAGCTCGGTCTTCATAACATTACAGCAATCACTTTACTTTCATTGCTATCTCTGCAGCCCACTGAATGTGTATTATAATTCCATCTACAGGTGAAGAATAGATTAAACAAATAATTGCAAAAGAGAAAAGAAAATAGACAGAGATCTCTACAAATAAATGCATATTCAAATGGATAATGCAGGGTTAATAGATTTCTTTTCCATCAGAGCTGAAATGTGGACTCATAATGTTACTGAGAATCATATGACACTGTACCTAAAATGAATTCTTAACTATTTCCTACTACAGTTATGAAGACTGTTGAAAAGACTTGAAGCTGTTGTTCTTTTGTTTTCTTTCTAATCACTATTAAAATGTTCTTGTTTTAAAAAAGATAGTGTTAGTATCTAAAGGTCAAGGCACACCTGCACATAGAGAGAATTATTGGCTGTAGTCATCCATGAAGCTCTATTTCAGCAATATCATTCATAAAAATTAAAAATGTGTTTATTGGTGCTCCCTTATTCATGTCCTGTTTAAGCAACCCTGTTGTGGACACTAGGCAAGAAATGCTAACAACCAAGGAATGCTAACAAAGGGAGAAAAGAGTGTGCCTTAGGGAAAAGCACATCAACTGGTTATATCAAGCAATGACCGTGAGCTCAAATACATACAAGTAACATTGTATGTAATGAACAGACTTATGTATGTGACAACTAGAGAAAAGTATGTGTAAAAGCCATGGATTTGAAGGAGAACTCAAAGGAAGGTACTCAGGAGGGGTTGGAAGGAGGAAAGGTTTTAAGTAACAGATGGAATTTACCTTTTAGTTTTTCTTTTTTTTTTTTTTCGATTTATTTGTTTATTATGTAGAGTGTTTTTACCTGCCTGTTCCCCTGCATGCCACAAGAGGACACCAGATCTTATTCTAGATGGTTGTAAGCCATCAAGTTGTTGCTAGGAATCGAACTCAGGACCTCTGGAAGAGCAGACCGTGCTCTTAAACTCGGAACCATCTCCCCAGCCCCCCTTTTAGTTTTTCTTAAAGGGTTCCAGTTAATAAATTCCCATCATAGTGTAGAAGTAATAACAGCTATTATTTGTCAAGGTCCTGCTTTAATTAGTGCTAGCACAGATTGTAAACATTCATCCACTACTTATGCCAACTCTGTGTCCTGAGGTCAACTGTTCTCATTCTAAGCAAGTCCAATGTAAATATTGGAAATGTCAGATGAGGCCAGCTGAAGTTATGGTCTCTTCTGGCTCAATGAAGCTATCAATTCATTAGCACTGAGGTCATATACTTACAAGTGACATGTTACAGATTAACAGATTAAACAGCTTTTACTTATATATTAGGGATATATATTCTACTGTATAAGAATCATTTTATTCATATATATTAAACAAATACAATAATATATTAATGCCTATTGATATGTGAATAAAACAATAACTAAAGGACAAGAGGCTATGGATTTGTCAAAACAAGAGAAGTGAGTGGAAGGATTCACAGGAACAGGAGATACAGTTTCAAGAAATTTTTTTAAAATTAAATTATTTTAAAGAAAACTTATTGAAATCCTTTAAGCATTAGAACTGACTATAATTAATTATTTAACATTTTCATAGTATTACTTAAAATTAAGATGTTAAAAATTAGTGTGTTAAGAATATAAATTGAATGAGACCAATTGTAAATATTTTGTTGGACAATTTGTTTAGAATTTTAACAAGTGTTTACCTCACAACATGGAAGTCTCTAAAATAGTATTCTCATGATAGTATTTCCATTTGCATGACAAACATGCTGAGTTCCTCTCTTAATAGATACTGTATTAATGATCCATTAGTTATAAATAACTGTTGTAGAGTTAGAATCCGATTCATATATCAATAGACAAACCTCATGTGACATATTCTTCCACTTATGGAAGTTGCTGTTTTCAGCTGTGAGTTAACTTTTCCTTAAAAAGTAACACACAAAGCCTTTGTCCTTTAAGTATATCTCAAATGCAGATGAGAATTTTAGCTTTGTTGATGAAAGCCTGTGGCTTTGATATGTTAATAGAAATCTCATACAACAGAGTTTTTATTGACCAGTGGAGATAATTTTAGCATGGATCCCTACCCGTTCCTTTATTACTTCCACTGTTCTCTCTCCAAGTCAGAAATGAGTTGAAATTTATTCCATAAACGAATATTTAGGTAAGTTACTTCTACACACTAGGTATATCCAAAAACAATGGTTGTACAAATTTCTCATAAGTGATTAAACAATTGCCTGCAACCCCCTGTACACTTTGGCTTTACTATTTATAATTGAGATAAACATTAAAGAACCTTGGAACAGTCCTTACTAAGTGTAGGCATATCACCAAGATTACAAACTTGAAAATATGATAAGTAAAACAAGTAACAAAATGGGTAAGCCTCTTCAGTTCAAAATATTCTTAAGAAAATACATAATAAAAACAGAACGTCAAGATTAGCCAAATTATGTCAGAACAGTTTTCCAGTTTCTTTAGTCTACATTCTAGACAAAACCGGCCTTGATTCAATTTTCCTAGAATGTTCATTCATAAAGATTAGACTAAATGAGGTACCATTCACATGGGTCCAAGTTCATGTACTGCAAGGACAAGATAGGTTGGTAGAGAAATGGCCATGAGAAGAAAGTGGCCATTCAAAGATAAATAAAATTTATAAACATGGATTTGTCCTATCTTCAATGAAAATGAATAAAAGATCTTAAAGATCAATGTTTATTCATATCAAAGCAGAATGTGTATTTCTTTTTCTCGTAGAAAATAGCAAGAAAAGTACTTGCTGTTGGATAGATTGATAATTGGGAATAATTAACATCTAGGACAATGGGCTGCTTCTCATACTCCTATTCAGGAACCTGTTAAGTCACTGAGACTGTATGAGGATAATTAGGAATATAGAACTTTCAGGTGTTCCACCAGAGGCTGCATCGTTGAAATCATTACACTACTCAGCTCCAGCAAACTATCTCCCGAACAGTTGCAGTGGAAGTTAATGGAGACTCACTTTGAGAAAGAAGATCCTTAAGTGTAGCCTTGAGCCATAAACCTTTAGAAGCAAGATTAGTAGGCAATTTTGGGTCTCATAGTTATAACCTTTATGGGTGATTTCACCTGGAATTTGGCTCCTGCTTCGCTATATCTAGGATCCCTTCAAACACCTGTGCGCCCAAGGTTTGCTACAGGGGTATCATTGCCATTTTCAAGAGATGAATTAGGCCAGCTGTTTTGGAATTGGTAAGGGATCTATTTGAGACAGAAAAGCCTAGGAAATGACAGAGAGGAAAGAAGTGGAGAATCTAGTTAAGAAGTCAAGCTTTTCATGTCATAGAGATGAGCTTTGCATTCCCTGAGTTGTCATTTTGAATTCCTCCCTGAAATAGCAGAGATACTGAATTCCAATGGAACAACACCTGTTCCAACCCCAGGGCAAGCTTTTGGGCAGTAATCCTTTTGGATACCAATTCATTCAAGTCTGCTAAATAATTAGTGACTCAAGTTTCCTCACTGATTTCCATTCCTTTGGGCAAAGTGAACTCTCCTCCAATTTGAGTCAGTTTATGGAAAAAAAGCTCTACAAAGTACAGCTTCTGACTAATTCTGTCCAACATTATCACAAACTTTGAAATTGCACTTGCTATGATGAATAAATAAGAACTGTAATAAATATTCAGCCCTAAATCAGGAAGATGCTATTATGTATGTTTATCTGACTTCTATATTTGAGGTGTCATTTTAAATACAAAAATATAAAGTATAAACTCATCAAATTCAGTAGGAAAGTTATATTAAGTCATTTTATTATTTATTGCACATATGACTTGTTATTTTAACACATTTAAAACATAGAAAAATTGTGACATATATTTGTACATGGTCTTGTGCCTTTTTATGTAAAGGTTAACACTTATGAGAATTCATGTCATCCTCATTGGCTTGTCACGTAGTACTGTCTTTGTTAAGAATTTGTTTAGGCACCTATATTGATGAGATTTTGTGGACTTTGCTTCCCTGTCCCATATAGAAGTTACTATCTCTCAGTGAATGTCCTTACCCTTTAGCTCTTACATCGTTCTGTTCTTTCTTCCATGATATTCTCTGAGTCTGAGATGTAGTACTTGCATTGTATATGTATTTATTTAGGTGAACTTTCACTATTTTGACCAACCATTGATTTCTGTAAGGGTCTGCATCTTCTGCAAAAGGAAATTCCCTGGGGAGGATGACAACTACGCTTCTCTGTGGGCATAAAGACAGTGTTTTGCCAGGTGAAAACGGAGGACACCATTAATCCCTGCATGAAAATCTTTTGATCTTTGACTATGAAGTGGTTTTGGTCTAAAGAGATTGTTTCAGGACAGTCAGAGCTACACAGAGGAACACTGACTCAAAAAACAAAAACAAAAACAAACAAACAAACAATGGTAATGTTTTTATTCTGCATTGTGTGTATATTGTTCATTATGCGTTGTAATTTTTAAAAATTTTTTCTTATTTTTTATTTTATTTATTTTTTTAATTTTTTATTAATTTATTCTTATTACATCTCAATGGTTATCCCATCCCTTGTATCCTCCTATTCTTCCCTCCCTCCCATTTTCCCCTTATTCCCCTCCTCTATGACTGTTCCTTTCAGAATGTGACAGTAGTAGGTTCTCTGCTAGGTACCATGGCCTCATCAGTTATGGGTAGTTAGATAGGTGTACAATATCAGGCATGATGTCCATCTTATTGGATAGGCACACAGTCCTATTCGATAACTGTCATTTACTTGTAAGATACATGTGCCACTATTGTATCTTTAGGAATATTTTTCTGGGAAGATCATTTTTATTGCTCACAGTTATCACAGGTGAGTAGAACTCATCTTTTTCTCCCATGGAAGTTTGTGCAATAATTTCTTATACTAGGAAAGCCCTTCTTTGGGGAGAAACCTTGCAGGTCAGTTACAGTTACTTGCAGTTACAGCACTGCAAGTCCTATGTTCAAAGCATTTGGTGTTTTCATGAATATGAACTTAACTTCAAATTCAGGTAGGCAATCAAGTGTAATAACAAAATCATATTGTTTTGTTTTGGTGCGGGTTCCTTGGACTCCCCTGGCCAACAACTCAAAAGAAAATTCTTTTGCCTGTAGTGGAGGTTTTGGTCTGTGACTTATTTCTTTTATTGAAAATTTATTGCTCATACAATATTTCACTCCACACACAAACTTCTTCCACTTCCTCTCCACCTCCCTTCTCATCTAGATACACACCCTTTCTGTCTTTTCTTAGAATACAAAAGGAAATTTGAGAAATAACAATAAGTAAAAAAAACAAAAACAAAATGGAAAATGACAACAACCAAACAGCAACAGCAAAATAGCCCCCCCAAAAGAATAAAAACACAAGAAATACATATAGAGACACACATGTACCACATTCAGGAACCTCATTAAAACCCCAAATCAGAAGCTATAATGTTCATCTAAAGGATCTCTAAGTCATAAAAAAAGAAAAAGGAGAAAAAAAAAAAACTAAACTAAACTGAAAATACCCTGACTTAACACTAAGAGACAGAGAAACGTCAAAGAGGTCTTTGAATTTGTCCATTGTTTATCATCTAAAGTTGATCACACAGCCTACATTTAAGAGTAGTTTATTAACCTAATGAGATTTAGTTGAGGAACAGGAGTTTTTCAGTTGCAAGTGGCTATCAATTGGAGTTAGGAGTAGGAATGTGTATCTACTTCTTTTAGCTCTAAGGCTCAATCTGGTACAAAACTGTACAAGCCCCATTCTTGATGTCTCAGTCACTGTGAGTTCACATGTGCATCAATTCTGTAGATTTAGAAGGCCTTACTTCCTTGGTGTTCTTCATCCCTTCTGACTTTTACATTCTTTCTGCCTCTTCCATCACAGGGTTCTCTGATAACAGAGGGGAAGTATTTAGTAGTGACATCCTTTTCAGGGCTGACTGTCCCAAGGTCTCCACTATCTGCATAGAATCTATCTGTGGATCTCTGTATTTGTTCCCATCTGCTGCAGAAGGAAGCTCTGATGATGGCTGAGCAAGGGACAGATCTATGAGTATAGCAGAATATCATTAAGGTCCATTTTTTATTGCTATGTCCATTTAGCAGAATAGTAGTATTGGATTTTCTCCTAGGTCCATGGCCTACGTAATCTCAGATCCTTTTTTATTTGTCTGTTTGGTATTTGATCAAGACAGGGTCTCTCTGGGTTATTCTTGGCTGTCCTGGACTTGCTTTGTAGACCAGGCTGACCTCCAACTCACAGCGATCCCCTCTGCCTCTAATTCCCGAGTGCTGGTATTGAAGGTGTGTACCACCATGCCCAGCTGTGTTCTCTCTGAATCTCAATCACAGAAGCAGCCTTAGATATGGGTTCCATCTAACGGACTGGCCTTAACTCAAATTAATTATTGGTTCGGTTATTCCCATAAGGTTTGTGCCATTGTTGCCCCAGCCTATCTTTCAGGCTGATCATTCTTATATATTAAAAGGTTTGAGGATGGGTTGTTCCTAGTCTTTTCTTCTTTGGTAGCATGCAGTCTACCTTTAAATACTATGAATACTAGTCCAGTGTGTGATGGCTCCAGGTAGGTACCAGATCACCAGATCTACATCTACCTGTTTAACGAGCTGTACTCAGCAAAAGGACTTTACTATCATTAGGTTGAGAGCCTGTGTTGTTTGGAGAATACCATGGGACCCCTTCGGCCAACAACTCAAGTAGACGTAACCCATTCCCAGTACTGGAGGGTTCATTTAGTGACAAGAGATGATCAGCTGAGCTTCAGGCTTTCAAAAATTTTGGCTATCACCCCAAGTGTTTATACACATGAACATTTACAGGTAAATATAAATAATATGATTCTCTATGACATTTTTAAATCTCCTTTTTGTTGTTTATACCACCTCCCACAAACTTCTCCCTCTGTTTGCTCTGGTTCCTCCCTCCTTAGTTAGTATACTCCATTCTTCACCCCTTTTCCCATCTCGAGAACTTTCACTCTGGGCCCAGGTTTCTTTCTACTCTTCTGATTCTTGTTACTCTGGAATATATATATATATATATATATATATATATATATATATATATATATATATATATATATAGCTCTGAAGATAAGAGTGGACTTGTGACATTTGTTACTTTGGTCTGGGTTGTGTACTTATAATAAAAACATATTGTAAAATAAGTTTATAAAATTATGTTCATATAGTTTTATATTACTATCATACATATATCCTAAGTATTTTCAAAGACCTACTAATTGTTTCTAAGTAGAGAAAACCTGTATATATTCTAAATTAGCAGCTGACTTGGCTGGTTCTACTTAATGTAGCTAATTTGTTTTTTCTCTCCATCAAAATTTTTTATGAAAATATTATCATATCAAACTGAAGTATCATTTGAAGAAAGCAGCTTTCTTTTCCATTTGAGAGCCTGTGGCTGGGTATTGTTTTGTGTATTTTTCTACTAAGTTGTTTAAAGATTTATATGCTGAGGTATCTAGAGAATTAATAACAATATCCACAATTTTCTCAGACATATGTTACACACATCAACAGTGTGTTATCCCTAGCTGTAGAGGCAAAGTTCATGAATTTATACCATGAGAATTCTATCCAAAAACATATGGTTATGTGGCATTATTTCAAAATATTCTCATCTTACCTTTAGTGTGATAAGAAACTATATTTTTGTCACATCAACTGTGAACATAATGAAATTAAAAGCATTTTCCCTGAGTATTTCTGAAATAATCTCATGTGACACCAAACAAATAAAATGGGTTTATATTTTTTTAAACCATAAATCTTAAATACATACCATGACATTTGATATAATACAAATATTTATTTAATGAAATAATACAAAACACTATATATTTTATGCTACATTATAGAATAAAAACAAAAATGTGTGCTAGTGATAATTACAATATATTTTGATTTGTACAATTAAATTTGTGATGTAGTCTGACAAAATTGACGTAATACATTTTGATCAACTGTCTGTACTCCTTTTTTAAAATCATTTTTAAAAATTTTATTAATTTATTCTTGTTACATCTCTATGGTTATCCCATCCCTTGTATCCTCCCATTCTCCCCTCCCTCCCATTTTCCCCTTATTCCCCTCCCCTATGACTGTTCCTGAGAGGGATTACCTCCCCCTGTATATGCTCATAGGGTATCAAGTCTCTTCTCCGTAACCTGATGTCCTTCCTCTGAGTGCCACCAGGTCTCCCCCTCCAGGGGACATAGTCAAATGTGAGGCACCAGAGTACCTGAGAAAGTCATTTCCCACTCTCCACTCAAGTGTGTGGAGACTTTTCTGACCACTGGCTAGATCTGGGTATGGGTTTAAAGTTTACCGCCTGTATTGTCCTTGGCTAGTGCCTTAGTTTGAGTGGGACCCCTTGGCCCAAATCTGCCTATCATAATGTTCTACTTGTAGGTTTCTAGGACCCACTGGACCCTTCTACTTTGCTATTCTCACATGGTTCTCTCATCTAGAGTCCCAATAGGATGTCCTCCCCTCTGTCCCAGTTTCCTGGTAAGTGAAGGCTTTCATGGGACATGCCCATTGGGCTAGTATGCAGATATAAGTGAGTATATACCATTTGAGTCTTAGTGAATATATTCTCTAGTGTTTTGAGGCTTAGAGCCACTTGGAGTTTATTCTCAAAGGCTTCAAAATATAACACTTGGTTTCTAGCTTTCTTTGATATTATATTTTATGGCAACTATAACAGATAGCCTCAGGAAGTTCTTGTCCATGATTAGGGAATATTAAATCCCAAGAACAGATGTGAATCTCTCAAAGTTTCTGCCACCACAATTTAAAAAATACAGATGCTAGTCTATTTCATAATTTCACTATTGCTCTTTCAGGTCTATTTGGCCCCATATGTGGAGATAGTGGACATCATATTTATGGAAAAAGAATCTTTACTGTTTAGGAAATAATATTACATATGCATTTAATTCTGTTTGTTTACTATTGTGTTCAATTTTGAGAATAGTTTAATGTCATGTTAATATACTACACTGGCAAAGCACTTAGAAGAGCTACAGTCAATGAAACTGTTTCATGGAACATGCAATGTTTGGATAAGCCATCGCAGAACACCTGACACAAACTCCAAGTTTGGTGTGTAGTATTTAAAAGACCGTAATTGGAATTTTCTTTAGGAGTCAAATAATTCATTTATGATGCTTGTCATTTTCAATGTGATTCCATCTGAAGAAAGGGAAAGAGTGTTTATGTCAGAATCTAGGAAATTAACTAAATACAGAGATGTGCTCTCTCTAGGTCCATAGAATAGTGGGCATGTGTCTACTTACCTCTATATCATCTTTCAGAATTTTATTGCTGTAAAAAGACAATATAACCACTGCAACTTTTTCTTTCTTCCTTCCTTCCTTCTTTCCTTTCTTCCTTTCTGTCTCTCTCCCTTCCTTTCTTCCTTTCACTTTTCTTTTTGTTTTTCTTTCTTTTTTCTTTTCTTTTTTTTATTTTCTTTTTTTCTTTTTGGAGGCAAGGCTTCTCTGTGTAGCCTTCGCTGTCATGGAACTCACTCTATAGACCAGATTGGACTCAAAATCACAGAGATCGGCCTGCCTCTGAATCTGGAGTTCTGGGATTAAAGGGATGCACCATCATTGCTGGCTTCAGGGCAACTCTTATGAAGGAAAACATCTAATTGGGGCTGCCTTACAGTTTCAGAGGTTTAGTCTGTTTTTGTCATGGCAGGAACCACAGCAAAGTGAGGTAGACATGGAGCTGCAGAAGGAGTTAAATTTTACATCTTCACTTACCGGCAGCAGGAAAATTGTGACACACACATCCTCCAGCAGCGCCATGCCTACTTCAACAAGGCCTCACCTCCCAATAGTTCAGTTTCCTATGAGGCCCTAAGGGGATATTTTCCTTCAAATTACCACACAACCAAAATACGGGGTCACTGACCCGAGAAATTGTTTTGCATTTGTTACCTACATAAGCACCAATGGGCAATCATTTTTTCTTACGTGGTTTATACTAAATCTATGACCCCTGCAGATGTTAACATTTTTTATCACTCACCCTCCTCAATCCATCTGAGGTCAGTGCTTATACCTTATTGTCCAAAGAGCCCACTGCAGTGTTTGACTCTCCCATAGCCAAAATCTGGGGGAAACAACAAACCCTAGGGTTCGTGAAACTACTTCTCAAAAACCTGCAGCAAAGACTAGTCCTAAAGAATGTCAGTCCACTTAGTTCAATTCATTTTGGATATTCTAATACTAAAAAATGAAATTACCTTTTTTTTCTGGGGAGTGTTTCTTGTTATAATGAGAACACAGAAAACAAAATTCACAAAACTGCTTTCTAAAGTGGCATGCTGATCTGTTTAGATCTGTTTATATGTCACATGTGATAGACACTTCTAAGGTTTTCATAAGCAAAGGAACTAAAATGTAAACTAATTAGAAAGCCATAGGTTGTGTTGTATCTGTTTTTAAAATATGGCCTTTATCCATTTAGAAAATGGTATGTAGTTGGAAAGGCAGCCTTGAATTTGGGATGTGCTCTGAATGATTGAGGGCTTGAATCCAGGTAAAGCAAGATAGCTTTATTCCCTCTATCTACTCTTATTATTTTAGAATGAATAGTTTATATCCACATAAATTACTCTTAGTATTCATCATTGTCACTTGCCTCCTTTCTTTCTGTCAGTCTTTATCTACTTCGATCATTCTCTATGCAGTGTGAGCTGAGGATTGAGTATTCATTGCGGCTGTTGATTTCCAGGCCCTGATCTTAAAATCAAATCAAAGAGCTTCATTTCAGAAAGATAAACTCTAAATATCTATTCAAACAATCTTTCCTATGCTTATGACTTCATCTTATGACTTCATCTAACTTTAGCAGAACATTTAAATATTAAATCAAGTTAGAGAATTATAACAGTATGATATAAAAATGAAAGACCTTGTATAATGTTCAGCATCTCAATAAAGGAAATAAAATAAATACAACTTCACAAAATGCCTATGAAGAGAAATAGAATGCAATCACCTCATAGTAACTAAAAGACCTTTTCACTAACTATAATCATAAAAATACTTTTACTTAAAAATAAGCCACGGAAAGGTCATAAGATTGTCTTCCCAAGTAAAGAGGGTGCAACCCCAGTTATTTATCCAATACCGAGTGTACAGCTCTGAGATTATATACATACAGGCAAAATCATATGAAATGAGCCAATTGTTCATATGTGTGTGTGTGTGTGCACATATGTATATAAGTGGCTTTCAGTCCACTCTGCCCCTTCTGAACAATAACAAAGAAATCAAGATCATGATTTTTAATATCAGAGAGACAGAAAGAGAGAGCGAGAGAGAGAGCGAGAGAGAGAGAGTGAGAGAGAGAGAGAGAGAGGAGAGAGAGAGAGAGAGAGAGAGAGGA
>OU015751.1:84388255-84421502 GCA_907169655.1 Acomys percivali | reverse complement strand
AAGGCTGCTAGAAACAAGGTTGAGCATATGTCCCTGTTGTGCAGTAGAGCATTTTCTGGGTATATTCCAAGGAGTGGAATAGCTGGATCTTGAGGAAACTCTATTCCCATTTTTCTGAGAAAGAGCCAGATAGATTTCCAAAGTAGTTGTATCAGTTTGCATTCCCACAAGAAATGATGGAGTGTTCCTCTCTCTCCACATCGTCTCCAGAATGTGGTATCACTTGAATTTTTTATCTTAGCCATTCTGATGGGTATAAGATGGAATCTCAGAGTTGTTTAGATTTGCATTTCCCTGATGACTAAGGAGGTTGAGCATTTCTTTAAGTGTTTCCAGCCATTTGATATTCCTCTGATGAGAATTCTCTGTTTCGTTCTGAGTCCATTTCTTAATTGGGTTATTTGGTTTGGTGGTGAGTAATTTCTTGAATTCTTTATATATTTGGGATATTAGACCTTTGTCAGATGTACAGTTGGTGAAGATCTTTTCCAGTTTGTAGGTTGTCACAGAGTCCCCTGCCTTATAAAAGCTTCTCTGCCTCATGAGGTCCCATTTGTGTATAACATATTTTAATGCAACAAAGTTTAGGTTTGAAAAATAATCAATAAGTACTTATTTGAGGATGAGGAAGGTAAGGAAACTTTTCATTACTCACTAGTATGATGGTCATCTAGCTTTCTTGAACCAGAATACAAAATAAACCTTCCTTAATTTGACTTAGGTCAAGGTGTTTATCACACCATTGAAGTTTAAACAAAGACACATTCTTCTTACTAGCTCCAAATTTGTTTTGCTATAACATACAGCACTCTACTTGTTAATCGTAGGTGGGTATATATCTTCCATCCAAATAGGATGTCTTCCAGCCTTCCATGCAACCATAGTCAGATAAATTATTGATGATCTACAGTGAGCAGCAGTATCACAAGCAACTGTCAGAGTTTTTACTGTATTCTGTTTTGTGGCATCTATAATCACGGATAATGGTAAACTTTTTAAAACACTATTGCTTAAAAAACATAGGCAGGTATAGGCCCTTAATAAGGTGTTTACTATGCATCACATTATAATATATTACATGAGAAGAATATTTTCTTCATATTGAGAAATAATTATTTTCATATTTTCTATTAGAAGGATTTGTTATTTAATATATATGAGTACATGTTTCTGAGTGAGTACATGTGGACCAGCTGGGATGTATGCAGGTGCTTGCAGAGAAGAGAGGCATTGGATCCCCTTGAACTTTAGTGACAGAGCTGTACAATATCTCTTTTTTAAAATTTAAGATATTACCTGAATATCTTAGGATCTATGTAAATGACACCTTGGATTTTAAAATAAATATAGACATAATGCACTCAAAACGTTCTTGAATGCTCTCAAAGAAATGTGAATAGAAGATCATAGTAAATAGTCGGTGGAAATAATGTCACAGTGCTTCTGCCTTAATGACTTTTCATGGTCCTCATAATTCTGAGACATATGCAGATGAATTCTAGCTTTTGTTTAGATTTCCTTTAGTGATGAGTCACTGTATTAGATTGTTCTTATTTGCATAATAAGAGAGTGTGATTTGTTGTATCATAAATTTCACTTAACTTTATCCTTTGTTTTATTGAATTATAGTGATTTAGTACAGTACTTGTTTTAATTTGGTTTTTATTGCTATGAAAAGACAAGATGACCATGGAAACTCTTAAGAAGAAAAACATTTAGTTGAGGCTTGCTTACAGTTTCAGAGGTTTAGTCCATTATCTTCTTGGTGACAAGCAATCATGGTGGCAAGCATGGCAGCATCCAGGCAGACATGGTGCTAGAGAAGGAGCTGCACATTCTACATTTTGATCGTCAGGCAACAGGAAAGAGGCTGGGTGCCACACTTGGAGTAGCTTAAGGAAATGTGACCTTAGAGCCTGCCCACACAGTGACGAACTTCCTCCAATCAGATTACACTCACTCCAACAGGCTATATCTGCTAAAAGTGCCACTCCTTATGGGCCAAGGATTACACAGGAGTCTATGGGGCCACAACTATTCAAACCACCACAGAAGGAAAGCCTTTCAATTATCTAGAAACTATCTATTAAAAAACACAGCATTGAGGGACCAAGCAAAAAAACAAAAAGAAAAACAAAACAAACAAACAAAAAAAAAAAAAAAGAAAAGAAAGAAAAAAGAGAAAGCAAAATGAAATTTTAAGAAATACAAGATGGAAGTAAAGAAATCATTAATATACGAATAATATGTTACATATGTCTAAGAGACAAGACAATTATCTCTAAGATCAGAAAAAAGGCAAAGCTATCTCCATACTGGAGTAATTTAACATCATAGATGAATCCTATATATTAAAGAAGAGAGAAAAATAAGCAAAACTGATATGCCATATAAGAAAGGTATAAATAAAATTAAGTTCATACATAGTTTCAGATTTTTTATTTGTCAAATGAAATAATTGTAAATATGTGTAAATATAAATAAATTTAAATATGTATATTCATATATACATTATCATACATGAATAGCAGTTTATATAGCAAATCACTATATTTTCACAATCTAAAAATTAAAGAAACATTTGTTATATACCTAACAAACTAAGTAAAGGAAATCTGTAGTGAAGGCACAGTGGTGCACACCTATGATCCCAGCATTCAGGGAGGCAGAGGCAGGCATATCTATGTGAGTTGAAGGCCAACCTGGTCTACAGAGTGAGTCCAGGACAACCAAGGCTTCACAAAAGAAGAAAGAAAGAAAGAAAAGAAAGAAAGAAAGAAAAGATGAAAGAATAATTTTGCACAATTCACATGGAAAAATCAATAATGTGCATAAATAAAGAGATAGGCCATGTGCCTAGTTAGGGATACTCAGTAGACTAGACATTTGTTGGGATATTTTCTCATTTTCATGTGTAGATTTAACTAATTATTTTTTAATTGGTTTACTTTACATTTCAATTATGCCCCTGCCTTGTCACCTCTGAATCATAGCCTCCCTCCCACATCTCCCTTTCCCCCTTAGTTGACAGAATGGGGGAGCCCTCCCCCCTAACATTTGACCTCAGTGAATCAAGTCTCATCTGGACTCCCTGCATCCTCTTCCTCTGTGATCTGGCAAGGCCACCCCTCCAGGAGGAAGTGATCATCAAGTGGGCACCAGAGTCCATGTCAGAAGAAGTCCTTACTCCACATATTATTGGACCCACAAGGAGACTGTGCTGCCTATCTACTATGTCTGAGCAGAGTGTCTAAGTCCTCACCATGCATGGTCCTTGGTTGGTCCATCAGTCTCTGCAACATCCCTATCTTAATCTCTCCAGATTTAGTGAATCTTAATGGAAAATCTACTAAGTTTTTGAAGATATCTAGGAAGTGTTAATATAAATGTTGTTGATACAATGTTAACAACATATTAAAGAAGAAATAAGTAAATAAAAAAGCACTATGTGATTTCTAGAATTACTGTGAAATTGTTTACTTTCAAAAGTATGTTTTGAGAAAGAGCATGGAGGAATAATGGAATGAGGTATAAAAATTAGTTCAGCAGTAAATCCAAACATACATTATTGCCTAATCTCTGACAAAGGCACAGAGTAACTGAAATGATTAAAGGTTCTTCATACAATTAATGTGTCTGTTACAAGTAAACAGATATCACCAAGCAAGCAGAAAATTAACGGGCAGATCTACACATTCATCACATCTTGAACTCAATGTGGATTACTGAAAGGCCTACCCTTGATGTACCAAGACCAAGCTTTTAGCACAAAGAGGATTCATTTGCCTCAGAGAGACAAAAGGCAGGCAGGGAACAAGAGACAAAGTCTGGAGATAGAGGACAAGGAAGTGAAATGAAACAAGGGAGAGGAGGAAGAAACATTTTCACCGGAGGGCCAAAGAATTGCTTCTGGATAAAGAGGAGACAGACATGGCCCACACACAAATGGCAGCTTCTAAAAGGAAAGGGGAAACTCTGTGATAGGATGAGAAGGTTAATTTTGATTGGACAGATTAATTAAGTGGCCAAAATAGGGCTGTTGACTGTGGACTTTAATATGGTGAAAGCTGGACCTTGATAGTCGGCCTCAGGAGGAGGAAGTGGCCAAATATGGAATGGACCTTGGTGGCTAGCTTTAGGAAAGCAATGTAATGGCTTAGCAAGGTAGAGAGAATGGAGTATAAGGCCAAAAAGCAAAACCTGTTGGGGACATATTTGCCATGCTCAAGTCAGTGTTTGCCATAACTGTACCTGCTATAGCCCTTCAATTACTTTTTCAGAAGTGATGCTAAGCTCTAAAATTTCTACTACGAGATAGTTTGGAGACATTAGTTGATTTTATAATTGCCTAATTTCTTTGAGGATACAAAACTCAGATCGCAAAATGTGAAGGATGAAATTGAAATGGAAAATGATGGAATTCTTGAAATTCAAAAATTCTACAAATTAGAAGTGTTGTAAAGGACAAATTAGAAGTGTTGTAAAGCAGCAGATGGGGAAATCTTTTCGGAATTTGAGGCTGGAAAAGGGTATAGAATCTAAAATACAAATGTGTGAGCACTTGTGCATGCGTGGGCACGTACAAGCATAGACACACACACACAAACACATACACAAACACACACACACACACACACATACACACACACACACAAACCCCTTAGATTTAAATAATACCAGGAAGCACAGAGTTGAAAGTGAGCAAATATTTTAAGCAGACACTACAAAAGAAAATGTGCAGATGGTAAATAAGTACAGGAGGCAGGGGAAAGAGTAACTCTCTCAATCAGAAATTGCAAAGGAAAGAAATTTGCTAAAATCATATGTGGCTAGTGTGCTTACAGAACAAAAAGACTGCCCTTAGCAAACACTGTAGGTGATATTTACAATAAGAACATATTTATTGATATTAGAAAAAGCAAAATAGCTTAATAAGAAGTTTGTTAAGCTTTTAGAGAATTCATAAAAAAAATCTTACTATACAGTGATCAGAGCACTTAGGCATTTTCAAGTGCATTGATATATTCATGTCCCCATAGAAACTAATACTTAATCATTGTAACAATTTTACTCATTTTTTGCCAAATTTGGAAAGAAAGTTAGGTATTTTGAGTAGGTGAATGGGAAAATAAACAATAGTATACAAGATACATTCTCTGGGAAATTAATCGCTGATATAAAGAAAACAATTACCAATCCTACACGAAGAACTACAGGCAACCAAGGCATTCTGAGAGCGTGAGAAATAGTCCTCTACATAGAAAATTATAACAGTTTGTTACTCAATAAATATCCAATGGTTAGAACTGAAGATATACATATAAGGAAACATATACTGACTCAGGTGGACATAGTTAGGAACATATCTGTATATACTTATACTTGATAATTTTAGGAGGGAGTTGTGTGGTAGCTTATAAGGAAGTAGCAGGGAACTTGATATAAATTTTTATAAATGTAATGTTTTTATAAAAATATGTCAATAAAATATGATGTGAGTTGTAAAGCATAGGATATTCAAAACAAGTTTAAAGTAATACTTTCATGTATTTAATAATTTTCCTTTTATACATACTGTTAAATAGAAAAATAGTACTTTTTAAAACACTAATTTATATAATTTTACTGACATTTTCCTTCACATTTTATATCTAATTATTTATCTACTACTTCCCCTTGATTTTAATAAAATAATATATTAATTGAAGAACATTTAGTTTCTAATGTTTTAATATATATAGAACCATTTCATAAAATTACAGTACATTTTTTAAAACCAGAATAATTACCAGTGAATATCAGTGAAGTTTCGAAATAAAATAAAAATGAACAGGCTAGATGAAATATCGGTTTTGATCTAAGAGATCCTGAAGAAGAGAGTACTTGATAAAGTTTGAAAAATTTTTTCTACTTTTGAAAGAGGTATCAGTATGTAAGAGCTTTCTCCCTCTTATTGAATTGCAGCCTAAGAGCATGGTGATCTGATAGGATACAAGGTATTATTTCAATCCTCTTGTATCTGTTGAGGCTTGCTTTGTGACCTACGATGTGATCAATTTTGGAGAAGGTTCCATGGGGTGCAGAGAAGAAGGTATATTCTTTCTGCTTTGGGTGAAAGGTTCTATAGAAATCTGTTAGATCCATTTGACCGATGGCATTGGTTAATGATGTTATTTCTCAGCTTAGTTTCTGTTTCAATGACTTATCCTTCAGTGAGAGTGAGGTGTTGAAGTCTCCCATTATTATTGTGTGGGGATCGATGTGTGGTTTAAATTTTTTTTAGCAGATCTTTTAGAAATGTGGGTGCCCTTGTATTGGGAGCATAGATATTCAGAACTGTGATGTCATCTTGGTTGACTTTACCTTTGATGAGTATAAAGTGTCCTTCTGCATCCCTTTTGATTAATTTTGGTTGAAAGTCTATCTTGTTGATATTAAAATGGCTACGCCTGCTTGCTTCTTGTGACCATTTGCTTGAAATATTTTTTCCAACTTTTTACCCTGAAGTAATGCCTATCGTTATAGGTGAGATGTGTTTCTTGAATGCAGAAGAATGTTGGATCTTGTTTATGCACCCATTCAGCTAGTCTATGTCTTTTTATTGGAGAATTGAGACCATTGATGTTGAGAAATATTAATGACCTGTGACTGTTAAGAGTCTTAATTTTGATGTTGGTTCCAGTCGAGCGTTTGTGCAGTTGTGTTTTTGCCATGGTATAGTTACATATTTCCTGAGTAGTTTTGTTTGTAGCTTGACCCTTTGGGATGGAGTTTTCCTTCTAGTACCTTCTGTAAAGCTGGATTTATGAATAGGTACTGTTTGAATTTGTTTTTGTCATGGAATATTTTGTTTTCTCCCTCAATGGTTATTGATAGTTTTGCTGGGTAAAGTAGTCTGGCCTGACATCTGTGATCTCTTGGTGCCTCATATTTGACCATTTCCCCTGAATGGGGAGACCTGGTGGCATTCAGAGGAGGGATAGCAGGTTACCAAGAAGAGACTGGATACCCTATGAGCATATACAGTGGGAAGAAATTCCCCTCAGGAACAGTCATAGGGGAGGGGAATAAGGGAAAAATGGGAGGGAGGGAAGAATGGGAGGATACAAGGCATGGGATAACCATTGAGATGTAACAAGAATAAATTAATAAAAAATTTTTTTTAAATGTCAGCTAAAAAAAAAAAAAAGAGTTTCCTCCCAAGGGCTCTTGCTCTCACCTACTGGCAAGGCTCTGTCTGCACAATTACTCTCAGCAGATCCCTTGTTTCTGTGGACCATGTTTGACTACTGTATTCTTTCTTCAGAGCCTTCAGAGTCACAGTTCCTCCCGATCTTATTGATTTCTTGCTGAAATATTTTAAGGTCTTTATGTAGTTTAGGGATAGACAAACCATCTACTTTAGTAAAGACTATGGAATATTTTTCATGAGCATGTGATAGGGAATAGGTCAGTGGAGGAATCTAATAATTATGGCAAGCCATAGCACATAGAGCCTACCAAAAAAGAATGGAGTGAAAAAAGGTAGGACCAAGAATATATATAGAGACACTCTCAATAGAACAACTCTTGTCATGCTTGCAAGATGTTTTAACTATTAATTTGGAGGCACATACTTCATACATACATACATACATACATACATACATACATATGCTGTTCATTATTATTCTTTTAAATTTTCTGGATATAAAACTAGAAAATTTAGTGAATCAGAAATGACGACTTATATCTATGCATTCCCTGTCCTGTACAGAACAGTCATCCATAACTAATTCCAAGGTAAAGGGTTATAAATTACATTCTATGGAGTGATCACATATTTTGCAAAATTCCCTTATAGAAAGCATTCTTATGCAGTTCATATTTCATGTAAATGAGGGTGCCTTATAGGATACAAAGAAAAATAGTCTATCATCCTACAAATTTTATTCTAATTAGTTTAAATAAAGGTATGTTTTTTTTTCTTAATTTTGCCACTCCCAAGACCTACTGCGGGAAAACGAAGAAGAGAGAGGAGAGGTGGATCCTTTGGAAGGGATAACTGAACAGGCAGGGAACAGCTGATTAAGCAAAACCAAGCATTGGTTGAACAACTATCTAGAGGAACTAGCTGTTGATGAGAAGTTGAGGAATGGGAAAAGTAGAAATACTCAGATCCTCAAGCGTATGTGGTACCAGCTGAAGTTCTTAAAGCCCAGGAGGCCTTCTCTATCTGTCTCTCTGTGTCATTTGTTGTCTATCTGTCCAACTAACTATCATCTTTCTGGTTGTTGCCCATCCTTCTAACTCCCTTTCCATTCCCCTCTATCTGTCTCTCTTGCTGTTCCACATCTCACTCCAGCTCACTCTTTCATGTCCGTTGTTGCTTGCTCTATTTTGTAATTCCCCGTCTACCTGTCTCTCTTGCTGTTCCTCACCTCACTCTAGCCCACTCTCTCACATCTGTTATTCACTTGCCCTTCTCCTTGAGCCAACTGCAGTATTTTATTGAAATGATGTTCAATCTTTTTTTGATACACATGACATCATCGTTCCAATCACTAGGGCAATCAAAAATCAACAGAATAACAAGGAAATACAAAAGGTTCTCTAACCTACAACAAAACATACAACAGAAATCAAACAACCTTCAGGATAACCTGCTCATTATCTTTTAAACAATACACAGGAGGCTTTAATCATAAATTTCCCCAGGCTTAAGCCAATGTGTTTATGAGATGGTCATAGAAAAATAGTTTCAGTTAGACATTCTCTAAAGAAAAAATTTGACCCACTTCCAGTCCCAGACCAACAGGTGTACTATCCAAGCCTAGGCTAACTGCCAAAGGGAGCTCTATTGTAAAATATCTGTAAAGCATGATGTTCCAAGCCCACCTTCTATTGCTCTTAAAGCAGATTCTAAGGAAACAATTCTACAGGTAACAGTATTTAGCAAGATACTCTTATGGTTAGGTCTTAACTTTCTTACATGCAGTTTCTGCTTGGGTGCTCAAAAAACTTTGTCACTGTCTCAAGCCTTTGGCCAGATGCCTTCTTTCAACATTATCTGTGGGAAAGAGTTTTCCCTGTATGATTTTCCTTAGGGTTGAGAAATAAAGAGAAAAGAACAGTTTTAGGAGATTCTAAACAACATTACAACGGGATCATACATAATATTTAGGGGCAAGGGTGATCAGGCATAGCAACAGCTTTCCTTTCTTACTGAATCCGTATGTCTAAACTATTGCAAGGCACCTTGGCATTTTCTGCATCTTTAGGTCACTAGTGTGGCTTCAGAGTCCTTTAAATTCATGTTGTCTGAGAGTGATTTCTAGTGGTCTTTACTATTTACATAATCATGAGGTAGGGAGAAATGACTAATGCCTAGGGAAATACCAGAACTAGAGTTGTATGATATTACTTTTAATTAAGAATTTCAAATCTGAAAATGATATATATTATGATCTTTTAACTTGTAAGAGAGAAAACTCTAAGTAAAATTATGAAATAGAAATGAAGACGTAATTAGGAAACACTGTGCTCTATAAATAAACTATATAAAAATAAAGTCTTGTTGATGAGACTTTGCTGGTGTAATTTCTAGTATTACTAGGACATACATATTATCTGAAAATTAAAAGAAATGTTTAAACAAAAGAATATGTGAGAACAATAATGAAAATACCAGTTTATAAAATAATAAGATTATACCAAGACAAAGTTCAAATTAAACATTTATAACATGATCAAAAACAGAGAGTAGTCTAGAGAATGTCTAATTTGGACATAATCTGTGGCCTAGTTTCTACTCAGATTTACTCTGGGAGAAACAATCACAATACTAAAGCAGGTCTCTAAGAAAGTGTTAGGTTCATAGTCCAAAAATAATATGTATTAATATCTGTGTTAAGCTCTGTTTTGTATTTAATAATATTCATGTAATTTAAATCAATTTAACTTAACAAATATATCTAAAGTGTTACATGTAAATCATGCTGACTCATATTGGTACTTGCACTCATACAAATGTATGTAGATAAGAAAAAAATCCAAAGAATTGGTATTTTTAAAAACAATAATACAGAAGAATATGTGTTTGATAACTTAATTTAGGAACAAAAATAAATAATCTGCAGTTTGTTCACTTAATGCCTTTAAGAAAGTTGATTCATACCTTTCTCCTTTTGAAAGTCATTTGTAAAGTAGACTTTACAATAATATCCTCACTTGTAAATTTGCTTAAAATATTGATGGGGGTAGGTTATAGAAATGGGCATTTATAAGTGGTAAGTGCAAAGTTTATGTTCAGTTTACTACTAAAAGTAAATTATATAATATTTTATTAATTTCTAAGGAACAAATAGCCCAGCTTACATCAGTGCACCACTAACTAATCTTCACGTTCCTTTCTGCCATTCTGATGCTAGAAAGCATAATAAAATCAAATTACTCCTAAAGACTTTCATTGATATATATCACTTACCTGTCTATCCATGACCTATTTGTTTACTTGTTTTATGATAACAGGCTGTTCCATAGTCTACAACCCTCCTATCACAATGTTCTGAAATTTTGATTCCAGGTAATTTCTACAGTTTTACTTTATTCTCTGATGGACAGATTTTCTCTTTCAGTTATCCTGATTTTTCATCTCATTCCAAATGCTTAAAATCCTTAAAGCTTTCCAAAAGTTTCCAAAGATTTTGAGGAATCATTCTCCCCAGACTCATATGCTATGTCTTTTCTCTTCCACTGAACAAAAAGACCCACCCGATTTCTTCAGTGTTTTCATCAAGCATATGTTCTTCCTCAAAGGTGTTACACTGCTTTCAGAAATATTGTCCTATGATACTTGTGTAACTTCTTTCTGGTTCCTAATCACTTTCTCCTTAAGAGCTCCATTGAGACCCTACAAGCAATTGCAATCCTAAGCTTGTCCCTTACCCATAGGTTCCATATTTCTCCCAGACTTCTTAGAAACACTTCATGTAATATATTTGCATGGTTGTTTCTTTATTGCCTTTATATTACTATTAGAATAAGTACGTAATAAAAAATCAAAAGAATTAGTATCTTTAAAAACAATAATATAGAAGAATATTTATGTGACAACTTGATTTATGAACAAAATAAGTAATCTGCAGCTTATTCCCTGAATGCTTTTGAGAAAGTTGTTTCATACCTGTCTCCTTTTGAACATCATTTGTAAAGTACACTTTACAATAATATCCTCACTTATAAATTTGCTTAAAATATTGATACGGATAGGTTATACTTGACACACTTTTCTTCTTATTTGTTTTCTTCTTTATTTCTCCACTTTAAACATTATACTGCTAGTACTTAAAAGTGAAATTGATGTATATCAAGCTGAGCATTATCCCTTAGAATATTTTAAATGTCTATAATTTAGAGGAGGTATAACGTCTTCACTACATTGTAAATATTTCACATCCTTCTGAATATAGAACTTCTGCACCAGTCCAATCAAAACTTAAAGTGATTATTCATGAAAGTCATCATACTAATTTTAAAAAGTATATAAAATTTTAATGTGTAGTTTTAGAAATGAAAAAAGAAGCATGGGTGGGAAATTATCATACTAAATACCGGGACATGTTGAAATATATAGTAATTTAAACAGTGTGATTTAGAGAAGCCAAAAATGAGAGAGATCAACATCAAGAAAGAACCTCATGGACATGTGGCTATTTGGATTTGGCAGATGTGGAAGTGTAAAAAAAGGGACAGCAAAGAGAGACTTGTTCTAAAATAATGCTGTGAAAATAAAATTCCGGTTCCAAAACATTCTGGCAAAATCATTCCAGATGGTTGAAATATTCATACTTAAAGTAAACTTTAAACTTATTACAGAAAGTATTAAAGAATATTATAAAACCTATTCAGAAAAATATGCTTTGGAGAATGACTAGAGTAGACTAAGAAAATTATTATTGAATTTCATTGCTTCAAAATTAAAGATTGCATCAATTATTTAAAATAAAAAATACAGTATAAATATTTAAAGACAAATAACAGATAAAAAGGAAGCATTCACGTTTGTTAGAGTCTAGTTTGATACATATATATATGTACATATAAATGTACATATGATAAATCATACAGATATTTACATAAATTATAATGACCATGCTCAATATCAACAACAAAAACCATGTATGTTCAAAGTTCAGAGTAGAATTCAACTAGAAAACCCAAAGTTCAATCTAAGTTGTCTGAGAAGAAGAATGGAGCCTAGGAGCCAAGCTGGGAGCTACAGACCACTTGTGGAGAGCCATAAGTAAGAGGGGTTCACATGGTCCAAAGCCGAGGTGTGTCGTCCTGGGGCCATCCAACTAGTCCATGGAGGATGGGTGCCCAGTAGCCAGAGACTGGCTGCATACCCGCCTGCGAGCTATAGCTGTGCTCTATATCTGGATCTGTGTCTGGGACTTAAGTGCCGGCAGGGAAGTGCCCGCATTTGGATCTGCTGGCCCAGAGGAGAATCCAGAAAAATGGGTGGGTCTGACCTTAAACCACCCTGCCAGTCCACAGAAAGCCCCATGGTGCTATGGAAGCAGGCAGGGTCTCCAAAGCCTAGCCCAGCCTATCAGGTGGTACTTGCACTCTTTCTGACTGAACTGTGTGATACAGAGCACTAATGTCATCTTACACTCATCAGAATGGCTAAGATAAAAAACTCAAGTGATAGTACGTGCTGGTAAAGATGTGGAGAGAGAGGAATACTCCTTCATTGCTGGTGGAAGCGCAAACTTATATAACCACTTTGGAAATCAGTCTGGTGCTTTCTCGGAATATTGGGAATAAGGCTACTTCAAGACCCAGCAATTCTACTCTTTGGAATATACCAAAAAGATGCTCCACTATACAACAAGGAGATTTGCTCAACTGTGTTCATGGCAGCCTTATTCGTGATAGCAAGATGTCCCTCAGTTGAAGAATGGATAAAGACACTGTGGTACATTTACACTATGGAATATTACTCAGCTACTAAAAATGAGGAATATTGAAATTTGCCAGCAAATGGGTAGAACTAGAAATGATCATCCTGAATGAGTTAACCCGGACCCAGAAAGATACATAAGTTATGTACTCACTTATAATTAGATATGTGCCCAATATTGATGTCCTCTGAGAGTCTTCACTTAGCAGGGTATTGGACAGATGCTGGGACTTTATATTGGGACTCCTTATTTGGGAGAATAAGGAAATAAAAATACCCAAAGGGTCCCAGAACCATATAAAATGACCATCTAGGCTGGCAGATCTGGACCCAGGGGGGCATACACAAACTACTGTACCAACCAAGGACAATGCATGAAGTAAACATAGGCCTCCTATTCAGATCTAGCAACAGTAGATTTGCCACAGATGTGTAGAGTGCAGGGACTCTGACATATGCATATCCATACCTATACATATATATACATATATATATATATATACATACATACTTAGAATAACAACAGAGTTTAGCTAGCTAATGTGGGATCAATTAGGAGAAGAGGAACTATAGAAGAAAGTGAAGTAGAATGCCAAGTTATAAACAGAACATAGAATTAGTGGATCAAATAGGAAGCAAGATGGAAATGGAGTTTAAAGGCGAGAATAGGCAGGGGATAACAAACAATAAAAACATTTTGAAAAGCATATGGAAACTTACTGTGGAAGTTTCATACTTTTAAAAGTATGAAAAGAAGTTAGTGAAGTCACCATATAATCTGGGAGACAATTCCTCATCTATACATCTTATGTGCAGTAGAACACACAGTGACAGGAACTGTTTACCCCTTGTTGAAGCATTGGACAGAAGAATCCAATAGATCCTCCTGCAAGCATTGCAGATTATTACTTATGCTGTTTATTGTATCTGCCACTGAAAGGTATGTCTTTGTTTATGAAAACATCACTTTTTATGTTACTGCATATGGAGAAGCTGTACAGTTACCCAAAAAGACCTTTTATATCTAGTGACTAGTATTTATGGAGCTGGAAGGTACTATACATCCTAGCTAGGGAGAAAAGTATCAGCAAAATGATCCATCTATAAATCCTGAAAAATATAACAGTAATCTTAACAGAAGATAAGCTGGAACAAGAGTGTCACACATATTATAGAAATCATCAACTACTTTTTATTAAGCTTACACCTCACTTTATGAGGTGAAACTCATATAAGACACTGGTAAAGAGGTATAGAATATATAGATCATGGGCCTGGAAAAAAACTGTTTTCTTGTAAAGGGACACAGCAATAAAATGACTCCTAATTATATAAATATACCCACATATCAATAAATTTTCAGCCCTCATCAGAGAAGTTTTTCCCTCTCTGGCATTAGGTGATATTACACACACAGATCTACAACTAAACAACACATAGAAAAGTGGACATTTTGGTGCACTCAGCCCTGAATAATACCTATTTATAAAGCTGGTCCCATCAAAGCTCTATAGAAGAGAAGGTTGAACTATTGTAACTAGTATAAAGGGTGGAGAACACCGAGAGGGCAAACATCTTCCAGATACAAAAATTGTAATACACATATGAACTTACAGTGACTATGACAGCATGCACAACTTCAAAGTTCAAACAAGACAAAATCATGGTGCAGAAAAGAAGTCAACACTAAGATCTATCCATAGGAAGATGCTTGTAGTTGATAACTTTTGGGAAAAGGAAAATTTACTTTCTCCACTGGAGTGTCACTCTTTATAGTCTAAACCAAACTACAGAGCTGGCCACATGTCCCTGAGTAGCTGGGCAATGCTAAGTGGAATTTTTGGGGTCTTTTTGTGCACTCTTCTTTTAATTGGTTTGGGTTGTTTTTTTTTTTTTTTGGCATTATTTGGTTTGTTGGTTTTGATTGACAGTTTTCAATGTCTTCATTTTTAAGAAAAAGAAACAGAAACAGCCGGGCGTGGTGGCGCACGCCTTTAATCCCAGCACTCGGGAGGCAGAGGCAGGCGGATCGCAGTGAGTTCGAGGCCAGCCTGGTCTACAAAGCGAGTCCAGGACAGCCAAGGCTACAGAAAGAAACCCTGTCTAAAAAAACCAAAAAAAAAAAAAAAAAAAAAGAAAGAAAGAAAGAAACAGAAACAACAGGAAGTTGTGTAGAAAAAAATTACAAAAAATAACAAAAATTGCAAAAATTATAATTTATAATAGTTTTTTGGAATAAATGAAGAAGTGTTCAAAGAAAATTAAGGTGTGAACACACATATATACACACACAGAGAAGAGAGAGAGAGAGAGAGAGAGAGAGAGAGAGAGACAGAGAGAGAGACAGAGAGAGAGAGAGACAGAGAGAGAGAAATGAACTCTTCATACTACAAGTGTAACCTAGAGTCCATTGAGTTAAATTCAAATTGGACTTAGGGAGGACAAATGGTTCACTTTGTAGGAATAAATGATAAATGAGTCACTACATTCTCTTCTTTCAAAGGATAAAAAATTTGAATAAAACTTAAAATGCAAAGCCAAAAAAATAAAAGTAAAGAGAAAATAAGGATTATTCCCACCCAGATCTAGATATTAGAATCAGCAAAAATACTTAAAATAACTATCTATGCATTTTAAGGAACTATGAAGAAAAATTCAAAAGGAGTAAAAGGAAGGAAGGAAGGAAGGAAGGAAGGAAGGAAGGAAGGAAGAAGAAAGAAAATGAAGAATGAATCACAGCAAGGCAAGGGATGCTGCTTTCATTGGCTATACTCATTTCTGTAATTCTATTAGAAACATCAGCTTTGGAACCCAGTTAACATCTATTAAATGCAGGTACCATGTGTTATGTTTAGGGACTTAGAGATGTTAAAATTAATGCATTGCTTTTATTTTCCTTTCCATTTACAAAAATCAATGCATGATTTGAAGACCACTTAAATTGAAAATTAATACTTAAATCTTATTAAAATATTACTATGTGAATAAAAATTTAAAATATTTAAAAATACTTTTTGCTGTTAAAATTAAATAATTCTCTAGGGTGTGTGAAAATTGTAGCTGTTTCTTTAACTTCTTCCCATCGAGTGACATTAAGAAACTGGTGAAAAATACAATATCTTATGAGTTTCAATTAAAATGTACTGCTTTCTATGTATTTATACTATTATTAGTTTAAATTATGAGTCATTTATTCTACAAATCATAAAAATTAGTAGGAATTATGTTCTATAAATTGGTAGAAATTAATTTGTATTTAACTTAGATTGGATATGTATATAAGAATGCGAATGAAGCAGGGAAGTTAATAATTATGAACACTTCTGCATATTCTCATTAAAGAAATTTAGGATGAAGGAAGTAGAGAGAAGGCTTATCATGATAAGGAAGCATGTCCAGTTTTGGCCTAACATTAACTATAATGCTAATCTTGAAATTTTTAAACTTAAATTAACCTAATATTGAAGTTAAATGGTGTAAATTACAGAAGGCAAATACAGGTGTTAAAGTAAAACATATTTATTTAATCATTCATTTCTTATATAAGAAATAATGTCTTATTCACTCATTTTTTGTACAAGAAAAACAGAGAGAGAGAGAAAGAGAGGGAGAAAGAGAGTCTCACAGAATCAGTTTTTTGTTTTGTCTGTTTAATTTATATGACACAAAACAATTCATTTTATATTTAGCTTTATTAATCTAAAGTCATTGTAATTAATAGTTTAAAAAGAAGATATAATTTTTCAAATGTTTGACTGAAAATGTCTCTAAAGTTAATGTTCAGGTGTAAGTAAATGACAATATATGTTAGCATTTTATTTAAAAAGTAAGGTTCTACGTATTTGAAGAATGGCATACAAGTGACATAAGGGCATAAGACATAAACTAGCAGCACTGAATAATTAATTAGAATTGCTTTGGCAAAAAAATAATAATAATTGTTATTACCTTGCAGATGATATGTTCTGTAATTTTAATTGCCAGTTGCCTTGGTAAGAAATAAATTCCCTCTAAGTTGTGTCTTCCCCCACTGTAGCACAGCCATTCCACTCCAGACAACATTCTCTAAGCCTCCCGAAAGTGCTTCCATTTCACTTTGAGTTATACTCTTTCATAGAGTGTATTTTAGATATTACATCTGGCACTGTGCCCTGGATGCTGACCAGTTTGCCTCTGTGACATTAACCTGGTGCCTGAGAGTCTGAGTGTCAAGAAGGTTGACTCATTTACAGTTTTCCATTATGTAGCTCTAACATTTTTATGTTGTTTTCTAAATAATAGATGCAGTCCAGCCAGCCCAGACATGTTGAAAATACTGCTTGTCTCCCAGTGGCTGTGTAACAACAGTGTTCACCTGGGCTACCCTAAGGAAGGACCTTTTATTTTCTTTATTTTCCTTGATTTTTCCCTTTAACTATGTAATAAGAAGAGTATCTCAATTTCTAAGACTAGAAAATCCCTTGTAATTTATCACATCATCAGTGCATAAGAACAGAAAAATATTCTACTTTGACATATTATCAGATATGACTATTTATTTAGAGTTAATTATAGAAAAAATGTATAATCTTATGAAACCCAAGCTATAAAATACAATTGTTTTAAAAACATAGATAATATTCTTCACTTTCTATAGATTACCTGTAGAGACATGGCCTTATTCAGAAAATTTAAATTCAACACTAATTCAGGGACACAGTTGAGAAAGTCACATGCTATGTAACTGTCCATATTGGAAAACATTTTATTAATAAAGGACAAACAAAAATCAATAAAAGAGCAAAACACAATAAAATGGAAAATAAATTAGGAGGCAAAGGACTTCAGTTTTAGAGTAGTACAAAGAATATTACCACATACAGACAGCTGAATACAATGTCTCTTTGTTTCTCCACTTGAACTTTGTTTCCCTGAATTAATCCTGACTGCAGAATAGCTATCATTGTTACCATGGTGATCCAAAAAATATTTTAAAAAATATAGGAAAATGGCAGTAATTAACAAGTATCTATCACTAACAAATCTGGATATTAATGATGTACAATATGAAATAAAAAAACATAAATTGGCAGAATGATTCAGTCAAAATCTATCTTACTGTCTCTAAAAAATATTCTTCAACATTAATAGTAGATACTACCTTAGAGTAAAGAATACAAAATGTATCTAGAAGCAAGCTTGTGTAGCTCTTATCAAAATATAATTCAAAACAAAATTACTAAAAGAGACAAAGAAGATCACAGAAAGTCACAAAAAATAAGGAAATGTTGAAATGAAATCATATTCTTACTGATAACATTGGTATAAAGGTAGCTACCAACATCAATAAAACATGTAGAATGAATAAAAAAGATGGAGACTAAACAGTGACTATAGAATGATGATAATTCAGTAAAAAACGGAGAAAGAAATAAAGACTTTTCATAGAATTTAATGACATAAAAATAAACAAAATTAAATCTATAGGACATAGGGAATATTGTGCCCATCTACAGTACAGACAGGCCCTTAAATATACACCTTTAATCTCAGACAATGAAGCTTAATTGAGGGGCAGAAAACGTGAGGAATCAGAGAAGTATTTGCCAAAATCAGTCAGAGTTAGGATATTCCCCTCTCTCAGGAGAACACACAGAATGGAAAGGATACTAAAGAACCATGCAGGGAGAGAGAGAGGGAGAGAGAGAGAGAGAGAGAGAGAGAGAGAGAGAGAGAGAGAGAGAGAGAGAGAGAGAGAGAGAGAGAGAGAGAGAGACAGAGAGAGACAGAGACAGAGACAGAGACAGAGACAGAGACAGGGACAGACAGCAAAACAGAGAGACAAGAGAGAGAGAATTGAGTTTGGTGAGTCAAGTTGAATGAGGTTAAATTCATTTGAGTTATTACATACAGTTCCATTCAGACCTGTTCCATTCCTGCCGCCAGCACAGCTCTGTTTGTGGAATTAAGAGGCAGTTCTTCCAAACAATGCAATTCAGTCAGAAGCCAAGAGAAGCCAGTTTGAGTCAGTCAAATTGGAAAGGACTTTAAACCAGAAAATTTGAGTTGCATCTGCCAGCCAGAATTCAAAAAGAACTAGGCAGAGTGACAAATCAAAGTAAGATTTGACAGAATTTGTCAGAGGTACTCTCCTGAGAGTTGAGCATATCTTATTCTGTCAATACTTTCTCTGATTAGTCCCTTTTTCTGCCCCTCAAATAGATATCACTTTCAAACATGCCTGTTTTCTTCTATAAACTAGTCTTGCTCTCATTATTTGGGATTAAAAGTGTATACTATGGATGTGTCTTTATTCTAGGCATATCTTTTTGCAATTCGAAGCATGTCTGCATTCCAGCCAGATTACATAAACCCAGAAGGTCTTTAAGTGTGATCCATTGCCAAAGCACCATATTGCTGGGTTGAATTTTTCTACAGTATGTAATAACAATTATTGTAAAAGAGAGGTTATGAACTTGACGAGAACAAAAAAGGTTTATGAGACAGCTGGGAGGAAAGAAAGAGAAGAAGGAAGTGATCTAATTATAATCTCAACAAATAAAAGAAATAATTTTTAAAAATTATAACAGTGTTGAAAGCAATTGAGGAAGTCCTTGAGGATGGAATGAAATCTAATGCTCATCAATTGAATGAGAGTACTATCAAAACAAGTATCTTAGCCAAGAGTATCTACAGATTAAGTGCAATTCCATTCAAAATTGTGGGCTAATACACAAATGCTATATTGAAAATGTTTAACTCACAATGTGTCCTTTTAAAAGAGAAGTGAAGGGAGAACACATGTGTGAAAAGGAGGAAGAGGAGAAGAGCTTAAGAGTTAAAGGAATAAATTAGGATAAGGCTAGTGAACAGGGGAGGAGGGAAGATAGTAAGGGGATTAGTGTGGAGAGAGGGATTTGACTTTCTCATGTACTCTGGTGCCTCACATTTGACTATGTCCCCTGGAGGGGGAGACCTAGTGGCACTCAGAGGAAGGACAGCAGGTTACCGAGAAGAGACTTGATACCCTATGAGCATATACAGAGGGAGGTAATCCCTCTGAGGAACAGCCATAGGGGAGGGGAATAAGGGGAAAATGGGAGGGAGGAAAGAATGGGAGGATACAAGGGATGGGATAACCATTGAGATGTAACAAGAATAAATTAACAACAACAAAAAAAAAAGGTAAAAAAAAAAAGTGGATTAGGTGAAATTGAAGATGCATAATAAAACCTACTGAAAACCACTAGCATGCAAGGTAATTTCAAAGGGCATCTTTAATTAGTTTGAATGGCACACACACACACACACACACACACACACACACACACACACACACACACACACACACACATATATATATATATATATATATATATATGTATATGTGCGTCACTTTCAGAAGACATAAGCGATTATGTTAAAGTTTCTCTACAAGGCATGAGATACTCTCTTATGCAAGTTATTGTAATTGTCTTTGGTTGCTCAATATAGCAATAACGGTAAAACACTGTGGTGAAGACGCCATACATTTCCATTGCAGGAAATAGAGAAATCAATCTCACAATGAATATCAGAATGTTCTTCTTGCGACCTAACGTTCATAGTTGCAGAAAGTGATTGGAGTCTGTAGGATGAGACATCAATATTCTCAACCAGCACTGGGTCCCGCTTGCTGTTCTACTGACCTGACAAGGAAGAAACACCTACTGGAGGAGAAAATGCAGCAATGGGTATGAGGTAACTTATGATTTTCTTCTTGGACTGAAGACTGCTTTACAGAGGGAATTCTATGTCTTTTACTCTAGTCATGATTAAAATTCCATGACTTTAGAAGTTATATATCTTAGGGTAGAATCTGGTACTCTTATTTGGCTAATGGTTATGGTATCAAATTGCTTTCTACATATTCATACTTATTCCTATAACTTAACTTTCTCTCAGTATCAGTCAGAATTGTTTCCCTTTGCAGTATTTTTTTTTATTGTCAGTTCAGAGTGTGATGTGAGGAAAGACCCTAAGTCTTTGTGGCTGCACAAAAATTATGTATGTATGTGTATATACAATAGGCACAAGAATTTCCAAGATAAATTAGGATCAATAAGAAATATAATCATTTAGTAATATTTATGATATTTTAAGTTTTAAAAATACTCTATATAGCTGGAAAAATGTTAATATGTCCCTTGTTCTGTACTTGACTACAGTTGACATAGCCCAGAGAATGTCTCTTGCCATTATTTGAAAGGGTGCCTGAGTAAAAAAAGCTATTTTTCAAGAAGACATTCCATTATCAACACTTATTCTATTGTAATTCAAATTCCTTTGTCTTTTAAGAAAATTACTATTGAATTATAGTCCCAGACCATCTCCCTAATAGCACAGTTACTAAAACTGATTTTTCATACATATTCATAACTAAAACTATAAAGACCATTGTGGGTTTCAAAATGATACATCAATCAATGCCATAAGATCCTGCTTAGCAGTTCAGAAAAGAGAAAGCATAGCTCAATATTTTTATGTAAAACACTTACTGGGCATTTTATGCAGAACTCATCAACAAAACAATTTGTCACAAATATGTACATATATGTATGTATGTGACATAAATATCAAAATTATGTAAGCAAGTTTGAATAATAAGCAAAAATAGAAAAAGTAAGAACAATTTCTATAGCCCTGGGCTTCAGAGTCAATATATTTTATACAGGAATTAGAGTTCTAATGGGAAAGAAGTAATATATCCCAAGGTAAGAATATTGCCAAAATTTATTCTACCCAGAATAGTAGGTAATAATGCAATTTGATGTGTTTTCTTATCAAAATAAGATGTTGTATCTAATATAGAAAATTGCACATTAAAGAATTTTCTGTCTAAGTATTGCAGACATATAGTTTAGACAAAACTATTTACTTTCCCTTTACAGGTCCCAGAAAACAAACTGAAAATCAAGCGTAATCATAAAAGTATTAAACAAAAATGATAAAATATATTAACAAACCTTATTGTCTCATATAATTTTTTAAAAGGTTTGGATTTCTATTTTTCTATAACACACACACATATTTGTGTGAAAAATAGATTTTACTTAAAAATAAAATATAATACTTATAATATCTTAATGAGAATTATCTGTAATATTCTTTCACAAACTATGTGTGCTCTTTTGATTTTTCATTAGAAATATATCTATTTACCCATATACTTCATAGTGAGCATTATCAAATTTCAAAAGCCTTAGGAGTTTCTATTAATTACAAAAGTATACAAATATATGCAATTAAGATGCTGTTTTAATATCTTTTTATATTAAATTGAACACGATTGGTTATGTATGTTCACTAAAAGAACTTTATGAAACAATACTCTAGCTTTAGTATATAGTCTCACCTCTGTATTTCATTAACCTACAAAGGTTACAATAAAAGTCCATCTTCACCAACATAACCCTCCTACAAGCAAGAATGCACATGTTTCCTCATTCCCCCATTCTGTCCAATAGTCTCAATGTGTTCCCCATAATCCTTTGTTTAGATGTTGCTTTTGCTAGAAAATACCTCTTTCATGCCAATCCCTGATGACTTTTGAATTAATTATTTTTACCTATAATATTACATAGGTTAATTTATAAACTGATCTTAGCATTTTTAACCTCTCATGTATAGCCTCAATGTCTTTGACACAGATGAGCAACATTAGAGGTGGCAAAATTGGGGAAATTATTTAAGAACCAAAGATATAAAAATATGCATTTCCTTATCCATTCTTCTACTGAGGGACATTTAGGCTGTTTCCATGATCTGGCTATTATGAATAAGGCTGCTATGAACATGGTTGAGCAAATGTTCTTGTTGTGTGCTGGTGCATCTTCTGGGTATATTCCAAGGAGTGGAATAGCTGGGTCTTGAGGAAGCCCTATTCCCAGTTTTCTGATATAGCACCAGATAGATTTCCAAAGTGGTTGTACTAGTTTGCACTCCCACCAGCAATGAAGGAGTGTTCCTCTCTCCCCACATCATCTCCAGCATGTGGTGTTGCTTGAGTTTTTGATCTTAGCCATTCTGATGGGTGTAAGATGGAATCTCAGAGTTGTTTTGATTTGCATTTCCCTGATGACTAAGGAGGTTGGTCATTTCTTTAAGTGTTTCTCAGCCATTTGATATTCTTCTGTTGAGAATTCTCTGTTTAGTTCCAAGCCCCATTTCTCAATTGGGTTATTTGGTTTGGTGGTGTTTAATTTCTTGAGTTCTTTATATATTTTGGATATTAGACCTTTGTCAGATGTAGGGTTGGTGAAGATCTTTTCCCAGTCTGTAGGCTGTCGCTTTGTTCTCTTGACAGTGTCTCCAGCCTTACAGAAGCTTCTCAGCCTCATGAGGTCCCATTTATTAATTGTTGACATTAAGGCCTGGGCTGTTGGTGTTCTGTTCAGGAAGTTGTCTCCTGTGCCAATATGTTCCAGGCTCTTCCTCACTTTTTCTTCTAAGTGACATAGTGTCTCTGGTTTTATGTTGAGGTCTTTAATCCACTTGGATTTGAGTTTTGTGCAAGGTGACAAATATGGGTCTAGTTGCAATTTACACATAGACATCCAGTTAGACCAGCACCATTTATTGAAGATGATATCCTTTTTCCATTGAATGGATTTGGCTTCTTTGTCAAAAATCAAGTGACCATATGTGTGGATTCATATCTGGGTCTTCAATTCGATTCCACTGATCAACCAGCCTGTTGCTGTGCCATGCTCTTTTAATTATTATTGCGTTATAGTAATTTGTGGATAAATGGATTGAGCTAGAAATGATCATATTGAGTGAGTTAACCCAGAAGCAGAAAGACTCAAATGGTATATACTCACCTATATCTGCATACTAGCCCAATGGGCATGTCCCACGAAAGCCTTCACTTACCAGGAAACTGGGACAGAGGGGAGGACACCCTATTGGGATTCTAGATGAGAGAACCATGGGAGAATAGCAAAGTAGAAGGATCCAGTGGGTCCTAGAAACCTACAAGTAGAACATTATGATAGGCAGATTTGGGCCAAGGGGTCCTGCTCAAACTAAGGCACCAGCCAAGGACAAGACAGGCAGTAAACTTTAAACCCTTACCCAGATCTAGCCAATGGTCAGAACAGTATCTGCACTTGCGTGGAGAGTGGGATATGATTTTCTCACGTACTCTGGTGCCTCACATTTGACCATGTCCCCTGGCGGGGGAGACCTGGTGGCACTTAGAGGAAGGACAGCAGGTCACCGAGAAGAGACTTGATATCCTATGAGCATATACAGGGGCAGGTAATCCCTCTCAGGAACAGTCATAGGGGAGGGGAATAAGGGAAAAATGGGAGGGAGGGAAGAATGGGAGGATACAAGGGATGCGATAACCATAGAGATGTAACAAGAATAAATTAATTAAATAAAAGATAATAATAAAATTAAAAATAAATAAATAAAAAATAAAAAACATATGCATTTCCTATTGTTTATGTAGGCTGATGTAGAATCAGGAAATATTACCAAATATGTAACTCTCTTGACAAAATGATGATTCTTTCTCCTATAAGTTGAATAAAACATTATCCTAGTTGATAGCACAAGATATTACATTTTATCTTAATTGATATGTGTAATAATGCCCTAAATAGACTGCTAAATGAGTGGCAAGTTTATGGAGAAGGAGGTTGGCCTTCTAAAAAATGCCACAGAAAATGAATCCTCCGGTTTGAGAACAATTAGTGTCTGCTTGAACCATTTTTTTTGTTATTGAATATCTTGTATTTTTCCTGCCACTGGGTTAATTTTTGTTTCAAAGATTTTTTAAAAATAGATTTTGTTTATAAAATACATTCTGATTATTCACTTCCCCAAATCCTTCTAATCCTCTTGCCTCCACTTTCACCCAAATCCACACTCTTACTGTATCTTCTTAGAAAACAACTTGAAATCTAAAGATTAGCAATGAAATAAATTAAAATTACATAAAAGCAGGCAAACAAGAGTAGTACAAATCAAACAAAGAAGAAGAAGAAGAAGAGGAAGAAGAAGAAGCAGAAGCAGCAGCAGCAGCAGCAGCAGCAGCAGCAGCAGCAGCAGCAGAAGAAGAAGAAGAAGAAGAAGAAGAAGAAGAAGAAGAAGAGGTAAAAACACATATAGACACAGACACTCACACATTTGCACATAGGAATCCCATAACAACACAAAATTACAAAACATAATTTATACTCACAGGGCCTGAAAGTTTAAGAAAGTGTTGTAACAAAACCTTATGAATAGCTGAGTAGTATTCCATAGTGTAAATGTACCACAGTTTCTTTATCCATCTTTAACTGAGGGACACTTAGGCTGTTTCCATGTTCTGGCTATTATGAATAAATCAGCTATGAACACGGTTGAGCATATGTCCCTGTTGTGTGGTGGAGCTCCTTCTGGGTATATTCCAAGGAGTAGAACAGCTGAGTTTGGAGGAAGCCCTGTTCCTAGTTTTCTGAGATAGCACCAGATTGATTTCCAAATCGGTTGTACAAGTTTGCATTCCCACCAGCAATGAAGGAGTGTTCCTCTTTCTCCACATCCTTGCTAACATGTGGTGTCACTTGAATTTTTTATCTTAGCCATTCTGATGAGTGTAAGATGGAACTTCAGAGTCAATTTGATTTGCATTTCTCTGATTAATAAAGACATTGAGCATTTCTTTAAGCGTTTCTCCGCCATTAGATATTCCTCTGTTGAGAATTCTCTATTTAGTTCTGAGCCCCATTTCTCAATTGGGTTATTTGGCTTGGTGGTGTTTAATTTCTTGAATTTTTTATATATTTTGGATAATGATCCTTTGATATATGGTTGGTGAAGATCTTTTCCCAGTCTGTAGGCTGTGGCTTTGTTCTGTTGACAGTGTCTCCTGCTTTACAGAAGCTTCTCAGCTTCACGAGGTCCCATTTATTAATTGTTGACCTTAAGGCCTGGACTGTTGGTATTCTGTTCAAGAAGTTGTCTCTTGTACCAATGTGTTCCAGGCTCTTCTCCACTTTTTGTTCTAACCAATTTAGTGTCTCTTGTTTTATGTTCAAGTCTTTAATCCACTTGGACTTGAGTTTTGTGCATGGGGACAAATATATATCTAATTGCATTTTCTACATGTAGATATCCAGTTAGACCAGGACCATTTGCTGAACATGCTATTCTTTTTCTACTGAACAGATTTGGTTTCTTTGTCAAAACTCAAGTAAGTATATGTGTGTGGATTCATTTCTGGGTCTTCACTTTGATTCCATTGCTGTGCCAGTACATGCTGTTTCAAAGACTGTTGCTGTATAGTACAGCTTGATATCGGGCATGGAGATTCCTCCAAAGGATCTTTTATTATATAGGATTCTTTTTGCTATTTTGAGTTTTTTGATTTTCCATACGAAGTTGGGAATTGATCTTTTAATGTCTTTAAAATATTTTGAAGGTATTTTGATAGAGATTGCATTGATGCTGTTAATTGGTTTTGGTAAGAGGGCCACTTTTACTATGTTAATTATTCCGATCCACAAACAAGGGAGATCCTTCCATACTTGGCTATTATACACAAGGAAATACCGAAATTTGTGGACAAGTGGATGGGACTAGAAATTATATTAATGAGTGACTTAACCCAGAAGTAGAAAAACTCACATGGTATATATTCATTTATATTGGGTGCTTGCCCAAACGGCATGTCCCATGAAAGTCTTCACTTACCAGGAGATTGAGATAGATGTGAGGACATCCTACTGAGACTCTAGGTAAGAGAAATATAGGAGATGGGGAAATAGAAGGACCCAGAGGGTCCTAGAAACCTACAAGAAGAATGTTGTGATGGGTGGATCAGGGCCAAGGGGGATCTTCTCAGAATATAGCACTAACCAAGGACAATACAAGTAGTAAACATTGAACCCCTACTCTGATCTACCCAATGGACAGGAAATTCTCCAGAGTTATGTAGAGAGCAGAGACTGACTCTCACATGAACTCTGGTGCTCCATATTTGACATCCTCCCCTTGGTGGGGAGTCCTGATGGCACTCAAAGAAAGAAAAAGAAAGCTACCAAGATGAGACTTGTATAGCTCTATAGTGGTGGAACAGGTTTAGCTCTGTATTAGACCTAGGGAAGTGGAATAGAGTGAAAGCAGGAAAGAAGGAAGAATGTGCGGATACAAGTGATGGAAAAAATGTGTTATAATCTGAATAAATTAATCAAATTAAAATTAAAAAAACATTATAAAACAAAGGTGCCAGTGAGTTCAATTTTTGTTTGTCATGTACTCTTGGGAATTGGTCATACCTTTAAGAGTGGTTTGTATTCCAGTGAGATTGTTATTGGAGAGAAACACATTTTCATATTCCAGTGCTTATTAATTGGAGATAACTAGTGGGTTAAGGATGGGAACTTGTGACCATTTCTATTGTCATTGAGGGTAGCAGATCTGCCACAGACCTATGTAGTCACTGTGCATGCTGTCACAATCTCAGTGTGTTTGTATATGCATCTGCCCTGTTGTGCTTAGAATAACTTATTTTCTTGGTGTTTTACATCCACATTGGGTCTTACTTTACAATATTTCCATCTGCTCATTTTCAGAAATATTTGAGCATTGAAGCAGAAGGATTTGACGGGAAATTCATTTAGGATTGAATGTTCTGAGGTCTACCACTCTACACACTGTCAGCTGTGGGTCTCTTTGATCCACTTCTCAGGGCTGAGATTACAAGCAACACTTACTTCACTCAATGTTACATGGGTTCTAGAGACTAATTGGTCTTTATGTATAAGTCATGTGATCTACCAACTAAGTAGTTTCTAAAACATACTGTTTCTATGAGTGAAATTTCTGTCTGCTCAGTCATAAGAGATTATCATCCTTAGTCCATGCCTTCATAAACTCAGCCTCATTCATCTCCATAAATGCCAGCAAGACAACTTACACAAAAAATTCCATTTTTGAGCTATGATGGATTGAAGTCCTCATGTAGGTTCAATAACATTATTTAAAATAATACCCCCAGGTTACACGCACAGGATTTATGAACACATATGGATTTATCAATTAAGTTTCATCCCTTACCCTAAGCTATATTATAAAGAAGATACATGAAAGTACCCTATAATCTGACAAGTATTTATCTGAATGAGAAACATTTTTGGTCCCTTGGATTTCAGATAAATGGTCCACAAGTTGCATGTATCTGTACCGAACATTTCCATTTAATGTAAGTATCTCTTGAAGCTGGAAAGATGTGACTTAGTCAGTGAAGGACTTGAAGTGCAGGTCAGAAACCGTGGTGGTGGGTAGGATAAGATAAGAAGGTGAAAACAGGAAGTCCTGTTGCTTGCTGTCAAGTCACTCTAGACAAGTCAGTGAATGTTAAGTTCAGGAGACCCTATCTGCAAAAACATGCACATGGAGCTACTCATAGTTGTGAATATCATAAAACAAAATATATGCAAACACACAAAAATACAAAAATTAATCAAAGAATAAAAAGGTGTCTAGCTTTTGGGAAACATAACTTAATCATGTCAGCAAAAAGTCATACATAGATTCATGTTCAAGCACACATGCCATCAGATAGGAAGCATTTAGCAATTTTTGAGCAATGGGAAATTTCAACATAGCCATCTCTGAGAAAAATATATTTTGTATTTCAACCTATGCTTATGGAAACATGCAGTGGATTAATATGACATAATTAATGAAAAGAAAAGCATTCCAGAAGCATTAAAGCCTCTCCTAAAGCATTCCTTTTAGAGCTGTATAAAGTCTGAGATTGGAAAGGCACAGGTCATTCTAAGAATAAGGTTACCATATTCAAATACAAAGACTGCAAGTTAGCATTTGCACTTGTTTCATTTAATTGATTAGCAAAATTCTATCATTCAAAGAATATTAATTGTGAATAATTTTTTTCACAAATTATTCTAGTGTTAAAATCCTTTTACAAAGTCTGTAAAGAATTGTGTTGCCATTTTCATGGGGATTGCATTGAATCTGTAGATTGCATGTGGCAAAATGGCCATTTTTACTTTGTTAATCCTACCAATCCACGAACATGGAACATTTTCACCTTTTGATATCGTCTTCCATTTCTTTGTTAAGAGACTTGAAGTTATTTCCTAAGTCTTTCACTTGCATGTTTAGAGTTACATCAAGATACTTCATGTATTTTGTGTTTATTATGAAGGGTATTATTTCCCTTATTTTTCAGCTTATTTGTCTTTTGTTTAAAGGGGGGCAACTGAATATTTTTAGGTTTATTTTGTATCTAGGAACTTTACTGAAGGTTTTGTCAGCTATAAGAGTTCATTGGTAGAGTTTTAGGATTTTCTTATGTATAGTATCATATAAACTGCTAGTAGTGATACTCTGACCTCTTCCTTTGCAATTTGTATCACTTTGATCTCTTTTAGTTGAGTTATTATTGTAGTTAGGAATTTGTGATCTATATTGAAGAGATATGGAGAAAGTGAACAAACTTGTCCTATCTCTTATTTCAGTGGAATTGATTTCAGTTCCTCTCCATTTAGTTTGATGTTAGCTCTGGGCTTGCTGTATATTGCCTTTACTACATTTAGGTGTGTGCATTTTATCTCGGATCTCTCTAGGACTTTTAATATAAATGGGTGTTGGGTTTTGTCAAATATTTTTCCAGCATCTATGGTGATGATTCTTTCCTTCTGTTTGTTTATCTAGTGGATTACATTCATGTATTTCTGTATACTTCACCACCCTGCAAGCCTAGGATATAACATACTTGGTCATGGTGAATGATATTTTTGATCTGCTCTTAAATTAAGTTTTCAAGTATTTTATAGAATATGTTTGTACCAATGCTCATAAGGGAGATTGGTATGAAACTCTCTTTCTTTGTTGGTTCTTTGTGTGGTTTAGCTATCAAGGTGACTGTGGCCTCATAAAATGAGTTTGGTAAAGTTCCTTTTGTTTCTATTTTGTGGACTAGTTTGAAGAGAATTGGTATTAATTCTTCTTTGAAGGTATTGAAAAAATTGGCACTGAATCGGCCTGGCCCTTAGCTTTTTTTTTTTTTTTTTTTTGGGAGCTTTTGATGACTGCCTCTATTTCTTTAGAATATATAGTACTATTGAATTTGTTTACTTGATCTTGGTTAAATTCTGGTAATTTGTAACTATCAAGAAAATGGTCATTTCACTTAGATTTTCAAATTTTGTGGCATATATGCTTTGAAGGAAGGCCTAATAATTCATTGAATTTCCTCCATGTCTACCTTAATTTTTTCCTTTTCATTTCTGATTTTGTTTAAATGAGTATTATCTCTCTGTCATTTAGTTAATTTAGCTAAGGATGTGTCTATCTTGTTGATTTTCTCAAATAACCAGCTCTTGGTTTCATTGATTCTTTGAATTGTTCTCTTTGTTTCTAATTTTTTATTTCATCCCTGAGTGTGATAATTTCCAGCCATCTACTTCTTTTGGGTGTGTCTATTTCTATTTGTTTTAGAAATTTCAGATGTGCTGTTAAGTTAGTAGCACAGGATCTCTCCAATTTCTTTATGAAGGAACTTAGTGCTATGAACTTTCCTCTTAGCACTACTTTCATTGGTTGGGTAAATTGTATGCAGGAAAAAGATGGACCCTGTTTCCACATTAATTCTCTTAGCCTGATTCTTTATATTTGGTAGTTTAGGCATTGATGTTAAGAGAGATTAATGGTGAGAATTGGTTAGTTCCTATTCTTTTGATATTGGTGGTGGTGCATGTGTGTTTGTGTGAGCATGTGTATGTGTGTGTGTGTGTGTGTGTTTCCTTTCTTTTGGTTTTTTGGATCTGAAATTATTTATTTCCTGTATTTTTCTAGGTGTAGTTAGCATCCTTCGGTTGGAATTTTCCTTCTAGTATCTTCTGTATGGCTGGATTTTCTGGTAGAATCTATTTAAACTTGGTTGTGTCCTGGAATATCTTGTTTTCTCTATCTATGGTGACTAAAAATTTTTTATAGTACTCTTGGTTGGCATCTGTGGTCTCTTAATGTCTCCCTGATATCTGTTCAGTCCCTTTTGACTTTCATAGACTCTGTTGAGAAATCCTAAGCAGTTCTCATAGGTTTGCCTCTATAAATGACTTGGTCATTTTCTCTTTTAGCTTTTAACATTCTTTCTTTGTTTTCTACAACTCAATGTCATATGGGAAAGCAAAAACCCCTTGAATAGCTAAGATAATCCTATACAATAAAAGAGCATCTGGAGGTATATTCATCTCTGATATCAAGCTGTACTAAAGAGCAACAGTAATAAAATTGAATGGTATTGCCATAGAAACAGACAGGTGGATAAATGAAATCAAATCAAAGACACAGAGATAAACCCACATACCTATGGACACTTGAGTTTTGAAAAAGAGACAAAATCACACAGTGGAAAAAAGTTGGCATCTTAAACAAATAGTGCTGGTCAAACTGGTCATCTATGTGTACAAAAGTACAAATATACCCTTATTTGTCACCCTGTACAAAACGGAAGTCTAAGTGGATTAAAACCAAATACACTGAATATGTTAGAAGTGGAGAAGACCCTTGTGCTCATTGACACAGGAGACAACTTCCTGAACAGAATGAAAAGGGGTAATCTCTAAGATCGACAGTTAATAAATGGGATCTCATGAAACTGAAAAGGACACTGTCAATAGAAAAAAAAAAGGCAGCCTATAGACTGAGAAATGAACTTTACCAACCCTCTTTCTGACTCAGGGCTCATATACAAGATATATAAAGACCTCAAGAAATAAAACACCAGTGAGCCAAATATCCCAAGTAAAAAGTGTGGTACAGTACTAAACAGAGAATTCCCAAAAAAGAAATACCACCAGAGCATCCTAGAAACCTACAAGAAGAACATTATGATGGGCAGATCTTGGCCTAGGGGTCCTGCTCAAACTATGGCATTAGCCAAGGACAATACGTGCAGTAAACTTTGAACCTCTACCCAGATCTTGCCAATGGACAGGACATTCTCCACAGTTGAGTGGAGAGTGGGGACTGATTTTCACATGAACTCTAGTGGCCCATATTTGACAACATCCCTGGATAGGGAGGCCTGGTGGCACTCAGAGGAAGGATAGCAGGCTATCAAGAAGAGACTTGATACCATATGAGCATATAGAGGGGGAGGAGGTCCCCCTCAGCCACAGTCATTGGGGAGGGGAATAAGGGGAAAATGGGAGGGAGGGAGGAGTGGGTGGATACAAGGGATGGGGTAACAATTGAGATGTAATATGAATAAATTAATAAAATATATTTTAAAAAAGAAAATCAAATGGCTGAGAAACTCTTAAAGAAATGCTCAACATCCCTAGTCATCAGGGAAATGCACATCAAAATGTCTCTGAGATTCCTTCTTACACCTATCCGAATGGCTAAGATCAAAAATTCAAGTGACGACAAATGCTGGCTAGGATATGGAGAAAGGGAAAAATTCTTCCATTGCTGTTGGGAGTGCAAACTTGTACAAAAACTATGGAAATCAATCTGACACTATCTCAGCAAATTGAGAATAAGTCTACCTCAAAACCCAGAAATACCACTCCTGGGCATATACACAAAAGATGCTCCATCATACAGCAAGGACATTTGCTCAACTATGTTCATAGCAACTTTATTCACAATAGTCAGAATCTAGAAACAACTTAGATGTCCCTCAACCGAAGAATGGATAAAGAAACTGGTTAATTTGTACAATGGAATATTACTCAGCTATTAAAAACAATGAAATCTTGAAATTGGCAAGCAAATAATGGATGTAGAGACAATAATCCTGAGTGAGGTAACTCAAATGCAGAAAGACAGAAATGGTATATATTCACTTATAAGTGGATATTAGCTACCTATAGGGTAACCATACAACTATTAACATGTCTAAAGAATGCTTAATTCTCATTCAGAAGGGCAAACAGAATAGACACTGGAAGCAGTTGAAGAGAAGGAACCAGACAGGAATGTGGGGGGCCATGCTAAATTCAGCCATGTTAGAAATCCCATGCTTAGGCTACATGCTGTGACCTTCAAGTTACTGACCTTTGATGAAGGAAGTCTTGTGTTTAGGCTATCTTTGGATTGTTTACCTTTGAAAGAATAGGGAAGTTCTTACAGGGAATTACCCAGAGGATTAAGGAAGTTCTTACAAGAAACTATTCAGAGGATTGTATTCTTGCCTTGGGGCTAGGGGAAGTGAGATTACAATAGAGTTTGTGTTTACCTTGTTATATAAAGTCTACTCACTTACATTAAAGAGAGTCTTGATCAGAAATCTCTAGACTTGACTCA
>OU015751.1:84362113-84388245 GCA_907169655.1 Acomys percivali | reverse complement strand
CTGCTGCTAATGGCAACATGATGGCTACTCTGCTACTCAAGAGCTATTTTTATGTAATTAATGTATGCTTTCTTGTTTATAAATGCCTGATTTAAAATAAGAAAAAAAGAAATAAACATACCTATCTTTCTGAATTTATTTTATTTTGCTCATTATGCAGCTGTGCTGATCTAGATTAGAACCTCACACACCTTAGACACGTTTTAACCCCTGAGCCATAAACCCAGTCTATAGGTGTGTGTATATGTGTGTGCCCATGGGCACGTGTGTTGGTGCATGTTTCTAGTCATAAGCTGTGGCGTTGACAAGTCAGTGTTGGATGTCTTCCTCTTTCACTCTCCATGTTATTGCTATTTTATTTTTGGCACTTCCACTAAACCTTGCACTATTTTTTTGTCTTGATGAACTATTTCACAAGTCCCTGGGACCTCCCATGGCTAGAGTTGTTGGCTATTGCTGACACACATAGCGTTTCCTTGTCTCCTATGGATCTGAGCTCACATAAAAATGCAGCATTTTACCCATGGAGACATCTGCCCAATCCTTTTATTTGCTTTAATAGTTCACAGTCAAATCCATTCAAAATACAGGCTTGTATTTACGTACATGAATGATGATAATTTTTCCAAAGCAATAAGATTTTTATTTCCCTACCGAAAATTTGACAATGTAATATTAACTTAACACAGCAGCATTTTCTTATGCCACTTTCTACTAGGCCACATAAAGCCAAGCAAATTAACTTTATTCAACACTTGTATCTTTAAAAGGATAATGATTTATCTAGTTAAAGTTGTCTGGGCCTACTTAGTTTATTTCAGGCAAGAAATTGCCTGTTCTCTCATGATAAGATAATTTGTCACATTAGAAATTAAATAACCCATTCCTGTTTACCTTGAGTAGGTTTGCTCTATAAAGTGACTTGTTCTCTTAGCCCAATTATATTTGAATGTGCTGCTTTCTATGAGAACATGTATTGTTTAATCAAAGACAGAGAAAGATTTTAAAGAGCACCTGGTTCTGGGTCTTAATCAAATTTGAACTTGAGAAATTTATAATATCACAAAATAATTGACCATTTGATACTAGAATCCCAAAAGGAATTTCTCATTTGCCCTCAAGATAATTTATTCCACAACATACAGACTAAATTCTAAGTTAAAATAGGTTATATTTTGTAGATATTTGTTATTAGATCATGTAACATTAAATTAAAAAAATAACCACAAGATATATATTTTAATGATAATATACATGGCTATAAACAACTCCAATAATCAAAACCATACTATTCCTCAAGTTGTACAAAAAATTAAGAATATAATTATTTCCTATTTTCTAATACTTTATAACACAATACAAATGAACTATATATTGTGTAAAATATATTTTTCATTTTGGAATGAACAATAAACACATTCTATGCAGCTAGTCTTTGAAAAATTATTGCAATAGTACATTCACATAGATTCTTTTAACTAATACTTATATCTGAAATATTTAAGGATATTTATCTAGCCTAAATAAGAAGGACATTGGTGAATAAAAAATGTATTATTAAATTTTTCTATTACATTCATTATTAGATACTATATTTCAAGTTTTCTAGAACATGATTGTATAATTATCAGAATTTTTTTCTGACTAAATGATAAAAGATGAGTGCTTCTTGAAATGGTGAGGATCTGGAGTAGATTTTGTGCTCCTCAAAATTGAATGTTAACTTCCTATTTCCAAGTAACTAAAAATGTTGTATAAATTGATATTAAGGTCTTTGTGGGTGCAGTTATTTAAGTTGACATGAAGCCACATTCTAGTATGTTCTATTTCTGTTTTAAAAAAATCCAAATTCATTCAGAGACAGACACAACAAGTATGGTGGAAATATGATAGAGATCTGATCTTAAAAAGAATACAGAATGGTGCTAACACAATCCCAGTAACTAGGAGACAGGCCGGGATCAGTCCGTGTTAGAACGCTGGATTGGTACTGTTAACTCCTGTGATGTGAGATGTTGTTATTATTACAGCATTTGCCTACATTCTCTTTTGCTAAAAAGTAGATTAATAATCATAATTTATTTTCTGGTTACACACTCTTGTTATATATTACTACATCTGATCATCAGACTGATCAGAGGATGTTTGTATGATGTCTTAACTCACTTCTAGATGTGATTAAATTGTCACTTCAGTAATTGTAAAGTTTTATCAAAATGTGAAATACAAAGTGGTAAGAAATTGAAACTAGATTGTGAATAATAATCCTATACTATTGCTCAAATGTAACAGATTACACACACAAGTACAGACACACACACACACACACACACACACACACACACACACACACACACACCATACAAACACAATTAGTTGTTAGCAGGCCATGGTGGCACACACCTTCAATCCTAGCACTCAGGGAAGCAGAGGCTGACAGAATGCTGTGAGTTTGAGGCCAGCCTCATCTACAAAGTGAGTTTAAAACAGCCAAGGCTACACAGATGAACCCTGTCTTGCAAAACAAAGCAAAGCAAAAAAACAAAAAACAAAAAACAAAAAACAAAACAAAACAAAAAACAAAAACAAAAAAAAAATCAGCAGTTTATAGAATGCTTAATTTTCTGTAATAAACTTCCATTGCAACCTTGTCTTTCTCTAGAGAACTGATAGGTTAGTTAAAATAAGGTGATGGTTGGAATTGGCTTTCCAAGCATCATAAAACTATTTTTAATATTTACACTAAAACATGACATTATAGTTTAAATTAATTTCCAAGACAGTCCATATTCTGTGAAAAGTTAAAATAGGAAAACAAACAAACAAACAAACAAACAAAAAAAACCCTAATGTCTAAGTTTTAGAGGTCTGAGTTCAGGTGTGCCTTAGAAGTTAAATGTCCTCCTATCGGATGAAATAGAGAAGAGTTTAAACAAGTACCAATGTTGTGCTAAGAGATGACAGTCAAGGCAGAGACCCTAACCTCTCTCTTCACTTTGTGTTCTTGCTGAATTAGTCTCTCTTTTGCTAACTCAGCAAGGTGTAACCCTCGTAAATGTTTCCAGCATGGACTTAATATAGGCCAGGTAGAATTCCAAGGCTGTTTCTTGTGTGTTCCTCTTGATTACATAATAGCCAAAGAATGTGTAATGAGGGAGACAGCTGAGATGAGAGAACAGGACGCCCTCTGGTAAATCCTAAAAAGGGGAGGGGATGCTGCCAAGCCCAGAGTGAGAATTAGCAGGGATGCTGCCAAGGCCAGAGTGAGTGAGAAGGAAGAGGAAGTAGTTTTCATTGTGCGGCATTTGACTATAGATGAAGAAAGAGAGATAAAAATTATTCTGGAAATGAAGTTTTGTCGACTTATGTAAACTTGCCTGGAGTGTGAGAGGTGAGGGTTTGTTTTCCTTGGTGTCTCGAGTGTTAGTCATTGGAGCCCCTTTGAGAGTGTGAAGTGGATGAGGGTGACTAGGATTGAGATTAAGGGAGCTTGAAACTCAGAAGTTAACCTGTTTACACTTATCCTACACTCATCCTGACCTACATCAAAAACAGTAGTATTCAAATGTTGACTTAGATTTTCTATACCTACTTTATGTAGGATTCTTAAACATTTCAACCTCACTTAGGACCCACTGACCAGAAGAAGGGAAAAAAGAATGTTAATACAAAACAGGGGATTAGACCTGCTTAGATGTAGTTCTGTTAAGACCTGGATGTTTTGGGTATCATAACTATAGATATTTTTATTTCAGGCCTACCAGCCACATCATCTCAACTCATTCCTGATATAAAAGAATTTCTATACAAGTTCAGGTTGACCATAAACTATGTTTATGATCAGCATAACTTATGACCTTACTAATCAGCCCCAACCATAAGGCCAGCTTCCTCCATCTGCCAGGCCACTATCAAGGTTAGCTAGAACCGCTCTTTACCAAAATAACATCAGTGAAAGCTGACGACACTGTTCCACTATCCACCCCCCTGTATGAGCTAATTGTGGTTTTCGCCTTTAAATATGCAATACAATTCCTCTTCAAGGATGTAGTTCAGATCCCTTAGTGGTACCCCCCTTGAGCTCAGAACATAATGCTTTCATTTTAAGCTTCTGCATCTGAAGTGAGTTTTCTTGGTTTTTGCTCCAAACTCAACAGTTCCATAGAACAACACCATTTGCATTGTCAAGATAGCAGCAGACCACTCCAATAGCACACACCAAACAGTGAAAGGAATCTGTAGTGGTGACTAAATTGGTATGAGTACGTGGAAGTGGCCAGAATCAGCCTGAGTACCATGACACGTTTTCTGGACATTTCTTTCTGTGAAGCGAACACGAGGGTAGCAATGCAAAAACCCTCACCCACTGTCTGTACATTCTACTAATAAAATTCCAAATATCAGGTACCATCTCATATGCCTTCTCTCATGATCTCATCCAGAAAAATATCACAAAACTCAACTAAGTCTTCAAAAATAACCCAGAAAGTTCCCCTCCATTCAATTGCCAAATAATAAGAATATTTTTAAAAGTCTGAATAGGAAACAGATTTCCAAATGTTGAATGTAAAAAACAATACAGTTAATTTATGTCAGAGTCTCCAGTAACTTACACATATGTTTATATATATATATATATATATATATATATATATAAAATGACTGAGTAATTTGTGATGTTTTAAATTTTTACAGTAGTGGGAAAGCCATATACAACCATCAGAACCCATATTTTAGATTCTAAGTTTTAATGTTTTCTCATATACCCATGTTTCAAATGATACTTTCAGTATTGGGATGGAACAGGATAATACAGCATTCCATCTTCTATATAACTACTTCATCAAAATCAGATTTTTGTTCAGAGATTTTTCCCAAGGGTAGATACTTAAAAAATTCTAATAATATTTAAGGAATATTACACTAAATTTTAGTTATGCACAGTAATGCATATTAAATGTGATATTCAAGTTATGCTAACTTCAATGTCTGATGACTTCACCTAAGTCTTTGCATCATAAAAATAGGGAAATATTCTTAATCAATATAAATTTTTCATGTTCCTCTTGATTCTGTTCTGTTTCATACTTTAATTTAATTTATTCTGCTTTTGTGTTATACTCTTTGTATTTCTATTCTAAAGAATGTGCTTTGATTGTAAAACTGTGCCAGGCATTGGGCTAGAAGATCAGTATAAAATATATAAACTTATCTTGTTACATCAGTGCCCACTGAGGTAAGGGGAATCCTGTGGAGGACGTCAAGGAAGGACAGAAAGAGCTAGAAAGGTCAAGGTCAAGGACACCACAAGAAAACCTAAAGGATCAACTAACCTAGGCATATAGTGCCTCAATGAGACTGAACTGCCAACCAGAGTGTTCTTGGGACTCACCTAGGCTCCCTACACATATGTAACAGGTGTGTAGCTTGCTCTTCATGTGGATCTCCTAACAACTGTAGTAGAGGCTGTCTCTAGCTCTGTTGCCTGCCTTTGGCTTCCTCTTCCCTAACTGGATAAAGAAAATGTGGTATATTTACAAAATGAATTATTCAACCAGTAAAAACAATGACATCATGAAATTTGTAGATAAATGCATGGAACTAAAGACAATAATCATTAGTGTGGTAGTCTCAAAAGGACAATCATGGTATGTACTTGCTTATAAGTGGCTATTAGTCATAACATATAGGATAAACATGCTTCAAACTGCAAACCCAAAGCTAAGTAATGAGGAGGACCCAAGGTGTAGAGTTTCAAACTCATTGAGGGCAGAAAATAGACTAGACATTTGGGGTGGATGGATGGTGGAAACACTGTGGGTGAGGGGGTGGTGGACAGAGGGAGAGAGTATTGGTAGAGACAACTGTATTGGGACTGGGGATCACATCTGTAGGATGACCTAGGACTTCTGAAAAACCAAAATTCCCAAGAATCTCTGAGGATGACCCTAACTAAAACTCTTAATGGTTGATACAGTATTTTTCAGACCATATAATGCACTTTCCCCCCAAATAGTTGGAGGGAGGAGGAATTAGGGTACACCTTATAGTCTGATTGATGTTCATTGGTCATAAACAAAGAGGTCAGGTACTGATGTCTTCAGTGTGCCAGGGTTTAGTGACTAGGCAGGAACAGGAAGAGTTTGGTCTCTACCACCACCCTCCATGCTGATCTTAGCCTGTCAGGAGCTGCAGGGAGTGGGGCATGGAGACTGTAGTCCATTTGTCCCTCTTAGACTCCAGTGCGGCCATGTTGTTATGCAGAAGTTGTTACAGAGCATATGGGAGAAGACAAAATGATTCATTCTGCATATGTGAGAAGACAGATGGATTGAAAAACTGTGGTCTAAACATCCTGGAGGGCTTCTGAAAAAAATCTGCTCTATTACTGCCTGCCCCATTCAGAGCACATATTAGTGAAACCACAGATTTAAAGAGGTGAAGACCCATCTAACTGTAATTGCTGGGGGGGGGGGTCTTACCAACCAGTTGCAACATCTTGATGTTTCAATCAACTTGTCATTTAAAGCCTTTATGAAAGAAGAGTGGAATAAATGGATTGCTGCTGGGAATCACTATCTGACTTCAACAAATCAAATGAAGAGACTCACTATCACTCAAGTTTGTGAATGGGTTAAAACATCATGTCAGTCAGTGAAGGAGGAAATTGTTCTACAATCATTCAAAACATGTGGCATTAGCAATGCCTTAGATGGAACTAAAGATAATATCATATATGAAGACAGTAAAGAAAGCGATACAAGTGATTGCCAGCAACTGAGCTTCCTAAATACTGACACTAATGATGATGAGTTTTGGGGGTTTCCAGAAAAATATAAATGTGGTTGAATCTCTATGTCTTTCCTCTTGCTGAGTTAACACTGTTTAATATTACTGTATTTTGGTATATTTTCATAAATGTTTTATTATACTAGTACTAATTTGGTTCAGAAAAATTTTTTCTGTGTTACTGTTCTAAAAACTTGGTACATCTTATAGTTAGGTGCATCTTATGTTCCAAAAAAACAGTATAAATTCTCAACAAGCCATCTTTTATAACCAGTCAGGATTTCCAATAGAGTAATTGAGATACCAAACCTGCCACAAAACCTTAGATCCCCAGTTTGTCCTGCCTACACAATATTCAATGAGAAAAAAAAGAGCAGAACTTGAGGGAATGGTCAATGAATGAATGACTGGCGCATTTTCAGACTATTGCTTCAAGAGTGAGCCCACCCTTTACTCTATTAATGATATTCTGCTATGCTTGCAGTCAGGAGCATAGAATAAATGTCATCAGAAATGCTTCACTCAGCAACAGATGAAAATCGATTCAGAGACCCACAGCCAACATTAATTGAAACTTGGAGAATTCTAGGCATAAGATTATTGTATAATTCAAATTCTGATTTCTCTACCCACCCCCATAACAAGTTGCAATTATTGTACTGAGATTCTCCTGACCCAATGTTGTATAAACACTGCTCCCCAATTGTCCCCTGGTACTCCAATAAAGCATCTTAAAGCCAACTGTTGGGCATGGGAGAGACTGAGGCTAGACTTCCTGCCAGCTAGAGGAGGGTGGTCAAAATGGGATAGAAGAGAGTTATGTGGGCCAAGAGGAGGATTTCTGAAGTTTCACATTAAAAGAAATGGCCAGATTGATAACATTAGCAAGTAATTGGGGAATATGGACGTGAGGTAGCCCCAATAGAAATGAATATATGCAGATAGCATGGGATGGCACTTAGGATACAATGAAAGGGAGCTTATGAGTTAATATCTGTCATGCTCCAGGTAAAATAAGACTATTCTAAAATATATCAGGTGTCTGTGTCTTTATTGATTGTTTAAGCAAGTTAGATAATATCTCCATAATAACTATAAGCCTTGTAATAAACATCTTCATCCGTACTTTTAAATTAACAGCAACAGTGAACCCTGTGGAAGAAGGGGAGAAAGGATTGAAGGCTCTAGAGATATCAAGAACACCAAAAGAAAAGCTACCGAATCAACTAACCATGCTCTGTAGGGACTCATAGAGACTGTAGTGTAACCAGAGAGTGTGACAGTTGTGCAGCTGGGTTTGGATGTGGGACTTCTGAAGTAGGACTGGGAGCTGTCTTTGACGTTGGATCCCTTCACCACAACTGGGCTGCTTTGGCCTAGGCTAGGTAGCAGAATATGGTCTCATTCTTACTGCTATTTCGTATGTCAAGGCTGGATGATATGTGGGAGACCTCCCATTTTCTGAGGCAAAATGGAGGCGGGATGAATATGGAGAGAGGAGGGATGTTGGAAGAGAGGAGGGAGGTGAAGCTGTGGATAGGGTGTAAAGTAAATAATTTAACAAAAAAGAGAGAAAATTTTAATGTTATTTTTTATTACTTGTCATGTTGGAAATAGATATTCAGAGATGGGAATATGGCTTGGTGGATAAATCACATGCTGTGAATACATAAGGACTTCAGTTCAAATCTCCAGCACCTATTTATTTATCTAGAGCACATGACTGAGAAGGTGCCTGCAATGTCAATGTTGGGTATATAGAAACAGAGTATTTTGTGCAAGATGGCTATCCAGACTCTCCATGTCTACAAGCGCTGCCTGGTTGATGGTGAAAAGAAGTTGAGGAAGCTCCTTTGCATCCACCACCAGGCTCTAGATAAACATACTCATGTCCATCCATATATATGTGTAAACAGACCTAAAGACACAGCTCACATGCACACACAGGAGAAAATACCAATAATCCATTATTTTGCATTCTGTCTTAATGTAAATCTTAACTTGCATGAATTTTAAAATATATTTTATTCATATTTTTATTTATTTTGTCTTTCTAGAATAGGACTCTGGCACATTTGAAAGTTTTTATCTTGAGTAGGAAGACTGTTTTAAAAGCAATAAATTACTGTGGGGAGATTGAGTTGTTTTTTTTGTTTTTTGTTTTTTTTTAGAGATAAATTTTTTTTGGCTTCTGTTGTCCAAAGATTACCCAAATCTTCTGCAGCATCCCCAATTGCCTCCTCAGGAAGAGACCATTGTATTTTCTCCAGCAATGCTGATGTGATAGTTTTCATGATTGCCAAAGGCTTGTATGCCATTGAAATTGTCATTAGACAGTTAGAGGTGACAGGACTTTTATCAGGTGAGGACTAACCTTAGAAACTTTTCCTGTTGGAGAAGCAGTCTTGAATGGGCTCCTGGAAACCACCTTTCATTTTACTGCTTCTTTTCCTTCACACAACAACAATGTGAGATTTTTCCAATATGTCTTCCTCTCAAGATGTATTGCTAAATCACAGTACCCAAAACTGCAGGAATAAGTGACCATGGTTGGCAGCACCTAAATCCCAATCCATTCCATCATTCATCTTTAGTAACAGTTTATTTATGGTTATGTTTCCACTTCAACAGAAATCTAACTAGCAAGAGGTATTTCCACTGCATTATTTGATGGCTATTGGAAACCAGCAATTTTAATTGGTAGGCATATTCTAAAATGAGCAACTGCTTTATATACAATCTTTTGGATTTCTCTATAAATATGATTGAATGCTATAATAATCATAGCCACAGTAGGCTGGAATGAGATAGTGGGAGGTTTTCCCCTCCAAACCTTCAAACTCACTTATCATGAGTGCTCTCTAAGGGTTTGGGTTGTGAGCATTGTCTCGACTAATAACTACAGTGTAAAAGCTTTGAGAATTTAGCATCTACAAACCATGGTAGGTGCAGAGCACATCTGCAATTCATGCTCATGAAAGTCTGAAGGTACAGAAGGCAGCATAACTCCAAAGCCGATCTTGAAGAATTGGGTGAGAGACATTGTAGGTCTTCAGGAGATGCTTGTCATAGTTACTTCTCTATTGATGTAAAGAAGCAACAGGAACAGATAACTTTGAAAAGAAAACATTTGTGTACTTGCTAAAGTTTCAGAGTATTAGTGAATAAACACCATGAAGAACAGTGAGATGATTGACAACTGTGCTGCTGCTGCATTAGTTAAGAGCTACAACCCAATCCACAGAGAGGGAAAGGGAGCCTGGGCTAGGCAGGGGCTTTGGAAACATCAAAACCAAACTCCTGTGACACACCACCTCCCACAAGATCACACCAACTCCAACAAAGCCACACCTCCTAATCCTTCCAAACTGTTTCATTAACTGAGAAACAGGCATTAAAATACATATGTCTTTGGGTAGCATTCTGGTTAAAACCCCACAGGCCCTGAATTTACAGGATCAGTCAAAAAGCAGAAAATCTAGATCATAGGGATGAGAACCACTTCTCAGTTCTAATCCTTAGTCAAACTTAATCCATTTTTGGTATCATATACAACTAGAAATTATGTCAAGAGAAATGGACTCTTTCTTGTACACGTGTGTATGTGTGACAATAATAGTTACAGAAAAGTATGTTATGAACTTGAGAGGCAGATGGGGGAAGCGAGAGGGGTGGGAGGGGGCAATGAGGTAAATGCAGGTTTTTCATGTAAGAAACTGACATAAAAAGAGAACTGAGTTTATTAAAATGTATAGTATATCCTTTCATAGGCAGAAAATTCTTACAGTCTAATATTAAGAATGATGGCATAATAGTTAATTTTCATTCTCTACCCAGCTGGACTTAGAAGCAATTTGGAGTTACACTTCTACTCTTGCCTGTTTCGGTGTTTCCACAGTGGTAACTACATCTTTCTGCTTCTTAGAGCCTGTTTATACTTCTGCATTGGACTGGCAGTGCAAAAGCATTTAGCTCTTCATGCAGACATTTAATTATAATATCAGCCAAGAATTCATAGGGGATAGTGAGATATTGTATAAATATCATAATCTCTGTGAGGAGTGAAGGTGATAATTTAACCAGAGCTGGTAGTTTCTGGTACTTTCTAGGCATTTTTGTGGCAAAACCAAACAATCAGAACGTAACTACATCACAGGGTGTATTCTCATGTCTTCCCCTGTAATGATTCATGAATTAATAAATCACCCCGAATATATGCATTTGGACACTGTGATTGCAAACCCCTAAAGAGCATTGCTCTTTTGAGTCCCTTTCTGATATAGGTGTGTCCACTTTTATTTATTCAAACGATCAACTTTTTTCTTATAATAAGTAAAAATTAATTGCCAGTTTCTAGTATTCAGTTCATTAGGCCTTTGTCATATTTGTATCTTTAATTTTACCTACTTATAAAAAACTTTTGAAATGGTGTATAACACAGAAAAAAGTAGTGAGCCAAAGACCGCTTTAATCTTGCACAGTAATTGACTTCATTCTTCATGGTAAAGCAAAGACAGCCATGCTTTAGACTCCTGCTATGAAGAGTGGTAATCTCATCCAATTCCATCATGTAGTTTCCATTGGACTATGTCTGTGGTGCTTTATTTTCAGTATTATAAATATATTTTGTTATTTGTTTTTTCACATCATGAAAAATTAAACATCTATAAAGAGCATCCTCATGCAACAGTCCTCTATTTCTGGAAACTAGGTTATTTCATTTTGTAAGCTCCCTAGATGAGGTTTCTCTCTGGCATGCCATCTGGCAAGATAATAGGATAACATCTAAAATCAATACTTTAATATGAGCCAGCTAAAGCCTAACCTCAATGAGAATTAATGGCATATGGCTGAAGCTTAAGGAAGAGAAATAATTAATGTTACCTTAAAAACATACATGTGAGTCAATGTCCCCAGAAGTGTCTTATTAGAAAAGTGTAATAGAATATAAAGGGATTGTGGTACTTTTCTGTTCATTTAAAATCTACTGGCTACATATCTTTCAAACACATGTTTTAATTTCCTTACATTTTTACCTCTTGTTTTTATTTCCTGTTGAGATAATGGTTCACTCAGTAGGCAAAGCTGGGCTGCAATTCACCACATAACAAGTGTTGAACTTACCCTTTTGAGCATCATGAACTACCAAGTCCATTATATGTATTTCTGTTCTCAAAACAAAACAAAACAAAATAAAAACAAAAAAGTATTTTATCATTTACAAATTTCGAAACCAAGCAAACAAAAGGGTAATGTTTTTAATATGTGTGGATTTCAATATAAAATAAGACATATGTTCAAAACATGAGAAAAATAAGCATGGATAAGTTAAAAGTATGTTATAAAATGGAGAGGTTAAAAGCATGTTATAAGAGCAAACAAAATAAGAATAAAAATCACAATATCTAAACTCCACATGAAGCCTTCTGCTTTACTTACAAATATATTGTATCTTATAATGAGAAAAAAGATATTTAGAAAGCACCAGATAGATTTCAAAAGTGGTTGTGCAAGTTTGCACTCTCACCAGCAATGATGGAGTGTTCTTCTTTCTGCACATCCTTGACAGCATGTGGTATCACTTGAACTTTTTATCTTAGCCATTCTGATGGGTGTAAGATGGAATCTCAGAGTCATTTTCATTTGCATTTCTCTGATGACTAAAGACATTCATCATTTCTTTAAGTGTTTCTCAGCCATTCGATATTCCTCTGATGGGAATTCTCTGTTTAGTTCTAAGCCCCATTTCCCAATTGGGTTACTTGGTTTGGTGGTGTTTAATTTCTTGAATTCTTTATATATTTTGCATATTAGACCTTTGTCAGATGTAAGGATGGTGAAGATCTTTTCCCAGTCTGTAGGCTGTCGCTTTGTTCTCTTGACAGTGTCACCTGCCTTACAGAAGCTTCTCAGCCTCATGAGGTCCCATTTATTAATTGTTGACCTTAAGGCCTGGGCTGTTGGAACCTGGAAACAGCCTAAGTGTCCCTCAGTAGAAGAATGGACAAAGAAACTGTGGTACATTTACACTATGGAGTACTACTCAGCTATTAAAAACAAGGAATCCCCGAAATTTGTGGACAAATAGATTGAACTATAAACGATCATGAGTGAGTTAACCCAGAAGCAGAAGGAGTCAAATGGCATGTACTCACTTATATCTGGACACTAGCCCAATGGGCATGTCCCATGAAAGTCTTCATTTACCAGGAAAGTGGGACTGAGTAGAAGACATCCTATTGGGACTCTAGGTGAGAGAAGCATGGGAGAATGGGGAAATAGAAGGATCCTGGGGGTCCTAGAAACCTACAAGTTGAACATTATGACGGGCAGATCTGGGCTGAGGGGTCCTGTTCAAATTAAGGCGCCAGCTAAGGACAATATAGGCAGTAAACTTTGAACCTCTACCCAGATCTAGCCAATGGACAGGACATTCTCCACCATTGAGTGGAGAGTGGGATATGACTTTCTCATGTACTCTGGTGCCTCACATTTGACCATGTCCCCTGGAGGGGAAGACCTGGTGGCACTAGAGGAAGGACAGCAGGTTACCGAGAAGAGACTTGATACCCTATGAGCATATACAGGTGGAGGTAATCTCCCTCAGGAACAGTCATAGGGGAGGGGAATAAAGGGAAAATGGGAGGGAAGGGAGAATGGGAGGATAAAGGTGGGGAGAAAACAATTTAGATGTAATATGAATAAATTAATAAAATATATTTTTAAAATATTATAGTAAACAAGAACTCTGAGTTCTATTTCTGTGAATTTTTTGGTTGTGTTTACTTTCTGGCCAACTATGGTTAATAAATTTAGTTGTCTATTTAAATGATAAAAATATTCTTTGCAGGTTTATGAGGCTTTGCAGCATTTACATTATGAAAGTGGTCTTTCCTGACATGTGGATTGTTTACATTCACAGTGATATTTTATCTACTTAAACATAAATAACATAGTATATAGAGACATTTTAATCAGAATTGTGGTGCTATCTAACCCTCATTTATTTTTGTCTATATTACCTAATAATCTATATTATTAATCTATATTACATTGTGTAATAATTATATAATGTATAATTATATTACGAAATACTTATGTTATATAATAATCTATGTTATTAATCTGTAAGATTAGGACTTTTTTCTTAATCATGTTTGTTTCTTCCTGAACCTTCACAATTATGTTGTTTTCAGCCAATTTTAATTCGTGTTCACACATAATATTGTCTCTAATAAATGATCATGTGGCATTGATTCCTCTGTATTTTAATTTACATTTCTCTGTCTTGTACTGTTACATATATTCTTTTACTTATTTCATTTTGTATGGATTCTATGTATTGATTTTTAAATTTTTTTTAGCTGTAACATATCATCTATAATTATGATAATGTAAATTTTAATTTAACATCTTTTGTTTCTTATTTAATACAAACAGTTTTCCCAATGTGTTATCCTTGAAAGTTTTACAGAAAATTCTTACCAATTAATTTATGACTTTCCCACTAAGAACTCACATAATTTTTACCTATTAAAATATTTTATATTTTTCTGTATGCTTCATCATTTTGAAAATAATTTTACAGTTAGTCTTCAAAGAAATAGTGTTCTTTGGGATGTTTTATGAATATATTTCAATATACTTTGCCTTCTCCGTCTTCAGAAGCCTTAGTTTACAATCTGACTTCCTCCCTACTCCCCTAATCCTCTTTCTCATTTAATATACTTTAGATTCCATTAACCTATCTTACTATTTCTCCTTCCATTCAGAACTCTTTGCAGTCTCCTATTATCACCTTCTACTCATTAGTGTCATACACATACACAGTAGCTTATAAATATGAAGCACAAATGTCTTATTTTTTCTACATTTTGATGACAGGAAAACCAAATGTTTGTTTTTCTGAAATGGGCTTCTTTAACTTTTAGGAATGATCCAATCAATTATATTGAATTATTTTTTCATAAAAAAATACCCAAAAAATAACCTTGCTTTTGACATGTAAGTACCATTTCAGTTATTTCTGGTGAATAAAATTATATACTCAAGGATCAAGGATGGTTCAGCAGTTGAGAGTAATTGTTATTCCTGCAGCAGATCCAATAAAAGTTCCTAGGATCCATATCATGGCTTAACAATCTGAACCTCCAAATCCAGGGCTGGTCTGTTTAGGCAGCAGTCATACATGTGGTAACCATGAACATATGCCAGCAAAGCACTCATTCACTTAAAATAAAATGAATGTATCTAAAAGAGTAGAAATAAGTGTATATGTTGCAGTGCCTTTGATAAAGTTTATATTTGATTCATGTATACATTAATAAATGGTTATCCTTAACCAGTTTTTGTTCTACCTAACTGACTTCTTTTATTACAAACACTAAGCATTATTTTCTAATGTAATTTTATAAAATCAAGAGTTATCACTTTGCTATATCCTTTAACTTTCATTTCTATTTAGCATCTTTAGTTTTCAGCCAGTATCAGGATTCCTTTGTGTTATCCAGCCAGTGACTAATACTTTCTTCCACTTTTCAAGCTGTATCTAGATTTTTACAGATCTTTAGACCAGCATCTTTATCTTATCCAGTAAAGGTATCACATCACTATCTTCTGTCCTTAAGTTTCCCCAAGGACATATATATTGCTGTACTTGATAGTATTATTAAGGCAATCTATTCCTTTGTTCTCTTCTCATTGGTTGATTTCTTTAATTTTTGTTGTCATTGCAATTTTCTGTCTTGTTATGTGCTCTGTTGTGCATATTCTTTTTCCTTTCTGGAATTTTGCTGAAGCTCCTGAGCGTGCAGAAAATATAATGAATTTGAGCATGCAATCAATAAATCAATATAATTTCATGCTTTGCTCCTGTCACATCTCTACTTTTTGTGTATCTCAAACTTTGATTACATACACTTTGGATTGAATCTCCAGTGGAAATTTATTTCTATAGTTCCCCTCTACTTTTCTGCACTACTTTTTTATTTTGTGGAATTGTCTTCTATCTTGATTGTTAATTTTCATTGTCAACTTGTCACAAACTAGTGTCACCTGCAAAGTGGAAACCTCGACTGAGGACTTGCCCCCATTAGACTGACATGAGGGCCCATCTGTAGGGTAATATCGTGATTGCTAATTGATATAGGAGAGGGGAGCACACCATGGACCTTACATCCATAGCAAGTGGGCCATGGCGCTGTAAGGGAGATAGTTTTGACCAAGAATCCAGGAGAGCAAGAAAATAAGCACCGTTACTCCACAACATCAGTGTTGGTTCCTGCATCCAGGTTCACACTTTGATCCTATTCTTATTTCTCTTGCTAATGAACTGTGACCTGGAAGTGGAAGGTGAAGTAAGTGCATTTCACTACAACTACAGAAAGCACACTAGAACTTCTAATATATTCATTTTTACTGTGGTTTGTCTGAGTTGATATTAAATTTTGTTTTTGTACTGTACTTTATATTTTAGAAAATGTACTTAGCACTTTTGTAAACTGTGTTTTATATTGATATACACATATATTTATATTTCTTTCAATTTAGTTGATTACCTCCTTTCTGTTTTACTTTATTTATTTATTTATTTATTTATTTATTTATTTATTTATTTGGTTTTTTGAGAGAGGGTTTCTCTGTGTAGCCTTGGCTGTCCTGGACTTCCTTTGTAGACCAGGCTGGCCTCGAATGCACAGTGAGCCGCCTGCCTCTGCCTCCTGAGTGCTGGGATTAAAGGTATGCTCTACCACCACTCTGCTCTGTTTTACTTTTAAACACTGGATGATTGTAAGGTTTTTAATGTTTAAATTTATTTTTCCACTGATTTTTTATATTTTAATACATTTCCTACCCAATTCATTTAGCAACATCTCTTTGAACAAGCTTTGTCATTAGAGTATGTTCATATTAAGTAACTCAATGTCTTTAAAATAAACTGCTCTCATAAATGACTGTTCCAACTTTGTCTATACTCTGTTGAGATGTAAACACTTACACCACTCAGAAAAAGCTTGTGTGTCTTCTAAGAGAGTTTCCAGGTGTTCTAAGTATGATAGCAGGTTTTGTGTTATGTTTAAGGATGTGGTAAAGTTTGTTTTGCTTTGGCAGTGTCTTTCCTGGCTGCACAACTTGACATTCTAGTCTACTTGGGAGGCAAGTGCTAAGTATACTTGCTTCAAGTATATCCATAACTTAGTAATGAACATTATGCTTATTTTAATAATATATTTAAGCCATTTATAATATAGAAACTCTTACAGGATGAATGCATTATAATCAATGAGAAAAATAGTAACCTGCCTCCTTGTTCCCAAGCAGATTTCTCTCCTAAGCATTACTTCATACTGACAACAGAATTTGTCGGGCTGATTGTACACATTAACCTGAAACCCTCAAATTAGTTTTGTGATTATATTGTCAAGTAAGAAAAATCTTATCATCTGAAGTGTGACAATTACTGAAATTATTCTGTGGAAGGAGTAAAGGTTAAGTACCTGTCACTGGACAGCTATGGGAGGTGACAACTTTTTACCCTTAAGTGTGTGGCAGCTGGACTCTAAATAGTTTCTATTCCTGTGTCATAGAATTTTAGATTATAAAATCTCAGTAAAATTTACATTTTTTACAAAGTACGTTATATTTTAAATGAAATTTCGATAACTAATAGCCACTGGGGAAGCAGAGATGTCTCAGCAATTAAGAGCACTTCCTCTGTCATAGCAGAGGATCCAGTAGAGTTTACAGACCCCAAGTGGTGGATTACAGTCACCATTTGGCACTGCACATACAGGATGTCCATGTGTATGTCAAGCCAAAATACTCACTCTCAGAAAGTGAACATAAAATAAAAAGAATTACTGGTCACTATAGTATAAATTAGCAACTTTGGGAAGGTATCTTATTAAACAGTTCTGAAGAAAATTACCAGCTATATACTCCGCAGTTCACTTCCCTGTCAGGGCAATAGCGGGCCCATATAAAAGAAGGCGATTGTGCTTATTGATCCAATTTCGAAAATTGCTGAATGTTTTCACTAAATTTAAAATAGCCCTGTTTGTAGGTAAATAATATTGAAATTTTACTTTAACTGTGGTGTGTTATAGTTGATTGTCAGGTCAGTAGAACCTAGAATCTCCCAAAAAGCAAGCCTCAGAGCATGCCCATAAGAGAGATGCTAGCCCGAGTTAAGTGTGGAAAGAAGACCACCTTAGACATAGGCAGAATGTGTCCTGTGTAGAGGTTCTAGGGTTTATGAAAACGAGAAATCAAACTGAGCACCACCATTCCTCACTCTCTGCTTTGTCACTGTAGAAGCAATTTGCCCACTTGCCACATGGAAACCCTCCCTCCTTTAAGCTGTTGTGCTCAGGTGTTGTATCTCAACAGCAGGTTAGTAAGTGACACAGCTATAGAATCACATACTAGACACCTCAACTCCACAGATTGATTATCTCTTGAGCTGACTTAGAGTGAGTATGTTTGGTGACATGGAACACTGCCCACATGTGCCATGCATGCAGAAGCAAGCCAGGAGAAACTGCAGTGCTTTCCCCTGATGTGTCTTGAGAGAAATTTTAAGTCTGTTCCTTATTTCCATACACAGGCTGCATGATTACAGGGCCTTCTAAAACATGGAATTTGAAGAGAATATGAGTACCACAAGAAGAGAAATTCACGTTTAGAATTTGAATACATAAAACTCTAGATCTCTAAGGAATGTTGTGTATAGAAATCCATTCACTTTTAGCTCCAACCCAGTCTGGGCTTCCACTGGATTTAAATATAGTGTTCCATGTCCAACCCTGAACATCTACAGTATTCTGTCCTTCTGTGGATAAACTTAAAGTTTTAGATAAATATGTTTCCTCTTTGAAAGGTGGTCACTTTGAGTAGAGCAATGAAAAGTTAAAAAAAAAAAAAACTATGGGTAAGAGATGCATATACTATCAATAAGATATAAATAAAGTGAAATCAAATACTGAAGTTCCTTTCTTCACAGGTCTGTGCCAAAACTTTACAGACAGCCTAAGCCTGTATAATTATGTTGGGGAAAAATAATTCAAGTTTCATTGTTTCAGTTTTCTTTATAATTAAATGAAATGTCTCTTGCTTAAGAATATATGTGCTTTCAAATTACAAACATATAGTGTTATCATCAACATGAATGGATACCTCTCCACACAATGATATCTATCTTGAAAATATTTTGAAGATGGACCTGTGTCTATAAGTATTAGAAATGTTTATATCATAATTCAGGTGACATCTATAGGTACATGCAGAAACCACTGTAATTTAAACAGAAGCAAGCTAATCTTAGTGATTAGTAAAAGGAATATATTTGTCTTTTTCTAGTTATCCCTAAATTAGAAAACAAGTCATGTGTAAGTACAGTCCCAGTCATGAAGGAAAAAGGGTGCTGTGTGAAGTGTTTTAATTCTGGAATTTCTAGGAAAGACAGGATCTAGCATTCTGAACAGATGACTATCCAGATTAGCTTGTCTTTCTGGCTGCTTCTCACAAATTAACATAGTATTGTCATTGTTCTTTTTGCTCTTACATGTCTTACTACAATCCTGAATGAGTGAAGGCCCCCAGCTTTGTGGATTCCAAAGAATTAGAATGCAACAATTTGGAGCCTAATGTTATCAGGCACACTTGGTGTTTATCATATTTGTCAAATATTTTATGTTTAAACACTTATTTTACCCACTCCTACATAAAACTATATATAGTTTATATTTACAGTTCTTTGTTGTATTGTACAGATGTTCAATCTAAAGTAAAGTTTGCATACATGAAATTTAAGATCTATGTGTGCTCAAAGCTTTTTGTGATTTTTAACTTTATGCTAATGACATTGGACAATAAACTTGGGAATTAAATGTTATAATTTTTCTTTGAGTATTTTTTGTATTTAGATATTTATTAAGCTCTGTAACATCCATCAACTTGTGTTTTGAATGAAATATTGTATTTACTCAGCATGATACAAGTTTATTTCATACTGAAAAGCCATGCAGCTAGATGAACTTAGAGAGAGAGAGATGAAACTTGTCTATCTTTAGAAGAGATATTGAAGGAAAAGATTTCTTCAAAAAATGAAAGAGAAGTTGTTGGAAAAGCAGATTTTTCTATAGTTCTTATATTCACCTGTAGAGTAAAGGATTCCTTGTTTGAATCAAATATTTCAATGGAATTCCTCCGTTCAAAGTAAAAATCAAGGTCCTATTCAGCAGTGTTCAATAGGATACTGACTGCTCTACATCATAATACAAGAAGATTTCTTTATTGTGTGCCTGGCAATGGGTAACATCTTTTAAATGTGATTGCCTTCCATAGCTTTGGCCCTCAATGTGGATTTGTACTTTGTTCCTTTGTAAATTGTTATTAGGAACAATTGTGTTCTCTCTGGCAGATACATAGGAAATAGGATTCATCTTGAAGTCATAGTATTTGGGCACAGCAGAGTTCACCAGACTGGATGACAAAGTTTTCTGGACTTTACTATGTATTTCCTATACGATGGCAATCTAAATTATACAGTGTAGACCTTGTCATCATTGCTATCTTTTCTAGCAAGGAATTTTTTTCAAGAAATGGCATATCCACATATATCATAAAATGTATAACTACAAATCAGGGCTGTGCTATCTTCATTAGGCAGTTAGGTGTGTACAGGCAGGAACACTGAGAAGGAAGACAAATAGAAGATTGGACTGTAAACTGCATTAGGGCTTCAGAATGATTTTCTAGGGGCTTCTATTCAACTCAGGATTTAATAAAGCAAAGCAGGTGGCATGATCATCTTATGTGCATAGTCCTAGACAAAACAGTAAATGGAATTTTTTCAGCTAAATGTGATTATAAAGTTGCCCAAACGAAAAAATTGATGGACTTAAAGTTGAAACAGAATTAGAAAAGTCACTACTGAAAAGTAACACGAAACAAGTTGGTTGGTGCTAATAAAAATCTCTATGTGGGTATAACTTACTGCAATAATTTAATTCTCTTGGAATACTTCTCATAACTCCTTTTTCCTTTAGGTATAGTCATAATGATTATGTTTTCTTTAAATTATAGAACACAGGAAAATAATAGGACAGAATCATAATAATTATGTTCAAATATGTAATGCTATTAAATAAAAATCAAGCTCTGGGTCTTAAGAAATGTTCAAAATTTTTAGATGTGAAGAAGATAAAAAGACAAAACACAAAAGCCTCAAAATAAGTAGCATGTGTATACATTAAACAGAATTAGTGTATAGGAGGTGAGAAGATATGGAGAGATTCTGAAGAGAGTTAGTGATGGACTCACCTTTCCAGAGGTAACAGAATCCCCTGAATGGTAGCAAAAGAGAGCCTTGTGCTTGTTATCACTATAGACCAGAAGAGCAGTGAGTTCTAGCAAAAAAAAAAAAAAAACAAACAAACAAACAAAAAAACAAAACAAAAAAAAAAAACAGCTTAACTAGAATTTGATTTTTCCTGTGAATGGAATTTTTATCTCAACTAGTCAAGGGATGGTACAATTTAGTTCATCATTTCTACAACAAACAATGGTAGTTGAGAAAGTACTTGTAGGGCTCTCTCTTTGGTTGGGCATACATCAGCATTGTGGAGGAAATGATCCCCTGCTGTTCAGCATTTTTTGGAAGGTATATATTTCTCTTACTGTTACCACACTGTCTAACATCATGTGCAACAATTAACGTTCAATGTTTTTTCATTACAAAAGTAGAAAGATGGAAACCCTTTAAATATATTTTGACATTTCATTCACAGGAGGCCTACACACCACTGCTTGTGCTGCCACTAGTCCCGCTGCCATGTCTCCAGAGATCTCTGAGAAGTTGCAGGACATTTTGTGACTACTCAACACCTACATCATGGATATCAGAAATTAGCCTTTGCCATCACTGCCATGAAGGGTGTGGAGGGGAGCTGTGCTTATTTGGTCTTGAGGAAAGCCGACACTGAGGGCTGGAGAACTATCGGAGAATGATCACCATTCCCAGTTCATGGCTGTACAAGATCACAGACTAGTTCCTGAACATATAGAAGGATGGAAAGTACAGCCGGGTTCTGGACAAGTGTCTAAACAAAAAGCTCCATGAGGACCTGGAGCTGCTGAAGAAGGTTAGAGTCTGTAGGGTTCTGTGCTACATTTGGGCTACTGTGTCCGAGGTCAGCACATGAAGACCACTGTTCAGGTCTATGTTAACAGATTGACTCCAGAGTACATGCTGGAAAATTGCTGGTTACATGTCTCATTATCAAATTAGGAGAGAGGAAAAATATGGACCATGAAGATGGATTTTATTATTTGGAAACAAAGCAAATCTGCCTTATAAAATGCGGTATATAGTCAAGAGAAAACACCCATGATCGTAAACACACTGACATGAATATCTAGCTAGTTGTCAGGGTGTCTGCTAGGACAGGCTAAAAGACAAAGTAGCCATCACCCTCAATATCATAAAATAGCTGGAGATAACTGCCTACTCATCTTATGTTCAAATTATGGCTCTTTGGAACTCTCTGCTCACATTTCCACTCAGGTGCACAGGCTAATGGAGAAGTGGCCATCCACAAAATTGCTGGTTACTGGTTAAGAAAGGAATGTTCCAGCACAGATGTGGCCCAAGTCCTTCAGTTCATAACTCACTGGTTTTCAAAGGAGATAAGTTCACATAACAGAGCAAAAGAGCAACCCTATAAAGGAAGAAGAATGGTACATTTATTAAAGGAAAATCTTGAATGCATACTACCAGACAACAAATACCCCAATTTAGATGCTCCATTAGATATGATCATAATTTTAAATTAGAGAAGTTCATTCTATGCAATTACCATATCAAGCTCAAAATCCAAGATCTACTTATAATGTACATGATTACTCTCTTCCATGGTGGTACTTGGAAGTCTCCTAAGTCTAATTATATCTTATACTGACCTTTGTATCGCAAAAATAAAACTATTCTGTATTTATCTAATGTGTGGAGCTAGAAAAGTGAAAAACAATGTACATATTTTAGGACTAATCTCAGAAAACACAATAATAAAACTCTTTAAATTCAGGAGGAAGCACATGTCTTCCTGAAAGGAGCTGTCTGGCCTGTTGTGTTCTATGGCCTTTATTCTTTACCCTAAAGGGTCTTATTTTCCATTCTCTCTTGTAGCAGAAGCACTGAGTGAGGTCCCTAGTGAATGTGCATTTTGATATGAAAGCACTGAGTCAAGGGTTCCAAGACTCATTAGACAGCTCCACTTGATCCAAGCATTACTGTGTCCTTGTCTTCATGTCTGTTCTTTATTTGAAATACTTTTGACCTTGTCACAAAAAAAGCAGGAGATAAAGAATTTAGGTATTATAGTTTTTAAACATAAATATGTAAAATATTTTCTCTCTCTCTCTCTCTCTCTCTCTCTCTCTCTCTCTCTCTCTCTCTCTGTGTGTGTGTGTGTGTGTGTGTGTGTGTGTGTGTGTGTGCATTTTGCATGTCTCTGTCTTTTCATGTGTATGACTTTCCATGTACTGTCTATACCCCCTTGAGAGATGAGTTTGGGTAAAATCAGGTTGATGGGAGCTTTTTAATGTTAACTTGACATAGGCCAGTGTCATTTTGGAATAGAGAACTTCAGAAACCTTAAGAGGGAATCTAAAGAAAATACCACCGTAACCCTGTTAAAAAGCCTTTTAGAATCATTTATATGGGTGATAGGTTTTTGCTTGTTGGTTTATATGGGGTTTTGTTGTTGTTGTTGTTGTTTTCCCTGTGAAATCCAGTTCTTTTACTCTGTAGTCATTGGTTACCTGGAGCCAAAATGTGCACATAGTATTGTGTTTTGTGACCTCTTTCTTAAATATAGTATCCATAAAACAAAAAAGGTCTTTTATACCAATAGTTTTGACTGGCTCTCTGCTGTTTACTTTTGATTTCCATGCTTCTAAATACCTTCACATTTCCAAAAGTACCTACAGTCTCATACTTCTGCTGTATATAATAAATTTCTCAGAGACAGAGCAAAACTAGCATGCTGTGATGCTTAACACTGACTATTAAAACAGCCTAGATTCACCCAAAGCAGAGGCTTCTGGCCTTGCAGGTAAAAGTTTTTTAGATAATAGTGTCTTCTAGTCATGAGTGTGAAAAACTATCTTGATTATGGTTATGTCAATGTGAACATACAACTTATGAAGGGTGGCACCATGGACTGAAGTCTTGAAATAGATTAATAAAAAGTTAGCTGAACTCTAGAAATGATCTCTTTGATTCTTCACTATAATGTGACCAGCTACCCTAGGCTGCTGTCTCCTTTATGTTAATCCACTAAACATCTATATCTCATTGACCTCATAAGTTAGAGACCAGTTCCATCAAGCAGAAGTCAAAAAGCAATGGATACTCCTTGACAATTGAGAGTTACTTATGTAACTGATTTTCTCTGACATCCTTTAAAATGGATATATTTTAGGTCTTATGCCCATAAGTACCTGTGATTTCTTAGGCGAGAGGAAACTGATCCCAGAGGAGCTAAAGTTACAGGTCATTATGAAAGAACTGACGTAGATGCTTAGAATTCAACTCTCTGAAAGATCAGTATGCACTCTTTTCTCCTGCTTCCTCTGTCCCGCATCTTCTCTTATATTTTATACCCAAGAATCAACCTGACATTTAACCCATATTTTCAAAAACAGCATCATTTGTCTCTAATGCTCTTTGAGCTTCTAATTTCAACAAGAAACTATTTTGAAATAAAACCTAAATCGAACCATATGGTTAGTCAAACACTGAGATAGAATCCATGTTTATGACAATGAAGGCCAAGAGCTGACATTTTCTATGCATTTTCATATGGTATCTGTTTTTGTTTCTACTTCACCTTCTTCTCTTATGGGCTCTTAGTTCAGTACTCATGCTTGACCCTGGAATGTCTTCCCTGTGCTCTCTATGCACATAAGTAGCACACGCTTTCCAAATCTCATTTGTAATCATTTCTTCCTAAATATTACATGTGCAGATCAAATGGTAGAATTTACAGCATGGCTTTAAGTCCTTAATTCTATTGTTCCTATTGTAAATATAAATGTATCCTATTATTATAATTATCTCATTTTATTAAATTGACATTGTTTGTTTCCTATTTATAAAACAAAGTTTAAGGAAGCAAAATATTTTCAAACTTTGCACTGTCGATCCTCCTATCAGCTATGCCAAATGCCAAATCTGAACTGTTGAATTGTTGGGCACTTATTAATTATCTATGATGGTAGTTTTAACATACATTTCTTTTTGAGTATTCACAACCAGACTCAGTCTGAAATATCCTCAGTCATTATTTATTTTACTATTCAGTGGAGGATAAGTGAAAAGGAAAAGGTTATATGAAGAATTCCAGGATGACTTCAAACAGAATATGTATGTAGGGGACACTTATCACTATGAATATTAGGAAAAGAAATTATTATAGTGTTACAAATGTTCCTCTCATTGTGAGTTTTAAATAAAATAAAAACTTGAGACATGTATACAAACCTGAACATCTAATTCTTATTTATTTAGAATACAGGTGTTCAGCAAGAAGCCACACAAATGAACTGACAGCTTTACTCTGATTGCCTACCTGTGCAAGCCAGGTTGTAATGGTCCCACACTATTTTGTAATCCTATTTTAAATTACTTTTTGTGTTATTTCCTATACTTGTTAGAGTATGTAATGTGACTCACTAGATTTGTTTTTAGATAATCCTAATGCACTTACTTAATCATATGCCATCCGAGAGAGGTAATTGATTCCCTTTTTACGTCTCCTGTTTTCACCTCTTTTCCTTGAGTCTGTCATTTTTTACATCCCATTTTTCTTTTGATATTCTTTGCTGCCTTTGGAATTTATGATTTTGGCCAGAAGAGAATGCATAATTCAATGGAGAAGAGATAGGGTTTTCAACAAAAATCTCTAAATATGTGTAGGTTTTCAGATGGAATGAAAGGCAATTAATGAGCTGTGGAGATGCAGAGTGCGTAAGAGTACTTCCTGGGTCCTCCAAAGACTTGAGTACAGGTTCTCAGCAGCCATGGACAGGGCCAAGTGTGCAGTGTCATGTAACCCTATGACTCGAAGAGTAGGAAAGGAGGATTCTTAGAACTAGGCAATTGACACCCTGATTCGGGGAATTAAAACAGAGAGTCGGAGAACAGGATCTTATGTGTCCTCCCATGGCTTCTGTGTGCTTACCAACAGATGAAGAATGTATTCACATACATGTGTGAATATAGTGCGCGCGCACACACACACACACACACACACACACACACACACACACACACACACACA
>OU015751.1:84345516-84359022 GCA_907169655.1 Acomys percivali | reverse complement strand
AGGAAAGGAAAGGAAAGGAAAGGAAAGGAAAGGAAAGGAAAGGAAAGACTCTTGAATAATTTCCAAGGAATGGGATATCTATATATCAATAGATTTCTGTGAGTATGTTTTATTTTGTTTTTTGATCATAATATAGAAGACTAACCAAAATAAACTTAGGGAGAATTTTTTATTTCATTTTTCTTGTTATTGCCCATCATCTTTCAAAACCAGAGAGGGATCTCAAAGCAGGAGCTTGAGGCAGAAAAGAATGAGGAATATTGCTTACTGGCTTGCTTCTTCTAACTTTGTCAGATACCTGTTATACATCAGGTCCACATGTGCAGGATGGGCCCTCCCAAGCTATACCTATGTCAAGACAATGTCCCATAGAAATGTTGTAGGCTGATCTGATTGAGATAATATCTCAAATGTTGCCTCTTCTACCAAGTGAAAGATTCTTAAATATGAAATGGAGCAAGTTCTAAGCCCATAATATAATTCTTCTTTGCAACTGAAAGAGGAAATATTGCTACCAAGATACATTAACCATAACAAAACATTGTCAATATTTCTCTGAAAATACTATGCAAATATGTTTTATTTTAAAATAAAGCAAAATTTTGAAATCTTCAAACATTCTCTAGAAAGAGTATGTCATTTCCTATTTTAAAAACCTTATTTTCTTAGAAAGAGAAACTTGTTAATTTAGAAAGTTATATAAATATAAGTTAACAATTTGTCAATAATTTTGTTATTGAGTGATAATTTCTTTTTCAAACCAAACTCCTATTACTTTGATCTATACAATATGATATCCAAACTTACTACTAAAGTCTCTGATTACCACTGAAAACATCAACATCCATAACAGTAATAATTTCAGTCTTAAAATTTCTTCATCTTGTCCTTCCTGGACACAAAGTTTCTTACTTATATAATTATGAATTCATAGGTACAAGGAGAAGAACCATATCTAGTGGGTAAAGAAACATATAAAAGCCCAGTGCATACATGTATACATAGTTTCAGCTAGAATACATTTAAATATGTTCTAATTTGAAGCCAATTTTAACTATCCATTGGGTGTATTTCAATAAAATGTAAGTAATTATGAGTAATTAGCACTAAAACTATCTTAATTTTAGAACATTCCCTGTTCCTTTTTGTCTTGTTTTACCACATATTGCTAATGTCTGTCTCTTTTTCACAGTGAGAGACTGAATTGGCTGCAAAGATAAAGAAGAAGATAGGTTACAGGAAGAAAAAAATTTTTTATACTCTTAGAAGCACCATTTATATGCCTGGGTTTTAATATTAGATTTGAGTAATTACCTGCTGTGAATAGAACGGAGAAATAAAACATGTCAAGTAAGAACTCTAAATACCGAGTCTCCTTTGAACAGTTTACATAGTCTTGTTCTGCTAGTTAAAATTTTCATGTAATTAATCAAAATTGAAGGCTAAATCAGACTCAGTGCACAACTCAAAGTCAGCTTAGAAGGTAGTATGAAATTTCTAGTATGTCTATCTTTATAATAGAGCAAGCATTTTTAAAATTTATTTTGCTTAGACAGAGCTTGTTTTCCTGATTAACACAACCAAAGAACATTCCAATAGAAGACCAAGTAATCCTTTCTCTACAAAAGTTACACTTCTTTTTAAAAATGTATTTATGTATTCACTTTACATACTGAATGCACCTCCTCCATGCTCTGTTCCTGGTCCCCTGTTCCTCCTTCCCTGTCACTTCTCTTAAAAGGAGAACACGACCTTACCAACCCACGCTGCCACCTCCAGTCCCATCAGGACTGAGCTCTTCCACTAAGGATAGACAAGGCAGCCCAGCTAGGAAGAAGTGATCTAAAAGCAGGCAACTGAGTCCATATAAATATCAGCCCCTGCTCCACTTGCTAGGGGACGCACACGACAACCAGCCTGCCCATATAGGGGGCCTAGGTTAAGTCCATGCCTGCTCTTTTGTGGTACTTCAGGCTTTCTAAGCTCCCATGTGCCTAGGTTACTTGATTCGGTTCATCTTCTTGTGAAGTTTTTGACTCCTCTTCACAGAACAAATTTTCCTAAGGAAAATGAGTTAGAAAATGTAACAATTATACAAAATAGATCATCTTTTGTCATTTTTTACTGAATCCTTTTGTGTATATGCTAGTTTAATTCCATTTATTTATAAATAAATGAAAATCTAAATAAATTACTGACATGTTAAATTTTAAATGCAAACCTACCATTTGCCTCACTCTAGTACTCATATTACTTCTTTCATTTTTTTTTTATTTTTAACATTTCTTTCTTTCTTTTTTTTTTTTTACAGATTATATCTCAATGATTATGCCATCCCTTGTATCTACCCATTCCTCCCACCCTCCCACTTTCACCCAATTCTCTTCTGCTATGTCAGTGACCGAGGGGTCCTACTTCCTGACTATATGATCATAGACTATCAACACTCATCTTGGTAACTTGTCTATCCTTTCTTTGAATGCCACCAGGCCTCTCCAGCAAGGAGAAGTGGTCAAATCTGGGACACCAGTGTTTGCGTCAGAGTCAGTTCCTGCTCTCCACTCAAGTGTGGAGAATGTCCTGTCCATTGGCTTGATATGAGTAGGAGTTCGCTGTTTCTCTGCATGTATTGTCAATGGTTGGAGCAGTACTTTGAGCAGAACCCCTGGGCCCAGTTGTGCCCATCCTGATGATCTTCCTGTACTTTTCTCGAACCCACTGGATCCTTCTATTTTTCCATTCTACCATCCTTCTCTCATCTAGAGTCCCAAAAGGATGTACTCATATCTATCCCATTCTCCTGGTAAATGAAGACTATCATGAGACATGCTTCTTGGGCTAGTGTCTAATTATAAGTGAGTATAAACCCTTTCTGCTTCTGGGTTAACTCACTCAGTATGATCATTTCATCCATTTGTCCACAAATTTTGGGATTTCCTTGTTTTTAATGGCTGAGTAGTATTCCATAGCATAAATGTATCATAGTTTCTTTATACATTCTTCAACTGAGGGAAATTTAGGTTGTTTCCAGGTTCTGACTATTATGAATAAAACCGCTGTGAACATGGTTGAGTATATGTCCTTGTTCTCTCTTGAGTGTCTTCTGGGTATATTCCAAGGAGTAGAATAGTTGGGTGTAGAGGAAGCTCTATTCCCAGCTCTCTGAGATAGTGCCAGATAGATGTCCAAAGTGGTTGTACAAGTTTACATTCCTACCACCAGTGAAGGAGTGTTTCCCTTTCTCCACATCCTCACCAGCATGTGGTGTCACTTGAGTTTTTTATCTTAGCCATTCTGATGGTTATAAGATGGAATCTCAGTGTCATTTTGATTTGTATTTCTCTGATGATTAAAGACATTGGGCATTTCTTTAATGTTTCTCAGCTATTAGATATTCCTCTGTTGAGAATTCTCTGTTTAGGCCTGAGCCCCAATCTTAATAGGGTTACTGGATTTGGTGGTGTTTAATTTCTTGAGTTCTTTATATATTTTGGATATTAGCCATTTGTCAGAGGTAGGGTTGGTGAAGATATTTTCCCAGTCTGTGGGCTTTCACTTTGTTCTCTTGACAGTGCCTTCTGTGTTACAGAAGCCTCTCAGTTCATGATGTCCCATTTCGTGATTGTTGACCTTAAAGCTTGGGTTGTTGGTGTTCTGTTCAGGAAGTTGTCTCCTGTGCCAATGTGTTCCAGGCTCTTTCCTACTTTTTCTTCTAACTGACTTAGAGTCTCTGGTTTTATGTTGAGGTCTTTAATCAACCTGGACTTGAGTTTTGTGCGTGGTGACGAATATGGGTCTAATTGCATTTTTCTACATGTAGACTTCCAGTTAGACAAGTACCATTTGCTGAAAATGCTATCCTTTACCACTGAAGAGATTTGGCTTCTTTGTCAAAAATCAAGTGACCATATGTGTGTGGATTCCTTTCGGGGTGGTTGATTTGATTCCACTGATCAACCAGCCTATTGCTATGCCAGTACCATGCTGTTTTAATTACTGTTGCTCTATAGTACAGCTTGAGATCAGGTATAGAGATTCCTCTAGAGGATATTTTCTTGTACAGGATTGTTTTAGCTATTCTGAATTTCTTTTCGTATGAAGGTGAGAATTGATCTTCCAATGTCTTTAAAAATTGTGTGGGTATATTGAAAGGGATTGAAATTAATCTGTAGATTGCTTTTGGTAAGATGTCTATTTTTACTATGTTAATTCTCCTGATCCATGGACAAGGGAGATCTTTCCATCTTTTCATGTCATCTTTCATCTCTTTCTTCAGAGATCTGAAGTTTTTTCAGACTAGTCCATCATTTGCTTGGTTAGTGTTACTCTTAGATATTTTCTATTGCTTGTGGTTATGGTGAAGGGTAGTTTCCTGAATCTCTTCTTATGCTCGATTGTCCTTTGTATATGGGAAGGATACTATTTTGAGTTAATTTTGTATGTAGTCATTTTGCTGAAAGTGTTTATCAGCTGTAGGAGTTCTCTTTTGGAATTTTGGGGGTCACTTATGTACACTATCATACCATCTGCAAATAGGGATAATTTGACTTCCTCCATTTGTTGTCTTATTGCTCTGACTAGAACTTCAAGTACTATATTGAAGAGATAGAGAGAGAGTGGACACCCTTGCTTGATCCCTGATTTTAAAGGAATTTTCTTGAGTATCTCTCCATTTAATTTGATATTGGCTATTTGCTTGCTGTATATAGCCTTTCTTATGTTTAGGCATGTGCCTTGTATCCCTAATCTCTCCATGACTTTAAACATGAATGTGTGTTTGATTTTGTCAAATGCTTTTTCTGCATCTAAGGAGATGATCATGTAGTTTTTTTTCTTTCAGTTTGTTTATATGATGGATTACATTGATGGATTTCTGTATATTAAGCCATCCATGCACATCTGGAATGAAACTTACCTGGTCATGGTGAATGATATCTTTGATGTGTTCTTGTATTCATTTTGCAAGCATTTTATTGAGTGGTTTTGCATCAATGTTCATAAGAGAAATTGTCTGAAATTCTTATTCTTTGTCAGGTCTTTGTGAGGTTTAGGTATCAAAGTAACTGTGGCTTCATAGAATGAATTTGGTAATGTTCAACCCATTTCTATCTTTTGGAGTAGCTTGCAGAGTATTGGTATTAGTTCTTCTTGGAAGGAAGGTCTGGTGGAAGAATTCTGCCCTGAAACCGTCTGGCCCTGCGCTTTTTTTTTTTTTTTGAGACTATCAATGATTGCTTCTATTTCTGTGAGGGAAATAGGACTACTTAGTTTGTTTATCTGATATTGATTCAATTTTGGCAAGTGGAATCCATTAAGAATATTGTCCATTTCCCTTAGATTTTCAATTTTTGTGTCATATGCTTTAAAGTCGGATCTTATGATTCTATGTATTTCTTCAGTGTCTGTTGTTATGCCTCCCTTTTCATTTCTGATTTTGTTTATTTGGATAATGTCTTTCTGCTTTTTAGTTTGGTTAACAGTTTGTGTATCTTGTTGATTTTCTCAAAGAATGGGCTCATGGTTTTGTTGACTCTTTGAATTGTTCTCTTTGTTTCTAATTTATTGATTTCAGCCCTGAGTTTGAGTGTTTTCAGACAACTACTCTTCTTGGGTATTTCTGCTTTTTTTTCCCTGGGGCTTCTAGATGTATTGATAAGTTGCTTATGTGCAATGTTTCAAATTTCTTTATAAAGGCAGTTACTGCTATGGATTTTCCTCTTAACACCATTTTCAATGTATCTCACAAATTTGAATATGTTGTTTCTTCATTTTCATTGAAATTCAGGAAGTCCTTAATTTCTTTCTTTATTTCTTCCCTGATGCAGGTATCATTAAGTAGAGAGTTGTTTAGTTTCCATGTGTGTGTGTAGGCTTTTTTTATTTCTGTAGTTGTTGAAGACCAGCCTTAGACCATGGTTATATGACAGGAAACAAGGTATTATTTTGATCTTTTTGTATCTGTTAAGGCTTGCTTTGTGACCTACTATGTGATGAATTTTAGAGAACATTCCATGGAGTTCTGAGAAGAAGGAATAATCATTTGTGTTTGGGTGAAATGTTCTGTAGATATCTGTTAGATCTATTTGATTCATGACATTGGTTAATGTCATTATTTCTCTGCTTAGTTTCTGTTTCATTGAGCTACCATTCAGTGAAGGCGAGGTGTTGAAGTCTCCCACTATTATTGTGTGGGGATCGATGTGTGGTTTAAGCTTGGTTAATAGTTCTTTTACAAATGTGGGTACCTTTGTATTGGGAGCATGGATGTTCAGAATTGTGATGCCATCTTAGTTGACTTTACCTTTGATAAGTGAAATGTCCTTCCTCATTCCTTTTGATTAATTTTGGTTGAAAATCTATTTTATTATATATTAGAATGGCTACCCCAGCTTTCTTCTTGTGACCATTTGATTGCGATGTTTTTCCAGCTTTTTACCCTGAGGTAATGTCTGTTCTTGTGGCTGAGATGTTTTTCTTGAATTCAGAAGAATGTTGTATCTTGTTTATGCATCCACTCAGTTTGTGTGGTTGTGTGTTTGTGATAGTGTAGTTATCTATTTCCTGTGTAGTTTTGGTTGTAGCTTTTCCCTTTGGGGTGGAGTTTTCCTTATAGTAATTTCTGTAAAGCTGAATTTGTGGATAAGTACTGTTTGAATTTGGTTTTGTCATGGAATATCTTGTTTTCTCCATCAATAATTATTGAAAATTTCACTGGGTATAGTAGCCTGATCTGGCATCTGTGATTTGCAGGATCTCTGTCCAGGCCCTTCATGCTTTTATGGTCTCTGCTGTATGGTTGAGTGTAATTCTGATAGGACTGCCATGAAATGTTACTTGGCCCTTTTCCCTTGCGGCTTTTAAAATTTTTCTTTGTTCTGTATATTTTGTGTTTTGATTATTCTGTGACGCCAGGTTTTTCTTTTCTGGCCTATTCTATTTTGTGTTCTGTATGCCTCTTATATGTGTAAAACATCTCTTTCTTTAAATTGTGGATATTTTCTTCTATGATTTTGTTGAAAATATTTTCTGGGCCTTGGGGTCAATTGTCTTCTATTTCCTCAATGCCTATTATCCTCAGGTTTCCTCTTTTTATGATGTACTTGATTTCTTGGATATTTTGTGTCAGGAATTATTCAGATTTAGCATTTTCTTGAATGGTTGCTTCAAGATTTACGATTGTATCTTCTAGTCCTGAGACTCATTCCTCCATTTCTTAGATTTTGCTAGAGAAACTCACCTCAGTTTGCTTTCTTCTCTAAGCTTTCTCTTTCCCATTTTTTTCTGTCTATGTTGTATCATTGTTTCCATTTTCAGCTTCATACCTTGAACTGTTTTATTGATTTCTTTCAATTGATATTTTGAACTTTCCTGGATTCCTTTCAGTGCCTCTTTATAGGCCTCTTTTATGTCTTCTACCTGTTTGCCTGTGTCTTCCAGCATTTGCTTAGGGATTTTATTTGTTTCCTCCATTATCATCTTCATTACTATGGATTTGAAGTTATTTTCTTTTATTTCCATTGTGCTTGAGTTTTCTGGGTTGATTTCTTCGGAATAGCTTGTATATGGAGATTCCATGTTGTTTTGGTTTTGTTCTTCATGTTTCTATGCTGGCCTTTAGCCAATTTTCTGTGTCTGACGTTTGGAGTCATTTTTCTGAGTCCTTCACTGTTCGTTGAGAGCAGTTTGTTGGACAGTGATTGTAGGTTGAGGTCCTTTGTCTGTGGTGGTCAGGTAACTCTTCCTGTGTCAGGTAGGAGCCCTGGTTTTAGCTCCTGAAAACTTTGCTCCACACCCTGGGGTCCCCATTGTGTCAGTCGAGGTAGGTGCTGGTGCTCTGTAGCTCCGGTATTGGTTTGAGGTAGTGTATGTAGTGCCAGTTTTTCTATCTTTGAATACCCTTCCCTCAGTCCATGGGGCTTTGGGTCCTAGGCTCAGATCACAGTAGAGTGCCTGAACCCCCGTTGACTTTTAGAAGTTGTTTAGGTTTCTACCTGCTCCAACCACGTTGTATGGCCTACGTTCTGCCTGCCAAGGAGAGAGCAGCTATTGCCTTTTGATTGTTGTTCATTGGCTAAATTTTTGCTCTCTCTCCTCTAACTGGCCTAGCCACTTCTAAGAGCATGGGAATCCCAACTAGTCTATGCAGCCTGGCTAGACTTGGACCATTGTGACCAGTTGTGCCAGGGTAGTCCTATGGGGCAGGCCATTTGGCTTCTCCCCAGACCTGCTCAGAGGGCTGCTGTGGTCCTTGACTCCCAGCAGCATCTCTGATTTCAGATAACGACACTGTGGGTGTGTTTCCCTGTTTTGAGCAGCTTGCAGCTTGCAGGCAGGGTCCTAACCAGATGCTGGTGACTAAATTTGCCACCTGTAGAGTCTCCTTCTTAGAGTGCATGACAGGTAGGGTATGTATTAACTGCTGTTGTGGCACCCTTGTGGCACCTGGGCTTTCTATGGACTGGTGTGGGGTGAATGGGGGAATCTGAGACCCCACTCTACCTGTTTCCCTTTACCTAGTCCAGGAGGTTGAAGCACCCCTGCTACAATTTCAGTCCCAAGTGCTGAGTTCACACCACTAAGCAAGTCCTGTGCTCACAGCTTGCCACTTACCATCTGGGTCCTGTCCAGGCACTGGGGACTGGTATGTCATCCTTCCTGGGGTGCTGGATGATTGGAGATCTGACTCACCCATAGTCCACACTGTGTAGATCTCTCTCATCTATTTATCCCCAGCTCTTGCCATCTGTGTGTCCAATAGCGTCTCTGGTCTCTTTGCTGCAGATCAGACCAAGTGCTTCTTTGTTGCTGCCATCTTGGCCCCTCCCATATTCCTTCTTTCTTTGTTACTAAATTATCCAACATCTCCTTACAAACACTTTCAAATATCTCTTTTGGAAATTTATTTCAAATGTTTCATTTTTACTAAATAGTGCTTTCATAATTTTTTCAACATAATGTATTGGTTCTTTGGAAACTTTACACACAACTCTAATCAACTCACTCCCCATTCCTTCGATGTCCTGTAACACTGAACTTGTGACTTCTCCTCCTCAAAAGAAAAACAAAAACAAATGAGTCCAATGTGCATTATATACATACTCCTTGGAGCTTGGTCAGTGGCATGCTTAATAAAATACTCCTTCTCATCCCAAACCCTTATCTTCCTGTATCCCTGCCAGAAGTCTTCAATGTCAGTATCCTTAATACAGTTTTTAAGAATTTTCTTCTTGGCTTCTGTTGATGTCACTGGAGCATGTTGATGTGAGTGGCATGTGCTGTTATCTTAGGGCATGTGGATATCCCTGGTACAGTCTGTCTCTGAGGGCCTTGTGTGGCTCTGTGGTCATAATGCAGCAAGGAATCATGTTTTTAGTCTGTGCTGTCACCAAATATCATGTGGTGGCCCAATATTCATGCTCTCAATATAAAGACCAAGGAAGCTGATGACTGAAGATGCACAGTTGAGAAAGAGACACATGGAAGGTTTCTCAGACAACCCCTATCCTCATCCCCATCCCAAATATCTACCATAACCCCTAAGAAGTAACACCTTAAACAAGAGTGATTTCTCAAGGCTTATTCCTATAATATCCCCTAGACAGGCTGATTTAAAGATAGGAAATATTTGAACAGATTTCCGTTTAGATAAAGAAATATTTTTCTAAAAATCATTTCAATGTCAAAGAAACTCATTTATACAAGGCAATGAGAATGGATTCCAAGTTTACAAAGCACATTATGGGATCATAAGTAGAATCTAGACTTCTTATTTAACTAGCTGAATAATAGTTAACTTTATCAATCATTAAAATTTATATCATGAATCCAGACCCATAGAATAAGGAAAACAGTTTATTCAATAGGAAAAGTTGTCATATGGAACAAATAAAGGTCTAGAAATGGATGACACATTTATAGCTTGACTTTACAAAGGAGATTCACAGACTTCTATTCCAAGAAAGAAAAAAATAATATTTCAATGGCTTAGAGTTTTGAAGAGCCTTTTCCAACATACTTATGACTAGACACTGTTCCAATGCAGTGAACCCACCTCATGAGGCAGCTAGAAACCAACTCCCTACATAACCAGGACTCACAAAGCATTTGATTCTCTGCACATTTCCAACAAGACTAGCAAATATTGAAACTGTGGAGAGACACAGGGATAGTTGGTGTATCACAGTGTTTATACTCTACATGGCAACTGGTGTTTTCTTTCTCAATACTGTAAGTTTCACTTTTGACTTTATATTTCTCCAAGGTCAAATCTGGATTACCAATCAATTGATCCTCAAGATTGTAAATCCTGGGCAACAACAGGTCTCTAGGAGTTATTTCCTTGTGAATCCCCTACCCTTAGCTCAGAAACAGATTCTGCAAGTCTGGTTTGGAAGTGTAGTCTGTGTAAACTTTTTAACTATATCAATGTTATTGTAGTTTTTATTTTATGGAATTTTTTTCATTAATTAATTTATTCACCTTCAATCCTGATTAGCTTTCCCTCCCTCCTTTCTTCCTAGTCCCTCCCTCTTGCCTCCCTTCACCCATACTACCTCACTTTTTCCTCAGGAAAGGTAAGACCTCCCATGTATATGAAGCTTCCTTGGCATATCAAGTTGCAGTAGGACTAAGCACATCTTCTCCTATTGAGGCTAAGCAAAACAGAGCAGTTAGGAGAAAGTGATCCAAAGGCAAGTAACAGAGTCTGAGATAGCCACTGCTCCAATTGTTAGGGCACCCACATGATAACCAAGCTGCACATCTGTTACGTATATGTAGGGGGCCTTGGTCTGTGCCATGTATGCTCTATATGTAGGGGGCCTTGGTCTGTGCCATGTATGCTCTATATGTAGGGGGCCTTGGTCTGTGCCATGTATGCTCTATATGTAGGGGGCCTTGGTCTGTGCCTAGCAACAGAGGAAATGGAACCTGAAATGGATACCTCCTGTGACAAGGCAAGACTTTCAACGAAGAGAGGGAGATGCCAACCCACCCAGAAAACGTTCAAACCAAAATTTGTCCTAGTTAGAAATTGAACAGGGATAAAGATGGAACAGAAATTGAGGGCATGATCAACCAATGACTGACACAACTTGAGACCCATCCCATGATAGGGAGCCAAAGCCTGACACTATTGATGGTATTTTGCTAAACTTGCAGCTAGGAGCCATAACTGTCCTCTCAGGGCTTTGCCCAGCAACTGATAGAATCATATGCACAGACTCACAAGCAAACACTATGGGGAGCTCTGCAAATATTGTGAAAGAGGGAAAAAAAAGACTGAGGTTGTGTTTTAAAGATTTTGATTTCTTTCTTCTCTTGGTGGTATATGTAACAAATTTAGAATATTAAAATATAAAATACTGTATGAGTTGCCTTGTACTTTTCAAGTGGACAACTTGGACCAGTTAATAACAGTAAGACAATATTTTTTGTGGTTTCTGAGTCAGAGTTAAGAAAAAAGAGTGTCATCTTCTTTAAAAGACCTAATTTTGTAACTGTATTTAAAATATGTATTTGCCTGAGCAATCAGCATACATAATTCACAGCATTCATTTTTTTAGAAATGGAGCATTTCCATTGTTTACTATCAACAGTACCATTAGGAACCAGTCTTTTTATAATCCAAAGTATGTTGCAGTTCAGATATACTGTTTAGCTTGCTTCATGGAAACAAATTAAAATAATTGCCTTATACATTCCTTTAAAGAATGTACAATAGAGCAGTGAGAGGCACATAATATGCATACATGAAAAAAATGGTCCCTCAGGTAAAATAGTTATATTGGAATATACATATTTTATCTAACATAATAAGGTTTGAGCTTATGAACATGTTTGTGCCTATATATTTTATTACCAATATGCAGACAATTGTCTTAGGAAACTAACATTGATATAGTAATTAAAGCCATTAAATATTTTGATAAATATTGATTAGTTTATTAATTAGTAACATCAATTAGATCAACAGTTCATGTGATCTCCTCCTTATATCCTCCACATGTATTGTGAGTTTACATGTTAACAAAATATTTAGAGTTTTTTTTTAATTTTTTAAATTTTTAATTTTTTATTTTTTTATTTTATTAATTTATTCTTGTTACATCTCTATGGTTATCCCATCCCTTGTATCCTCCCATTCTCCCCTCCCTCCTATTTTCCCCTTATTCCCCAGGAAAATATTTAGAATTTAACTTTATTATCCACTCACATTTTAATTGAGGTACTTCTTAACATAGAAAGTAAAAATGAGAATGAAATATGTCTTGGCTATTACTATCTATATTTATGTCCACTGTTATGCCTAAAAATTTTAATCTTTCTCTCTTTTCTGCTTTCCTTCCTTACATTTTTTCTTCCTCTGTCATTCCTCTTTGTCCTTCTTTATACATTTAAAGATTTTCCAGAATTTAAAACTATAGTTCTTGGTTTCTCTCAATTCCTTCTTTCCTGGGAGCTATTCTGAAATAGTTGATTTAAACTGTACATAAATTAAATTAGTCCCAACTATGCTGTTTTTCACTCCAATTATTTTGAAATATTTTATTATATAATTTGCTTTTTAGTTAATGTACTACAGTTCCATAGATGATAAGACCATGACTATTGACTGTATATGAAGGAGTGCAAACAGATGGAAGATGTGATGTGGTACAGAAGCAAAGGAAATTAAGGAAAAAAGAGGACAGCCCTGATATCATATCTCTTGCAAAACAACTCTGAACGTACAAGACTGAAAGGAGGAGCATATGTATGATACACGGTTGAAGCCACGATATAGTTTGATATTGAGATACCTCTATGGGGATTGAATGGGGCCTAGCTGGGAATAAGACAGGAGCAACAGAATTGGAAAAACTTCCCTGAAAACTTTGCATAGAAATTTCAAAACTGCAAAAATCTCATATTAACCAGTTCGAGGGGCATTTTTTAGGCGTTGAAACATTGCTTGCCTTTTGTTGGTGATACATGTAAAAATATTTTATCTTTCACTTGGAAACTTATTATATCTCACCAATAAAATTAATATACACAACATTTCTGAGTTTCCAATTAAATTTCTACAATAATAAATAACAGTGGCAAAAGAAAATTGTAAATCCAATATTGACTCAATATTTCATCTTTAGTATCTAACTTTCCATTTCTCTAACATTATGAAATCTTTCACAAAAAACACTAGCTGTCTAGCCACACTTCAGAGAAAGCAAATTTAACCCATTATGTAAAGTACAAGATGTTTGTATAGTTATAATAGAACTTTAATGTAATAAACAATCTGTTTTCTTTGATTTGTGTAAAAGAGTGAACTTTGAAATAGTTTTGTGTTTAACTTGCGTTTCTTTTCTCTGTCTAAATGTTAGCAGTCAGCTCAGGCGATCAATGAGCATGCCCTAGTTTTAAATGATGTAGTAAAATTATCATCAGTACCCTTTATCCTTTGAAAATCATTTTTTAACAACATTAAATTGAGCAGCCATTATCCATGATTATGGGAAAAGG
>OU015751.1:84331915-84345506 GCA_907169655.1 Acomys percivali | reverse complement strand
AGGGGAAGATGTACTTTTATATTCTCAAGTTAAAATAGCTAGTAGTATAGTAAGGTACTTTCATTATGTTTTAGAATACAAATTAATGTTAATACAACTATCTTCATTAAACTAGAGCCAAAGCTGTCTCTAATTTTTTCTTAAAATAAATCTACAATTTTCCCTTGATAAAGCCAATGTTGACAATTATTTCCTTATCATTGTCTGGATATTTTCAACCAAACAGAAATTAATTAAGCAATGAACAATCTGTTGTCGTTGTAAAGTACTAGCTTTGAATATTGGGAAAGTTTTGTGGATATTGCATTGTGCTAAAGCAGGTTAAAATGTCACCCATAAATCCAACCCTCCTCTTAATGGCAGAATGGCATTGGAAAACAATGTCACTACTTAGTTCAGTTTTCTGTGATTAACTACCAAGCTACAGTATTATTAGAATCACAGATGCATAGGACAAACATAGGTGTATGAAATTTTAGCGATTTTACATTATCTAGAACTTGCAGCTACTCACCTCTCCAGTCTGAACAGTGTGCAGATGTTGCAATGTAGATACAGTTCAGAAGTAAAAAACATGTTTTCTTGAAGGGATACAGACTGCACCAACTTGCTTATCATGTTCTCTAAACTCAACATCTAGTAATCATCTTGATGGTGCTAAGAAGGCTCAGGAAATATTTTAAAGAAATCTGTTTAGTTGGTTACAGATGATCAATATATCTTATATAATAGATTACATTTCAACAGATTATCAATGTATCTTGTATAGCAGATTATGTTGCAAAAGATGAGTCCCAAAGACTGAGAACTAATAACTTAATTTTTTTAACTCATAACTTGTATCGCTATGGTCATTTTAATAACTTTTAAGTGTTAACTGCTCTGAAAAAATTCAAAATTGGAAAACTATAAGTTAACAATATTATTTTTCATTTTGATAGCAAGAAAGGTTTAGTGATATATTTATATAGCTTAAATGCTTAAAATTGTGTAATTTTTCCCATTATGCACAACTTTACTTATTAAAGTAATCTTGAATCATTTCAATTTTCTACCTAAAGGTCAGAAACACACTTTTTAAGAGATATTAATATTATTTCTCCTAGAAATGACTTTCTTAAGATAGATAAAATATAAGCCATTTTCAATTAAAATAACTAAACTAAAATAAACATAATTCATGACATAAAACTAAAATGATATAACTATACATGCCTGGAGATAATTTAAAATAGATAATTATAATGAAGAAGAATAAATAATAGACAACCAGAGAAATAGTTAGCACCAACTTCTTAATAAAGGAAATAATTGAGAGTTCCCAAAACACTTTAAAATGCCAGTTTCTGGAATGTTTTATTACTTCCAGAGATCTGTCTTATTCACATATTTGTTCCAGGTTTTCATTCATATTTAGATTCATATACATTTGTTTTATGTCTCCGTTTCTTCAGTATGAGAAAATTAAAATAAAATCTTCAAATTATTGAATGAAGATAATGGTTGTGAGCTACCATATGGTTGCTGGGAATTGAACTCAGGACCTCCAGAAGAGCAGACAATGTTCTTCACCACTGAGTCATAAGAGAGGGATCACATAGAGATATGAAAATGGAGATCAGACAATGCAAAAGAGTAGCGGCAGGATGGGGAGAAGTCAAAGGGAAGACTGGTAGAGAAAAGAGCAAATATGTTTGGAAGCATCTCTGTGCCTAGCTGGAGACCTATTTCAGGGTAGACTCCTGGGAGGATATGAGGGGGACTCTAGCAGAGACTCATAGTAGCAGGTGCCATAGAGACTCTAACGGTACAAATTTCCTTTACCGTGAGGGAAACACCTACTCATGCACAAAAAAATTCCTACCAAAAGCTCATTCATTTTAACTACAATATGGGCAGGGATAAAGATAGAACAAATAGAGCAGAGATGGAGGGAATTTCCAGCAAATGCCTGGCCCGACTCAAGACACAGGCCATCAGAGAGAGTCACACACTGACACTATTAATGATAGTCTGCTGTGATTGTAGTCTGGGACAGGTCCCTAGCAGAGTTGTCTTCTAAGGTGCTCCTCCCAGCAGTGCTTTGAAACTCACAGCCAAACATTGGGCAATGTGTAAACATTCTTGTGAAAAAGTGGGTGGAAGGAAAAAAGGGACTTGAAGGAGACAGGATCTTCAGAAGAAGTCCAGCAGGGGCAGCTAAACAGGGCCAAAAGGGGCTTGCTGAGATTGAAGCACCAACCAAGGACTTAGCATGGGATGGAACTAGGCCGCCTACAAAGATGTAGCCAATGGACAGTTCAGGATTCATATGGGTATTCTAGTAAGGGGAGCAGGGGCTTTCTCTGACATGGACTTTGTGTAAGCTTTTTGATCACATCCCCCTCCCCGCCCCCGCTTTGCCAGGCCATAGGAGACAAGGATATACTCAATACCAATGTAAGTTAATGAGTATATTGGTATATTGGAAACATTGCTCTACTTCTCTAAGGAATAGAGGAGGAGAATGAGGGAGAAGGAAGGAAGGTGGAACTGGGAGGTAAGGAAGGATGGGGGAATGACCAGGATGGAAAGTGAGCAAATAAATTAGTTAGTTAAAAAAGATAATGGATGAGGTTATAACTATAATTCAGGGGCCTCTCATAAGACCTGATTTCACCTCATTTCTCCTTTTGGCTTCATTCTCTTCTGTGAGATTACCTATTCTCTTCCTCCTAACAAAGCTGGGAGCAGGAGATGTGGGCTTTCCTAATGAATAGCACATCAATTGTTTGTCCAGTGCTAAATGATCAGCCAATGAAAACATACATGCAAGTTGACATTATAAAGAATGAAGGTATTATGTTTATGAATACATATGAATGGATATATAGGCATACAATAACAATAGTGATTAGTGGAAAGGCACCCATGAACTTAAAGGGAGAGGGGAGGGGTTTGTTGGAGGGTTTGAAGGGAGAAAACAGAAGGGAGAAATGCCATATAATCTTAAAGTAAAATAAAAAATATAAATTAAATGGCAGGTAGCAAAATGGTTCTGGCTAGTTATTAGGAAATAAGGACACAAGATGCATATACTTTTATCTTAGAGCATGAAACAAATCGGAGACTCCATGGAGCACCACCTGCCAGAACAATCTATGGCATTATTTAGATACTACCCACTACCATCCAATGAGGTTCTCAGAGGGAAATTGTCATCCTATGGCTTTCCTCCTTGGTCCCTTACAAGAGCTGTGGCTCTGGCTTCCCTCATAGATCTAAGAGGAGAAAACAGGAAATATTCTCTGGCTGAGGGCTTGTCAGAGCCCTAACAATTCTATGTGAACAAATCACATCTTTCCCCTCCTCCACACTTCTTCCATATTCCAGACAGTGATCTCCAGTAATTTAAAATACTCAGTCAAATTGTGTGTTGCCAGATAAGAGAGACAAAGAAGAGAAGACAAAAATGTATGAAAGCATCAACCATAGAGCACCAAGCCTCTAGCTTTTGGATATTAATCGGCTAGAAGTCCCTTGGTAGGTTCAATGAACTGGACTGGAAAAGCTGCAACAGATTATAGAAGATAGTCACCCAATCCAAAGGGTAGTATTTATGAAATGTCATAAGCAACACCCAGAAGCCTCAATTACAGAATATGAAGTCTAATATTTGCTATGCTTTTTATAAATGTATGGCTGTGTGGAGTGTGGTATGTTCTCTTTTATGGATGGATATTACTGCATTTGGGCCCATGTGTATGAGTGTACACATGCATATATGTGCATTTTTTGGCCCAAATTAATTGATACCCACTATCCTACACACAACCAGAGCTCCAGGAGCCTTCTAGTGAACTGGCTGCCTTGTTATATGGGTGTCCTGTCTCTTCTGATGTCTGGCATTATAGGCTGGCAACCATGCTACCTGGCATTTCCATGTGCTAGATACAAACTCCTAATTCCAGTATTGTGCAACAAGAATTCTGAACTGTTAACTTAGCTCACCAAACACTGTGAATACTGTTCAACCTAAGCTGGTTTTCAGTGCTTTCACAAATGAGAACAGAGACAGATAAATTAATGAAGTTTGTTCTGAGAAGTCTTCAAGGACACTTAGCCACAGACCTATTGAGGCAAGTGCAAAATGAATGGACATCCAGTGTTGCCTCTGGGAGGAAAAAATGTAGAACTCTGCAGAGTAATGCATCCTGCATCTTCAGGTTCCAATTGTTAACATTTTATAATATTACCTGAGAGATAATTGAAACATCTTTTTAGTTGTAAGGATAGTTATGTCATATATTTGCAAGTATTTAATGATTCCTTTCTTTCAATAACAGTTTAAATATTTTTCTTGCTTATTGTGTATGTATGTATGTATGTATGTATGTTGGGAATACATATAAGCTATGCCTTGTGTGTGGAGGTCGTAGAACAATCTTTGGCTTGTGGGAGTCAGTTTTCCTCTTATAGTTTACTGGAGGACAATTCTAACAATGAATATGAGAAAACAATGCAAGGAGAATATTTTCAACACTGCTATTATCTGCAGGACCAGTCTTAAGCTGGCATTGTCCACCTGAACTTGGGATAAAGAAGTATTTTTTATAATTAAATTAATATTTCTTCGATAGCTCTTTTTAAATTTAAATAGCATGACTATTTAAAGACCATAAAATTATGTAAACTTTAGCAGATAAGATGGCTCAAAGGATAACAATGCTTACCATCAAGACTTAGGGCTTAAAATTATTCCTGGATCCCACAAAGCAGGAGAGAATTGATGTTTGCAAGATTTTCTCTGACCAACATATGTAAATTGCTGCAGTTTTCCACATGCTTTTCTGTTCAAACCACAAACACTCTACAGATACACGCATAAACAAATGAATAAATAAATGCATACATAAATGTAATAAAAGTTGAAACAGTTTTCTTTAAAAAAATCACCAATGCCTGGCCCAACCTGAGACCCTTCCCATGGGAGAGAGTGAACCCCTGAGACTATTAAGAAAAATGTCTTACACTCACAGACAGGATCCTAGCGTATCCAAACAGATGTAAAAACTAATAGCCAAATATTGGGCAAAGCATAAAGAGTTTTGTGGAAAAGAGGGGGAATAGATAGTAGAACTTGGAGATGACAGGAATTCCACAAAATGACAAAAGTGCCAACTAACCATGGCCCAGAGGGTCTTCCAGAGCAGCAGCACCAACCAAGGACCATGAGTTGACTGGACTTAGGCCCCCTACACTGATGGGCAGCTCAGGCTTCATGTGGGTCCCCTACTAAGGGGAGTGAGGGTTTTCTCTGACATGGATTTTTCCCCCAGATTTTTGATAACCCCTTCCTAGTAGTACTGCCTTGCCAAGGCACAGGGGAAGAGTACCTGCTCAGTCCTGATGACATTTGATGAGCTAGGGTGGATGGATAAAGGAAGGGCTCTCCTTTTCTGAGGAATAGCAGAGTGAAGATGATGAAAGAGGGAGGGTGGGACTGGAGGGAGAAGAGGCAGGAGACTAAGATCAGAACGTAAAGTGAATAAATACATTTTTAAGAATTGAGTAAACCTTGAGAAGAACATCTACACTGTAAAGTGGAAGTAGATTCATGAAATTAAAAAAAAAGAAAAGAAAAGAAAATGGAGACAGGGATTGGCATCAGAATCTGGCCAAGTCCTCAGGGTAATAGGTTGATGAATATCAGTTTAGAGCTGTTTGCACTTCAGTCATATACAAGTCAGACAACCTGTCTGATTGTCTCTTAGTTCTCATTAACATGACCCTTGACCAAATCGACTTGACAGCTCTGTAGGCACAGCAGGACTGGGTCTTGCGCTCTGCAAATACTGTCTGAACTCTTAAGTCAATGAACTGCTTTGATCTGTGCAAAGGTGTTTATAAAGTGATAATTATTGTAAACCTTTCTCCCCACACTCAAGCCTGTTAAACATACTCTTTTTTACATTCATTTGATTTCTAATTTATAGAAGAAAAGCTAAGGATAGTAGTAAGTTTAAAATTTATAAACACATGCCATTTGTGTGTCTTAACTTCAAGATAGGGCATATTATCAGCAAGTTTCAGAGACATCAATTTGGTTTTGTCCTGTATAATTATAACCTTTTCTCCTATTTTTTGTCATGCCTCCCTGTGAAATGTTGGGTTTGAATTTTAAAAATCTGAAGATTCTGTAGAAAAAATTCAAGATATCTATGATCAAGCCGCTAAAATGGGGTTTTCTCCTCTCTCTTTTACTTCTTTCTGGAATGTATTACTTCCTGAAAATTAAATAGCCTGTAATTTTATTTATTTTATTTGTAACATATTTATTTATTTATCTAATAATTATACTTATGCTATAGCCTGCTTACATAGAGAGATTGGGGAACAACTTGAGAAAATAAGTTCTTTCCTTCAGTGTGCAGATTCCAGGGATCAAACTCAGTCCTCATGCTGGCTGGCAAGTGTAGTTACTCCCTGATACATCTTCCTGGTAGTTGAGTAACAGTTAACCTTATAAAATACAGATTCTGTGATTATGAGATGTGAATACATTTTTCTTTATTCTAATTTATTAACTATTTTACAGAAAACTCATATCAGAAAGAAATTGATGTGTGTGTTGTATATATGTATAGAGAGAACTTGTAATATCCTATACTAGACTTCTTATATATCTTAGTATATAAATGAGATATAATGTTAAATATATAATATTCCTGTACATATATACACTGCCAATAAGAGCTAAAGATTTTTGTTTTAGAAAAGTATTAAAGGAAGCTACATTCTCTAGTCACTTCATAGTAATTCCACATTTGTGTGATTTCAGCATAATTTGGGATCATTTGGAGAAATGCTTTTTTATATTTATGACAGAGGGTACTCTGCAAGGAAGACTATTTGAATATAATATATTGGATGGTGTAGTGGAAGGGTTGTAATCTGTAATCTTAAAATAAAATTGTCTCTGCATTCACAGTTTCATTGTTCTGGGGAATGTCAGCCAGTTCCTGAAGGAACTGAACAATGTCGTTCATCAAATCATTTTAAGAGCACAAAATGACACAGGCTGTGCTACAGAATTCTCTCTATAGAACTTACCTGGCCAATCAAAGACATATTTGTTTTGCATTTGGAATATTCGTACTTTGTGAGGGATGGTTCATGACTGGCATTACAAATAAGTGCTCATGAAAATGTTCACTGCTCACACTTTTGAATAAATCATACTATTCAATTAGTGGGAAAATAGATATGTCACCTTTGATTTAAACTCCCACTTGTGTTCTTCAGAAGGAAAAATATACAAAAATAGATTTAGTCACTAAATACCACATTAAAAGAACTTGTCAATTATAAGTGAAACAGGTACAAAACCATAATCAAGATAGTAAAATTACCTTTAACCAGTCACTAATACTGTATTTTTTTTTGTATTGTAATGTGTTAGGGAGAGTTATTTAGTAATGTAAGTAAGGACTTCCTTTTATTTGTGTCTGTCTTTCTCCAACTCAGACATTTGTCATATCCCTGCCCAGGGAACAGAAGGGTGTTATTAGTGACATTAAGAAAATATATGAACAAGCATAAAGAACTAGTTGCTGAGGCCCTTGTTTTGACTGGTCCATTTTTAGCTTCTGACAATCAATCCTTATCTTACTTGTACTTTCTGATTTATAAGGAAAACAATGTGCCCACTGTTACATTCAAGGCATAATAAACACAAATGAAGATATTTTTATTTAAGTAAAATACATCAACTGGGCATGGTGTAACTTCCCTCTAATTCAAGCACTCTCCAAGCCAGAGGCAGATGAATCTCTGTGAGTTCAAAGCCACCCTTGTCTAAAAATTTATCCATGACATTCAGTGCTATGCAGGGAAACCCTGTCTTGAAAAAAATTCAAGCCCTATAATATGGTGGATTATTTTGTTTGCTGACTAAAGAGATAAAGAAAAACTATCCACAAAAACATATTGAAATTGTTTTGAAAAAGTCTACTCTGCCTTATATTATATGATGTTATTTCAAATTATTCATTGTGTGATATATTCCTGCATATCTCTGAACAAAATACCTATCCATGGTAGATGGGTAACTGATGAGAAACCATAATAATCCTACCACCAAAGTCCAACTGGATGAGCTGTTAAGTTATTCTCACTCCTTGAAGCAGTATGGACAAGGGGCTACTTGCAGGAGCAGTAAGGATTCAAATACAGCTTTCTCACTGAAAATCAACCCAAGTATAGGTGATGGGACACTAGAAAGAAACAAAGTATTCAGGCACGTGGACAGTCAAAGAAGATTTTTCCAGCATTTCTGCTGGGATGAATCTGATGAGAACGTTATACTGCATTTGTCACTTTAGTAAGGGAAGATATTTGTCTCTGGTCAGTTTCAGGGACATCTGGAAACTTGGGATTTGCTTGTCATCATATCTAAATGTACATCTTCTGAGACTTACCCAGTTTTCCTATGAGACTGATGTTTCACTTAGGAGAAATAACTCAAATGCACCAATATGAGAATCACAATTGGTACATTATCCTTTATACATTAATAAAAATTGTTTTCAGCAGTTAAACAGGATTCTAAGTTATTTTCTAAAGTTTGAAACATACAGAAGACAGTTACGAAGTGTGCCTCTCATTTCAGAAACATGTCATATATTTGCTTGCAACTAAATATTAAATCATCTATTTTTAATTAAATATGAAATTGTTTGTGGTAAAAAACAATAGTTGGGAAAGTATTCATTGCTCTATAGAGCCAAGCAATGAGCAGACAACTTAACTGGGATCTATTATTTAAGGTAAAGAATTGGTATAAAAATTATATATATAAATAGGAAAACATGGTACAAGAGCTGATAGACACACAGAGAAATATATATAATTAATGTCCTTATATCTTATTTTTAGTAGTTTACAATTATCATCAAGAAGGATAAATTCATGAAAATAGGCATTCAAAATTTCAATTTCTTTAAAATTTGATATGAAATCAGGAAACGTTGTGATATATATTTCCAGCACCATATTTCCCAAACTCATTCCTACTACTTATCATCATGTTACAATGTAAATTTGTTTCAATTAGAAAAGTTGATATGTTAATAACATTTATTCATTCATGTAGTATACAAGTAATCCAAGTCTTCTGATAGGTTAATAATAATAATAATAATAATAATAATAATAATAATAATAATAATAATTCATTTATTAATCATTTATCCTTAGTCCATGAAGTACTTTCTTAGTTTACTGGCAATCAGGTGGTTGTTGTATGAAATGCTATGGGCTAAAATATGAAGAACACAAGCCTGTGTTATTCTGAACTTAGATTTTTGGTGATAATGATTAGCAATACCTAGTTTTAACACTATATTAACAGACTTTTTAACATTTCAAAATGATTCTCATCTCAATATGAATACAAGGGTGGAAAATTAGACCTAACTGAAAGACTATAGTTTACTCAATCCTGAATACCCTACTAAAGGATAGAAATGTAATATTAACTAGTGATATAAACAACAAATTAACTTACTAAATTTAAAAAATGAGAGACTATGTATATCTCTCGTATGTATTTCTTAAACTATGTCATTGTTTATACCTATGAAAAATTAAAACATTTATAAAATATGTATTTTTACTCAAACTAAAAAATTTTTCTTTGTGATTGGTGATTTCTTAAGTAGAGATCTGTTTCTAGCATGACAAAGTTTAAAAAAAGTGAATACAGAAATTGTTTGTCACTCTTATACATGCATTTTGCTTCAGGATCATAATGGACATGTGTGTGATCACTATGCACCCACACACCATTATACACTGAAACACTATTAATAAAATATATGAGCACTTTTTATATTTGTAGATATTTGGAAGTTAGTACAAAATACTATGTCTACAAAATTCACAGAGTGAAAAACAAATGTTCTGATGATAGTGGTTACTAAACTGTCTTTAGACAAAACAAGAAAACAATACTCAGCTATTAAAAACAAGGAATTCCTGAAATTTGTAGATAAATGGATTGAGCTAGAAATGATCATAATGAGTGAGTTAACCCAGAAGCAGAAAGACTCAAATGGTATATACTCACTTCTATCTGCATACTAGCCCAAGGGGCATGTCCCACGAAAGCCTTCCCTTACCAGGAAACTGGGACAGAGGGGAGGACATCCTATTGGGACTCTAGATGAGAGAACCATGTGAGAATAGCAATGTAGAAGGATCCAGAAGGTCCTAGAAACCTACAAATAGAACATTATGATAGGCAGATTTGGGCCAAGGGGTCCCGCTCAAACTAAGGCACTAGCCAAGGACAATACAGGAGGTAAAATTTAAACCCCTACCCAGATCTAGCCAATGGACAGAACAGTCTCCACACTTGAGTGGAGAGTGGGATATGACTTTCTCACATACTCTGGTGCCTCACATTTGACCATGTCTCCTGGAAGGGGAGACCTGGTGGCACTCAGAGGAAGGACAGCAGGTCACCAAGAAGAGACTTGATACTCTATGAGCATATAAAGGGGGAGGTAATCCCTCTCAGGAACAGTCATAGGGGAGGGAATAAGGGGAAAATGGGAGGGAGGGGAGAATGGGAGGATACAAGGGATGGGATAACCATAGAGATATAACAATAATAAATTAATAAAAAGATAAAAAAGAAAAAAAAAGAAAGAAAGAGCAAGTCATTTTTCTCCTAATAAAAAGTCAAACACTATACTAATCATGACCGGCAACAGATATAAAGGTACATGGTGTAATATGCTGAGAATGACATACTTAAATTGCCATATTGAATTAATAAATGTAGAAGTTATTTTTAACTGTGAGTTACATAGTTTTTTTCCTATGTAGATTACATGGTTCTTCTTTTTCATTCTATTGTTAGTAGAAGAGAAAAATAGACAACTCACTTTAAGAGAAAGACCTCACCCAACATTAAACAAGTGTCAATCTGATTAGGATATAGTCCTTACCTTTGCAATCTTCCTTCATTTAGACCCATTCCATATGTTCATCATATCTCTGATAGAAACCTACTAAATCTGGGATGGTGTGTTAAAGATAGACTCATCCAAAAGACAGTTGTTGTGGTCCTAACTGCCTAAATTGTACCTTGATTATACTAGATTGCACACCATTATTAATTTATATTAAAAGTCCTGTTTTGATAGCACTGTAATCGAAACTGCCATAGTTTTCTTGGATCAAAGTATTGTTCTTTCTTTCCATCTGACATGAAAATCTGACTTACACAAAATTTGAAAAAGTTAAAACATCACAACCATATAAAGTAATTGTTTTATCTAACTGAATAATTATAGCTCTTATTTTTGTGTACATTGTGTGTTTTTGTGTCAAATCTATATTCTTAAATTTACCTGTTTAATAAAATTAACAGGTTTCATGATGACTAAGGAAATCTTATGCATATACCCCAATTTTCAAATGGCTACTATCATGGAAAGAGTGAAAGCTAAAAGGTAGAAGAACACTCATATTCGACTTTTGAACTCTATCCTACTTTTAACAAAATTCAAAATTTACATCTCATATAGGTATTGCATAGAATGATACATTGATGATAGCACACATGCCTTGGAAAACTGGTTAAATCTATATAAGGTTATCATGACTGTTAGAACATGTATGTAGGTGAGATATTGGTGGAAAGAATGTTTAGTGAAAGGGAGGACTAGAAATGAAATGGAAGTAAATATGACTAAAATGCTTTATATGAAAGTAGGATACTAAGAAAATAAAGAGAAACAAAGCCTTTGATAAAGAAATGGAAAGTAAGGCCCAAGCAACCTATGAGACAACAGTCTCTGAAATCTCATGAAATTTGATAAGTACTCATTTTAATTTTCTAAGCTTGTTATTGTCTACAGAAAGAACAAAAAAATGTAACTAATGATTGTAGCTGTTATGTGGAGTTATATATGTGAACATATATGGTAATAATGTAAAAGTTAGTAAGCAAAACATTTTCTATATTTATTCTTAACATATCATCCAGTGGATCAACATAAACATATGATTAAATAGATGTCAACATAAGTATTATGTGTAATAATAATCTATAAAATAACTTGTAATATCATTGGTGTAGCAAGTATTAATTAGAGTTAAATTATGAAACACTGATTCACACAGTTTGATACAATTATCAAATGGCTTAATCCTGCTTGTTTGTATAGATGCATTCAATCATGGCAGAGAAAAATCATCAGAGTTTGAGAAGGTAAGACAGAGAGGAAGTGGCAAATACACACAAAGCCCAATACAAAGAAACTGTCTACTCATTGTTGATGTCTTTTTTTTTTTTTAGCAAGACACAATAGTAAGAATCAAAAGTGTATAAAAGAATAACTTTAACACTGAGGCATGCTGCATTCCAGAAAAAAGTTTGAATATTAAGACTTCTATAGCTTACTTGATCTCTGTCCTCAGCAATACAGAAACTGACCATCACTAAACAGATCATCAGTTCCCTTTTCTGTGGACTGAATTGGGTATATATTTTAAGGAAGATAATAAGTACTGTCTAACTAAAGCAGATACATTCATTTAAGCTTTATGTTCCTGCATTCATTTGCAAAATGTTTGTCATCGTCCTGTAAATCTTTACTGAAAATATATATCAGTCTTATAAAACCCATCTTTCAAAGACTCTATTAAACTATCTACAACTTGGCAGTGCTTGGATATTTAGGAATTCTATCCTTGTATCTGACATTAGACAATTCAGAAACTATCTCCCCCATTTCTTGAGTTGTAACAAAAATAAAAACAAAACAAAACAAACAAACCAAAACCCACCAGGCACAAAAATATAACTTGTCAGTTCATGGCACCATTTATTGCCGAAATAGGCTGGTTTCTATAATTAGATTTCTCAGTTTTGACAGCTGGAAGCTAAAAACCATGGAACAAGCAAACCCTTTTCTGCTGAGAATATAGTTCCAGACATGCAGAATTATTCAAATTGTCATTTGATGAAGAACATGGAAACCTAAGACATTCCTTTGCCTGGGTGTGGTGGTGTATGCCTTTAATCCTAGCACTCAGTAGGTAAAGGCAGGTGGATCTTTGTGAGTTCAAGGATAGCTTGGTTGGTTATACAGAGAGATCCTGCCAGTAATAAAAGATCATTCTTTTGGTTCTTTCCATTTATGAGATTCTTATCTTCATGATGCAATTTATCTCAAAGAATAAAGTTCTTAATATCATCATATCAGCAGTTAGAGTATCAGTTAATATGGTTGGTACCCAAATACACTACATCATTTTACACTAGTACATACATAGATTGCAAAATGATGCTAATCCACAAGACTCAGTTCTGCACATTTAGGATGAGTTAAGATCTCTTTCTTATATAAAATGAACTCTGTACCAGACTCAGAATACAAGAAATGGCATCTGCCAAGTAAATGTTAAATCTAAAATACATTTGACACAAAACATCCAAGAAATCCAAGACACCATGAAAAGACAAACTCTTAGAGTAATAAGAATGAGACAGAGAGAGAGAGAGAGAGAGAGAGAGAGAGAGAGAGAGAGAGAGAGA
>OU015751.1:84293143-84331905 GCA_907169655.1 Acomys percivali | reverse complement strand
AGAGAGAGAGAGAGAGAGAGAGAGAGAGAGAGAGAGAGAGAGAGAGAAAAGATCATAGAAAATTTCCCAATCTTAAGAAAGAGTTGTCTATAAATATACAAGATGCCTACAGAATGCCAAATAGATTAGACCAGAAAAGAAAACTTCCATCCAAATAATAATCAAAACATTAACTATAGAACAAAGAAAAAATCATAAAAGCTGCAAAGGAAATAGGTTAAGTAACATATAATGGCAACCTTATCAGAATCACTCCTGACTTGTCAGCATAGACTGTAAAATCTGGAAGGGTCTGAGAAGACATCTTGAAAACCCTAAGAGTTGGGGCTGGAGAGATGGCTCAGTAGTTAAAGCACTGTCTCCTCTTCCAAAGGACCCAGGTTCAATTTCCAGCAGTCACATGGCAGCTCACAACTGTATGCAATTCCAATTCCAAGGGATCTGACACCCTTACAGCCACACCAATGCACATGAAATATAATTAGATAAATTCTATAAAAAAGAAAACCCTAGGGGTCCACAGATGCTAGTCCAGACTACTATACTCAGCAAAATTTTCATTCACCATAAATGGAGAAAACTAGATATTCCATGATATAACCAATTTTAAAAAATGTTTATGTTCAAACCCAGCACTACAGGAGATACTAGAAAGATAACTCCCTCCCAAGGAGGTTAACTACAGTAAAAAATTCACAGGATATAATTAACTTCACTACAGCAAAACCAAAACCAACATAGTTCCTCCATCAACACAAAAATTTTCTAACAGGCACTGGTCATCAATAACTCTCAACATTACTAGTTTCAACTCTTCAATAAAAAATAGATAAACAGAATGGATGCATAAACAGGACCCATCATTCTGCTACGTAACAGAAAAATACCCCAGCCACAAAGATAGACATTACCTGAAAGTAAAGAGCTGGAGGAATGTCTTCCAAGCAATGGGACAAAAGAAACAAACTATAGTTACCATTCAATATCTAATAAAATAGACTTTTAAATAAAATAAATCAAAGAGAAGAGGAAGGAGACTTCACACTAATCAGAGAAAAATTGCACCAAGGTGTCATCTCAGTTCTGATCATCTATGCCTAACTAAAAGAGCACCTATATTCATAAAAAACATTACTCACATATTAAACCCAACTCTCACAAATGAACAAGTTATCAAGACAAAAAAATAAAAAAAAGAATAATAAAACTAACAGATGTCATGAATCAAATGGATCTAACATCTACAGAATATATCACACAAATAAAACTGAGCTTCAGCAACAATAAAAATGACAAAAAGTCTACACACACATAGAAAATGAACAATTCTCTACACAACAACAACTGGTTCAGGGAGGAAATAAAAAAATATAAGACTTTCTAGAAATCGAAAATGTTTTCTTCATGGCTGTCAAATACAAATATACAAAGCACTAAGAATGTAACATTATATAATTTCTGATTATTTCATGGTTCTTCTTGTTATATGTAATTTATTGTATATATGTGTATAATATGAATGTATATTAACAAATTAAAAAACATAATAAAGAAAGCATATTGAAAAAGAAAGAAAAAGACAGAAAAAGAAAATGAAGGCACTACATACACAAACCTTTGGGACACCATGAAAGCAGTGCTAAGAAGAAAAAGTTCATACACTAAGTGCCTTCATAAAGAAATTGGAGACATCTCATATAAGAAATTTAACAGAACATCTGATAATCCTAGAGAAAAAAGAGAAACCGACACACCCAGGAAGAACAAATAGCTAGAAACCATCAAATTCAGGGCTGAAATCAATAAATTAAAAACAAAGTAGAACATTATGATAGGCAGATTTGGGCCAAGGGGTCCCGCTCAAACTAAGGCACTAGCCAAGGACAATACAGGAGGTAAAATTTAAACCCCTACCCAGATCTAGCCAATGGACAGGACAGTCTCCACACTTGAGTGGAGAGAGGGATATGGCTTTCTCATGTACACTGGTGCCTCACATTTGACTATGTCCCCTGGAGGGGGAGACCTAGTGGCACTCAGAGGAAGGACAGCAGGTCACCAAGAAGAGACTTGATACTCTATGAGCATATACAAGGGGAGGTAATCCCTCTGAGGAACAGTCATAGGGGAGGGAATAAGGGGAAAATGGGAGGGAGGGGAGAATGGGAGGATACAAGGGATGGGATAACCATAGAGATGTAACAAGAATAAATTAATAAAAAACAGTAAAAAATAAATAAATAAAAATAAAAACAAAGCAAAAAACTCAAATCATCAGCAAAACCAAGAGATGGTTCTTTAAAAGAACCAACTACATAGACAAACCTTAAGCAAACTATCTCAAGGGAACATAGAGTATCCAAATCAACAAAATCAGAAACAAAAATGTAGACATAGCAACATATACCGAGGAAATGCAAATAATCATTAGGTATTACTTCAAAGTCTATATGCTGCAAAATTTGAACATCTAAATGACATTTTCTTGATAAATTGTACTTACCAAAACTGAATCAAGATCAAGCAAACAGGATAAATATTCCTATAATCTCTAAGGAAATGGAAAGAGTCATCAAAAGTCTCCCAACCAAAACCAACTCAGGGCCAAATAGATATAGTACAGAATTCTACCAGACCTTCAAAGAAGAGCTAATGTCAATACTCCTCAAACTATTCCATTAAATAGAAAAAGAAGGAACATTATCATACATAATCTATGAAGCCAGAGTCACATTGATACCTAAACCACACAAAGACTAAACAAATAAATAGAATTAAGACCAGTTTCCCCTTTCAACACTGATGCAAAAAATACTTAGTGAAGTACTTGCAAATGGAATGAAAAACACATAAGAATATCATCCACCATGATCAAGAAGGCTTTATTCCAGGCATGTAGGTATGGTTCAATATCGTAAAATCCATTAAGGTAATCTATAATATAGAAAACTGAAAAAAAAAACAGTATCATCTCCTTAGATGGTGAAAAAGCATTTGAAAAAAAATCTAACACCCATTCATCTTAAAAGTCTTGAAGAGAACAGGGTTACAAGTCATATACCTAAACATAGTGAAGGCAATATACAGCAAGCTTATAGCTAACATCAGTCTTGATGGAGAGAGACTTAAATCAATTCCACTGAAATTAGGGGATAGAACAAGGTTGTCCACTCTCTCTGTAGCTCTTCAATATAGTACTTGAAGTCCTAGCTAGAGCAATAAGACAACTAAAGGAGATCAAAGAGATACAAGTTAGAAAGGAAGAAGTCAAGCTATCACTATTTGCAGGTGACATGGTAGTATATATAACTGACCCCAAAAATTCTGCCAAGAAACTCATACAACTGATAAGCATCTTTAGAAAATTTGCTGAATACAAAATAACTCAGAAAATTAGTAGCGCCTCTGTATATAAAAGACAAATGGGCTGAGAAAGAAATTAGCGAAACAACACTCTTTAAAATATCATCAGAAAGCATAAAATATCTCTGTGTAATTCTAATCAAGCAAGTGAAAGACTTATCTGAAAAAAAATTCAAGTCTCTGAAGAAAGAAATTAAAGAATATATCAGAAGTTGGAATGATCTCCCATGCTAATGGATCAAAATGATTAACACAATAAAAATAGCCATCTTATCAAAAAGTGATCTTTAGATTCAATGTAATCCCCATCAAACTGACAAATCAATTCTTTATAGAACTTGAAAGAACAATTCTCAACTTCATATGGAAAAACAAAACACCCCGAATAGCTAAAATATTCCTGTACAATAAAATATCTTCCAGAAATATTTCTATCTCTTATTTCAAAGTGTACAATAGAGAAACTGTAATATGAGACTAGCTTAAAAATAGACAGGTGGTTCAATGGAACCAAATTGAAGCCCCAAAACTGACCCATGTACCTATGGACACATGATATTTGAAAAGCCATAGAGTGGGAAAAAAAGATAGCATCTTCAACAAATGATGCTGTTCTAACTGGATATCTACTTGTAGAAAACTACAAGAGGACCTTTATTTATTACCCTGCACAAAACTCAAGCACAAGTGGATTAAATACTTAAACATAAAACCAAAAACACTAAATCTGTTAGAAGAAAAAGTGAGGAAAAGAGTTAAACTCATTGGCACAAATAGAAATCCAAGTAATCATTAGGTATTACTTCAAAATCTGTATGCCACAAAATTTGAAAATCTAAAATGACATGGACAATTATCTTGATAAATTCCACTTACCAAAAATGAATCAAGATCAGGGTGAACAGGTTATATATTCCTATAATCTCTAAGGAAGTGAAAACAGTCATCCAAAAGTCTCCCAACCAAAAACAACTCAGGGCCAAATGGATACAGTACAGAATTCTACTAAAATTCTGAATAGAAAAGCAACAGCCAGGTTCTAAGATAAACATTTTATTAATGGGACCTCAAGAAACTGAAAATCTTCTGTAAGGCAAAGGATAGTGTCAGAGAACAAAATGATAGCCCACAGACTTGGAAAATGTCTTTACCAACTCTTCATTTGACAATGAGCTAATATCCAAAATACATAAAGAGGTCAAGAAATTAAACATCAACAAACCAAATTATTCAGTTTACAAATGGCATACAGATCTAAACAGAGAATTATCAAGAAAGGAATATTGAATGGCCAACAAACAGCTAAAGAAATATTCAATTTCCTTAGTCATCAAGGAAATGTAAATCAAAACCCATCTGAGACTTCATCTTTCACCCATCAGAGTGGCTAAGATCAAAAACTGAAATGACAGCACATGCTGGCAAGGTTTTGGAGAAAAGGGAACACCCCTCTGTTCCTGGTAAGAGTGCAAACTAGTACAACCACTTTAAAAATCAAGCTGTCACTATATCAGAAAATTGGGAATAATCATACCGCAAGATCTACCTACATTACTTGGACAAACACCCAAAATATACTACACCATACAACAAGACCATTTGTTCAACAATGTTTATAGATGCTTTATTCTTACTATCCAGAATCAGCAAACAACCTACATGTCCCTCAACTGAAAACATGGTCAAGTAACCCAGACCCAGAAAGACAGGCATGGTATATACTCAATTATAAGCAGATATTAGCCATATTATACAGGATAACCACACTACAATCAACAGACCTGAAAAAGTTAAATAACAAGGAGGACCCCAGGGAGGATGCTTAATGCTCATTCAAAAGGAAAATTAGAATAAACACCGGAATTTCCTGAAGAGAATAGAATAGAATAGAAAGGGATTCTACCTTAGAGGTCCTCTGAAAGGTTCTATCCAGCAGTTAGTTGAAGCAATTGCTGAGACTCACAGCCAAACATTGGTGCAGATGGCAGGATAACTTATGGAAGAGTTGGAGAATAAAAGGACCTGAAGGGGACAGGAAATCCACAAGGAGAGCAGAGCCAACCAATATGGGCTCAGGGGCACCTAGAGAGATTAATGCACCAACCAAGGGCCATGCACAGAGAGGCCCTAGACCCCCTGTTTCAATGTAATTGATAGGCAGCACAGTCTCCATGTGAATCCCATAATGTGGAGTAGTGGCTGCCTCTAATATAGACCTTGTTGCCCGCTCATTGATCACTTCTTCCTGGTGTGGTGGTCCTGCCAGCCCACAGAAGAAGAAGATGCAGGCAGTTCTGATGAGACTTGGTAGGCTGAGGTCAGATGGGAGAAGAGGTTTCCCCCTTTCTGAGAACTAAGGGAAGGGGGAGGAGGAAAAGTTTGAGTGGGGAAAGGTCAAGGGAAGGGAAGGAAGGGGGCTACTATTGGAATGTAAGGTGAATACATGAAAAATAAACAGACTTATACACACACCAAAAAATAAAATAAAATAAAAGGTACCTCATAAAATTGAAAAGTTCCTGTAAGACAAAGGAAACCGTAAAAAAGTCAAAATTGTAGCTTAAAGAATGGGAAAAGATTTTCACCATATATATATCAAGACTAACTAGACATAAACAAAATAAGTAACCCATTTAAAATTGTGGTACATGAGAAAGTCATATCCCACTCTCCACTCATGTGTGGAGACTGTTCTGACCATTGGCTAGATCTGGGTAGGGGTTTAAAGTTTACCTCCTGTATTGTCCTTGGCTTGTTCCTTAGTTTGAGCGGGACCCCTTGGCCCAAATCTGCCCATCATAATGTTCTACTTGTAGGTTTCTAGGACCCTCTGGATCCTTCTACTTTGCTATTCTCCCATGCTTCTCTCATCTAGAGTCCCAATAGGACGTCCAGACCTGGTGGCACTCAGAGGAAGGACAGTAGGTTACCGAGAAGAGACTTGATACCCTATGAGCATATACAGGGGGAGGTAATCCCCCTCAGGAACAGTCATAGGGGAGGGGAATAAGGGGAAAATGGGAGGCAGGGAAGACTAGGAGGATACAAGGGATGGGATAACCATTGAGGTGTCACAAGAATAAATTAATAAAAAATAAATAAAATAAAATTGTGGTACAGAGCCAAACCGAGAATTTCTAACAGAGGAATATCTAATGGCACTGAAAGAGATGTGTAATATCATTAGCCATCAGGAAAATGCATATCAGACCAAGTCTGAGATTCTGTCATACACCTATCTGAATGGCTAAGGTAAAAAACTAAAGCAAGAATTCATGATAATTAGAATGCGGAGCAAGGGGAATACTCCTTTAATGATGGTAGAGTACAAATTTATATAGCCAATTTGTTAATCAATTTGATGATATCTCAGAAAATAGAGAATGATATATCTCGAGATGCAGTTATATTGCTCATGGGGATATACTCAAAGGATGTTCCATTGTACCAGAGGGACACTTGCTAAACTGTTCACAGCACCTTTATACATAGACGCAAGAAACTGAAAACCACCCAGATGTCTTTCAGTCAAAGAACGCATTTTTTAAAAAGTTGCACATTTACACAATGTAGGATTATTCAGTCAATAAAATAAATGGCATGATTAAATTTTCAAGAAATTGTGTGGAACTAGGTAACACAGAGCCAGAAAGATAAATATGCTAAGTACTCACTTATAAGTGTTTATTAGTCATAAAGTACAGGATAACAATGCTACAAGCCACAGACACAAAGAAGATAGGTAAAAAGGTGGGAGGCGATGCTTGAATCTCACTGAGGAGGGGGAATAGATTAGACATCAGGGGTGGATGGCTAGAAGGGGCTGGGTGAGTGTGGGGGTGTGAATGCAAACAGGAGGGATGAGGTGTGCAGAGAATCTTGGGGGAGAGTACTTGTAGAGAAAACTGGATTGGGGCAGGCTAAAATGGAAGTTTCTGGTTTCTTTAAAAACTTAGTTGTATCATGTGATGTTTTTCTGGAAACTGTCTTGTAAGAGGAATCACAATTTTTTCTAAGGAAGCTGTCTTGTGAGAGGGTATATCTTGTTTTGCTGAAAACTTATACTTGGTAGGGCACATGCTGTTTAGAAAGAGTATAAATAGAACCTCACAGATAGTGCAACAGTTTGCTGGCCTTTGCTGTTCTTCAGTTGCCTTCACTTAGGAAACAGAAATGCACCAGAGAACTTGTTACGGTATTCTGGCTGGATGGAATTGCACCGAGGATCTACTGCTAATCAGGCCCACAACTCCCTTTTCCTACTAACCTCCTTTATCCCCTACCACCTGTCAGTGGGTTAGAATAGGGGTAGGAATGTATAAAACCTTAAATAAAGTAGATTTTGAAATATCAAAGCCTACAACAGGGCATCTCTGAGACAAGTTAGAAATATAAGACAATATAAACCCTTAGCAATCTAGGATGGAGACCCTATGCGATACTCCTGGCATCCTGGGTTATGGACTCCAAATGGGACATCTCCTATAACCAGCAAGACTTCCAACGGGGTGATTAAGACATTTAAGCATCCACAAATCCTTGGACCCACAATTTGTCCTGCCTACAAGGTGTGCAAGCGTAAAAGATAGAGCAGAATTTAAGGGAATGATAAACCAATCTCTGGCCTACCTTGAGCCCCATGCCATGAAAGGCAGTAAACCACTGACACTATTAATGATATTCTGCAGATAGGAGCCTAGCATAAATGTCATCAGGCGAGGCTTCACCCAGAAACTGATGGAGACTGATGCAGAGACCCACAGAGAAATATTAAGGGGAACTTGGAGAATACTGTGGAAGAAGGGGAGGAGGAATTGAAGCAGCCACAGGAGTGAAGGACACCAAAAGAAAACCTACAGAATCAACTAACAATGGCCTATAGGGGCTCATAGAGACTGAACTGCCAACCTGAATGAATGAATGTGACAGGCCTAGGCCCTCACCATATATGTAACGTCATGTAGCTAAGTCTTCATATGGGAATCCTAAAGCAGGAGACAGAGCTACCTCTGACTACATTCCCCACCTTTAGATCCTCTTGGCCTATCTTGGCTGCCTTGTTTAGACTCAATAGAAGATATGCCTAATCTTACTACAACACAATATGCCAAGCCTGGTTGATATGCAAGGGAGGCCTCTCCTTTTCTGAGTAGAAGAGAAACAGGGATGAATGTGGGTCATAAGTGAGATAAAAGGGATGGACTTGGAAAACAGGAGGGAGAAGCTAAAACTGGAATGTAAAAAAAAAAAAAAAAAAAAACTTAATCAATGGAACAAAACAAAAAAGACAAAAGCAGTCAAAGCATGATTTGAGTCAATGTATACTATTTCCCCTTATTCTTTCAGGAGATGAACTATAAATCTACATCTTTACAGGTATAAGAGTGATACATGTAATTATTTAAAAAATCATATCAAGGATGCTTTTATTACATATTAATGTTTCTTAATCCAGTTAAAGCGTTAAGTAAAAATCAATAACTTTAGTAATGGCATTTCAAACAACATTGTATATGAACTACATTGAGTTGTGAAAGTACTGAAACTGGTAAGACCCTCGAAGAGGAATAAAATGCCTTACAGCTATAGCTCTCTATATTACTCAGCACTCAGAACACCTGCAGGACCAGACTAGGCATAAGTTAATACTTCTTGTCCTAGATGTGATCAATCGCTCAGAAGGAATGGAAGAATGTCGGCTGTTTGGCTTTTATACCAAGTTTCCAATATTTGGAAAGCTCTAAGACCACTGACTCATCAAGAATTAATTATGTACCCTGCAACCTACATGCCCTCATGCTCATATTTTCTTTACACATTTTATAGAGAACTAAATACCATTATTTCTAACAGATAAAAAGATATACAGTATTATGATTTAAACCACAGAGCTAATATAGAATATATATCAAATTAAATATCATTAATTACATATTAACTTTTACTCAAATTTCTGAATTCTAATTTATTTTTTCTTGCTTGGGCCTCATGCATTCTAAGCAAATATTTGATTTGTAAGCTATGCTCCAGTCCTTAAAACTGATGTTTTGAGTATACAAACATCAGCCTTTCTAGTCTTCAACATTCCTGAGAGGGAATAGTGGAATCATCATATAACTTATTAAACAACAGCTATATTACCCACAAGTGTCACAAACTAGAAGAGCTCAATCATAATTGAATGAAAGTATATTTGCAAAGTCTAATTGAGTATTGCTTGAGGACTTCTCTGACAAATGCATGAACTATCACCAACTCTCTCTGCTGTCTTGAAAAGATTCATGCTTTTCTTTGGAACCAAATCAAAGACTGAAGTCATTGGTAAACACTTTTATTTGTATAACCATCATATATTTGTGTGGCCTAAATTATAATACATAATATTCAATGTACATATAAATGAATGCAAATTCAATTGTGTTATCATTTATGGCTGTATAAAATATCATACAAATCATTCTTGTATCCAATTTTACTTAAATTTCTTCAACCTGGCATTCTAATTTGTTAAATTTTGAATCATACATATATCTGAATCTGTTATTAATAGGTTATATTCTTAATCAATTCAAGTAAAAGGCATATTGCCAAAGATATTTCCTAAATTGTTCTGCCATTTAATGAATAGACATAGCCAATCTCTCATAAAAACATGCCAAACAGTTGGCATCTGTTCTTCCAGAATAGATTAAAATGCCATGCTTATAACAGCACTAGAAATTCATAACTTGGTATTAAGCAAATGGATTTTGAACTCTTTCCAAGGGATTTTATTACTCCAGACAACAGAAGGTGTCTCAGTTGGAGTGTTTCACCAATCAGGACTCTAATAACAGTGGCATTCCAAACCGGTTTTTCTTGTAGTGAACAATTGTATAGTAGATATAGAAGTAAGCTTTCTAGTTATGGACAAGATGGGTGGTGGTGAGATGAATGTGTTCATTACAAACATCAACTAATATATATAAATATACTCAACCCATAAGTTTTTTTTCTGTCTAGCAAGAATTTATTACACATTTATTTAGAAAGAATTTGAAACATATATTATCAAAGTCGCTAAGAATTTGCCATCCTATTTATGCTTTGGTGATTTCAATAAAAAGTTTGGAATTTACTGGAAGTGCAGAAGGGATTTCACAATAGATATGCATGCATCACATAATATATAGTTTCAGAATTATTCTGAAAGAAAACTGGACATGTAATGATGCAGAATTTACCCTGAGAAAAACCTTGGTAACAAAGGACAAAACTCAAAACTGAAATAAAATGTTACAAAATGAACAATAATGAAACAAACACATGATCTCAAGGTAATGTTAAAGTTAATATGGCATGAAGATGAATGCTGCTTCCAAATAAGGGAAATTCAATTATTTAGTGTAATACTTTGTATAATTTTGAAAATACAAACAATAAACCTATATCTAGTAAAATGAAGACATTAATGGAGAATAATACTAATAGAGAATAATTAAATGAAAGTTAAAGCTGATTCCTTGAGTATATTAGTAATAGTGACACTGTTTATATAGTATAAAAAAGACAATATAAATTATCAATGTTAACACAATATGACACTGCTCATGCTCCTTATTGTTTGTAACTGAAAGTATTCCCAAGGAATGAAACATATTAATATGGTCCCAATGTCAAATATTGGCTAATCTATCAAATAATTAAAGAAGATATTATATCAACTGTGTTAAGTACTTTTTATGGGAATATAAGCAAGATTTGTAAATAAACAAACCAGTAAAAGAATAGACACTTTACAAAATCAGGACAAACAATGGTCAATAGTCATGGCATATAATCTGCATGTCTCATCATGGTGGACTTCCATGAAAATTCCATGGCATCACAGGACAGGTATATCAAGTGACGCCAATGATGAACAGCACCAGTGTTATGTATTGTTTTCATCATGTCTTTTACAACCATTTTGAAACCATTTTAATAAACTTCCTTTAGCTTAAAATGCATCACAGCACTGAACCTGTAAGTATTTTCCAAAGCAATGCAAATTTATGTACATAATAGAGAAAAATTTTTGCACCCTTAATTATCCCAAAACCCCAATATTATGCTTGAAGATTTGATTTACTTTTGGTGAATTATTGTTAAATATTATAGGTAAGACATTTATGTTGTAAATAATGAAGTCTTCCCTAAGTGGTAGGCTGGAAAAAAAGGAAACTATTAAGTTCAGAATTAATTATTTTATTTATAATACTATATATTTTGAAAATACAAATATTGACTTCCCCAAAGAGTTCTGAAGCCTTTCAAGTTAGGAAAGCAAATAATGTGTTTGTGAATAACATCAAGTTCAACTTTATAAATTTAAATAAAATACAGAGAGGTACAGGTCAGAGTTTTTCTGCCCTTTTGTGTATGGTGGTCCTTATCTACATGTTACCATTAAGTTCTCTACATGTAGGTGTAATATGTAGGGTTTTGTGGAAATGTAAAAATCCGTATCAGATTCATAAAGCAACCTATAAAAGTATAGAAACATCTTTCTATTACTTTAGTTTTGTTACGTAATTGATACTTTGGATATAACAGATAAATTTTCAAAATATAATTTATGACTTATGTTCAAGATACTACTTATATTAAATGTATTATTTGTTTATTTTGTTTTACATTTAACATTTAGATTATATTTTATATTACATTCATAGCCAATTAATTAAATGCATATTCAGAGAATGCTAAATAATCTCATTAAACATTACAATAAACTGAGTCCATTTAAGTATCTCTTAACACATTAATATTCATAAAGAGTATAAGACAGCACTGACTAAAGTATTGTAGGTGATCAAGGCTGAAATATATTTTCTTAAAATGGAAAAAATTTGGAAAATGTGTTTTGAAACATTAAACAGCAATGTGTTTCTAAAATCTAAAAGGTCGTTTATGCATTTTATGAAGTTCGAATATGCTATGTGTTCCTTAATATATTAGTTCTTTCTTACCTTTGCATCATCAAATTGTCCTGTTCAAGTTCTTTAGCAATAACGTTTGATACTGTAGCAATCTGAGTATGTGCATCTAATGGGCGTATTTTGAAATGCAACAAAAAAATGCCCAGTTCAGCTTTTGCAATGATTTCAACAAGCAGTAACCATAGAGTAAGTTGAATTCAGGATTGTTTCTTTTCTACTTTGATTATTTTACAAATGTCACAATACCTTTGTAAGAAAAGAGGAGAAAGAATCATCTCATGCTATTGCTTTCCTTCTGATCATTGGTGTTTAATTGACACAAGATTTGTTTATTCTTTTATTCTTTCTCCTTCTCCTCCTCCTCTTCCTCCTTCTCCTCCTACATCTCCTCATCCTCCTCTTCGTTCTTCTTGGACTGGATTCTTTCTTTTTTTTCTTTTTTAATTTTTTCTTTTTCAATTTTTATTATAATTTATTTACATTACATCCCAATTGTAATACCCTCAGTCTTATCTTCCTGGTCCCACTGTCCCTCTCTCTTCTGCCCTTTCCCATCCCCTAGACCTCTGACAGGTGGGGCCTTCCTCCCATACCATCTGACCACAGCCTATCAGCTTTCATCTGGATTGCCAGCATCCGCTTCCTCTGTGTTCCCACAGGAACTCTTTACCAAGGGACAGACATCAAATCCTGGGCACCAGAGTTACTGTCAGAGGCAGTCCCCTGCTCTCCACCCTCCTCTTCCCCACATGGAGAATGACCTGTCCACCACTCTATCTGAACAGGAGGACAAGGTTTTCTGCTTTCAATGTCCTTGATTGATGCATCAGTTTGTGCAGGCCCACCTGAGTTCAGATCCCCAGGCCTCAATAGTCTACCAGTGGCGCTCTGCTCCCTCCTGGACTTTCCATCCTCCCACTCTTCCTACAACCCAGCTTTCAACCCAGGCTCCAGTTTTAAGTCCCAGTATCTGTCCTGATTCCCCGCTAGGTGGCATCTCTCAGAGTACATCTATGTTAAGCTGATACCCACTTCTAAGTGAGTATATACTATGAATGTGTTTCTGGGTCTGAGTTTCCTCACTCAAGATGATCGTTTTCTAGTTCCATCCATTTGCCTGCAAATTTCAAGAGTTCTTTTTTCTTTTTCTCTTCTCTTTTTTTTTTTTGATAGATGACTACCATTCCATTGTGTAAATGTACAATATCTATAGTACATTAGATATCTTCACTGAAGGATGATTTTAAGCATGATTTTTTTAGTTTGCTCAAATTATAAGATCAAAAAGAAACATACATTTTTGATTAATCAATAAGATTTCCATTTGTGTCATCTATTTCTTCTAGATATCAATGGAAGTTTTATTTCTAATGAATGCTACAATAAATGTACACATATATGTATTGTTTTAAAATTACCAGTATTATCGGTATTATTAGTGTGCACAGATAGCAATCAATTAAGACACAGACATTTGTTATATTTTAAAATAACCTTAGTTAACCTGGGGCAGGGCAGATATCAGTCCTCTAAACTACCTCCCATAATGGGGCAGACAAGGGATACCTGCCTCAATCTCATGTCATCTGCTTCCAATAACTTTTATCAAGCTACCTCCCATCATAATCCCCAATACTTGTTAATGTTCTTCATTTGGGCTGGATTCTCCATCCATGCTGGCCATATGTTTATCTTCCATCTAACCCATGGAAGCTTTCCTTTCCTCTCCTCGGATCTTTCTCCTTCCTCCTCCTGATGGTCTTTCTTTTTCTTCCCAGGATTTTCTCTCTCTCCTCTGCTTGGAAAATTTAGCCACACCTTTCTCATCTACTCTGCCCAGGTGGTGTGGCTTTTTATTTATTAGCATCAAAATACATCAGACCATTCCCCATCATATATGGGACAGTTTGAAGATATGTTTTTTTTCATTTTACAATAGTCAAAAGTTGTATTTATGGTGCATTATAAGTACAAATAAGTATGAATAAATTAGAAGTAATATGATATCATGACTTAAAATTAATCACATAGAAATATTATTAGGAGTTCATAATAAACTGTTACACATTTCATCATAGATCATCTTTTGACATTTGAAAAATGATCAAACACTCACTCACTTCAGCTAAATTTTCTTAGTTATAGCTTTGAGCTACATGACTTCTTAGGATTAGGCTAAGTACCATAGTATCCCAAGATATTCATACTGCTGTCAAAATTAGTAATATGTTTAGCCTCTAATCATGTAAACAATAACAAACTTACTCTTACACTTGTTCCTTAGGTTCTTTTCCTCTTTAGCACTGATTAATATAATAAACACTGAAGAATAAAATTTTAAAATATAGGTAATGTAGAATATCTGTGCAAGTGGGTTAGTAGGCTAAATTGGAAAAAGAAATTTCAAAAATATGTTAATCTTGTTTTATGACTATTTCTATAATATAAAAATATGCTTAATACTTTTTCAAAAGTAGAAATAAATTGCAGTCAGAGTAGACACAATGTCTTTGAAGAAAATCACTCTAATATTTTACGTCAAAAATACTTCTAAGATGGTACATCATGGACAGAACAATTCACATGAAGCTAAGCTACACCATTACTGCAGCATCAGGCCAAGGTGGGTGCTTTCCATTGTTTGGAAGAACAGAGTGTGTATTAGTTTGTTTGCTTTTAGCTATTCATTTTATTTTTTGAGTTTGCAGTCTCCTGTCTTTTCTTACTACCAGAAATTAGTAGTGGTCTTTCTCACCTACACCTTTGGATATACTTTCCTTTTTTAAGAGGCTCACATTGAGTATTCAACATGACTGGCCTATGGAGATAGGTGAGAAACAATTTAGATAAATATCTTAACCTATTTCTAATGCCTGTAGCTAACCTCTGAAGCCTCCTAGAATAATTTATTTGTTCAGCTAAAGAATCTGTCATTCTTAACCAAGGAAGTTCATGTTTTGTTTACTGTCAGTATTCGATGAGTATTTGATTGTTTGCTTGATATTTATGTTCATATGTCCATTTGTTTGAACAACAAATTCCATACAACTTTTCTAGTTAGCTCTCTAGGTCTGGTATTTCAATAGATTATATTTTACTCTATACTCCTGGGACCTGATATTTACTAGGTCTGAGGGAAAGAGGGATTTTTGTGTGTATTTGTATGTGTAGAAAAATTCTGAAAACAAAGGCTCAGTTTTGCTCCTAGTGTGAGGATTGCATTTACAGAATTATTTTAATTTTTGTCAAGAAATAGTTGTTCCTAAGGATTGACAAAGCACAAAAATTTTAATGTGTAATTTTTAAAGTTTTGTTTTCCAAATTTACATATGTAAAATGACAAAACAGGAATAATATCTATTAATAAGGGCAACACACACAGGTTTATAAAATGTTAAGCAATTTTAATTACTTGACATGCCTTTATTAAATAAAAAGTTACTTATTTATTCTTTCCTATTTTTCCATGTTGTTTACTATCTGTAGAATTCAGCATTTTAAAGAGCAATGTAAATATTATTCAAACACAATTTCTTAAGTATAACCTTTAATATATATAAAATAAAGGCAACAAAATCCTTTTTAGTTTAGACCTCTCACTATTACTACTTTAAAATTTCCACTCAATGCTTAGTGATGCTTAAATAACACACTTAAAATATTCTGAAGTGTTTCCTTATTGAGTGTTGAATTAGTCATAATTACATATATAAAAGAAACTCCATTCAATGCATGTCCTTTGGTTGATGGGTCCCCTACACATATTTAGGTGATGAGAATCTTGATCTTCATGGGGTTCCCCTAGCAACTAGATCAGGTGCTCTTTCTGACACAAACCCTTTTGTGGCTGCTTTTTGATCACTTTCCTCTGGCTGGGTTGCCTTGTTATGTCTCAGTGAAAGAGGATACTCACATTTCTAATGTAATGTGATGTGCTGGGGTAGGTTGGTGGAGGGAGGTTGGCGGGGGAATAGGGGGAAAGGGTGGGAGGATGCAAACAGGAGAAGAGGGGGGAGGGGGCATGGCAGGGATGTAAGGTGAATAAATTAAATAAATAAATGAATAAATAAATAAATAAACAAACTCCATGGATTCTCTATAGTATAACGATGGTTGAGACTAGTGGCCAAGTCTATGGTTAAAGATAATTACCCTACAGTTTTTAAAGTATTATAAAAATATCAGGGGAAGTTACTGGTATTTTAAAATATAAATCTGCATTTATAGTTATTTAATCTGAGATTTTAAAATAGATTAAAGGAGTACATTTGAGAATAGCAGAACTATCACATTAAATATCTTATTTTTTCCACATTGATTCCATATGTCATATGGGAATGATTACAAAGAACCAAGAATACAATATGACTGCCTTTAAAACCTAATTACTTAGGAATGATTTTCAAAGCAGAAGCTATTTGCCCACCAATTTTAATCAGTGTATTGGCATCAACTTCTTTGGAAAGTTTTATCCTCTAATAAATGTTTCAATCAGTGGAGCCATTTCAAGCATTTTAGGACACTCTTCAATTTCAAAGAATTTGCAACCTTATTACATATTTGATAATTTATAATTTTAAGGATAATATTAGTGTTAATTAGAAAAATATTTAAAGTGATCAAATCACCATTTTTAACAACCATTGTGGATAAAGTGATGTTTATTTAGACGCTAATACAGATGGGTAATCAGAAACACATCTCTGCATAATTATGATTTCAATTAAATATTTGGGATTATAAATGGGCTGACTATAGTCAACCACCCACACCACATTAAGAACTTGTGGGGAGAAATATATGTAAGAATAATTCAATGTGTCTATTAAAACTTTTCTGATATTGCTTGCATTATAGAAATTTTCTTGAGTATTACTGATGTGTTTTATTTATTAAGTATAGAATATTTAGGCTTACCAGAAATGTCTGTAGTGGTATAACGTTTAGGAAGAAGCCTAAATTCTCCTCATACTGAATGGAGGTCTTATTTCCTCCTTTGTCTCTATTACTGAGAGCTGTTAGTCTTTCCTTCATTTCTTCCTTCCTTCCTTCCTCTCATCCTTCAGTTTTTCCCCCTATTATCTAAATCATCTAACAGCAAAATGCTACACCACAGGTTCGAAACTCCCCAATGAATACCGAGTTAAGAAACGTATTAGAAGTTACGATAGGAAGGTAAAATTCCAAAAAAAAAAAAAAACAAAAACAAACAAACAAACAAAAAACCACTTTCAAAAGGGAGATATGAGGTTAGTAACTGGCCGGAAGAATAAAAGCTAGAAAGTCTCCCAAATTTATAGATATGCACATTAATATTTAAAAGACAATTTGATATCATTGCAACTTGGCAAAACAACAGTATTAACTGTCAAAACAATGGGACACCAGTGATACTGAAGCTATGAAGCCTGTACAGATACAGGCTTTTGAGCTAGATTACATTATGGGGAAAATCTTATAAATCATGTAAACCATAGATTTTGAAGAAGCATTTCATTAGTTTAATGAATTAATTAATTCCTCAAATCCAATAAGAAAAGCGTTGGTGCTATATAATAGGCATGAACTAGAATAAAAATCTTGCCATGTAAGTTAGCATTGTAGCTTGTTTTACTTAGTGCTGGATAAGTAAGTGCTGGTTTATTTTCTATTTCAGTAGCATACAGAGCAACTTCAGACACTATGGAAGCTAGCCAGCAGAGAAGAAACAACCTGGCTGGTTTGAGATTGATTATCATATGTCAAGTAATCATCTTGTATAGTGCTTTTAGTAATAGGGTCTTTCCCTATACGGTTACGATGAGCAATGGTAAAATATCATTGTACTTTTTTTTTGAGAACAAGTCATAATTTTATTTGTTATATCATTTACAAGTGATATGATTCTTTCTACTACAGTACATAACTCAAAGTACTAAAGGGAAATTCACACTTTCTGTGGGGAATCATAGTAGTTTCTGCCACTGTAACAAAAAACGTGACACCAACTAATAAAACAAGAACAACATATCTTGACTCCAGGTTTCAGAAGTACAAGGCTATCTGCTATCATTGCATGAGCCTTGAGATGAGAAGACATTCAAACATCATGGAAGCAGACTGTATGCTGCAATTCATGCTGTGGTTTAGAAGTAGAAATAGGAAAAAGAAGTGTAGCCTAAAGATATTTCTCCAGGCAATGGTTACTTCTTCCGAGTAATCTCTACCTCTTCCTACACCACAGTGTTACATTTTTTTGTCATGAATGTACTGAGTGCTTAATACATCAATGAGTTAAGAAATCTCAGGAATGCTCATGTTCCAGAAACACAAACACGTGACAAGCAAGCCTTTGTTAAAGTGTTTACTCCAAACAGGTTAATGGTAAACATTAGTGAAATTAGTCTATGGAGTAGTAAATCCAATGTGGCAAATCACAAATGGAGCCAGGATGTAGGGTTGGTGAAGATCCTTTCCCAGTCTGTCGGCTGTCACTTTGTCCCTTTGACAGTGTCCTTTGCCTTACAGAGACTATTCAGTCTCATGAGGTACTATTTAGTAGTTGTTGATCTTAAAGCCTGAACTATTGGTGCTCTATTCAGGAAGATATCTCCTGTGCCAATTAATTCAAGACTCTTCTCACTTTTTCTTCTATAAGATTCAGTGGTCTGGTTTTATGTTGAGGTCTTTAGTTTACTTGGACTTGTGTTTCTGTTCAGGGTGATGAATAAGGGTCTATTTGCATTTTTCTAAATGTAGACATCTAGTTAGACCAACACCATTTGTTGAACATACTGTCTTTTTGTCATTGTACGGCTTTGGCTTCTTTTTCAAAAATCAAGTGTCCATAGGTGTGTGGATTTATTTATGGATCTTCAGTTCAGTTCCATTGATCAACCAGCCTTTCTCTATGCCAGTACCATGCTGCTTTTATTACTGTTACTCTATCATATAATTTTAAATCAGGAATTGATGTTCCTTCAGGAAATCTTTTATTGTACAGGATTGTTTTAGGTATTCTGGGATATTTGTTTTTCCATATGACACTGAGAATTGATCTTTAAAGGTCTATGAAGAATTTTCTTGGAATTTTGATGGGAAGTGCAATTGAATCTGTAAATTGCTTTTGGTTAGATGACCATTTTTAATAAGTTGATTCTCCCAATCCACAAGAATGGGAGATCTTTCCATCTTCTGAAATCTTCATCAATTTCAAATTCAAAGACTTGGATTTTTTTTCATATAAATCTTTCACTTGCTTGGTTAGAGTTAACCAGGATACGTTATGTTTTCTGTGTCTATTGTGAAGGGTGTACTTTATCTAATTTTTTTTCAGCCCATTTGTCATTTATATACAGGAAGCCTACTGACTTTTTAGTTGATTTTGTATTCAGCAACTTTGCTGAAGGTGTTTATTAGCTATAGGGGTTCCTTGGTAAAAATTTGGGTGCCACTTATATAAACTATCATATCATATCATCCACAAATAGCTATTCTTTAATTTCTTCCTTTCCAATTTGTATCCCCTTGATCTTCTTTAGTTATCTTATTACTCTAGCTAGGACTTCAAGTACTATATTGAAGGAATAGAGTGAGGACCTTGTCATGTCCCTGATTTCAGTGCAATTGATTCAAGTTTCTTTTCATCTAGTTTGATGTTGGCTATACGTTTGCTCTATGTAGCCTTTACTATGTTTAACTATGTGTCTTTTATCTGCAATCTCTCTAATATTTTTAACATGAAAGGGTCCTGGATTTTGTCAAATGCTTTTTTGTAAGCTAAGGAGGTGATCATGTGTTTTTTCTTTCAATTTGTTTATATTGGTTGATTAATTTATGTATTTCCCTATTTTGAACCACACCTGCATTCCTAAGATGTACCATATTTGGTTATAGTTGGTGAGATTTTAAAGGCATATATATATAAAATCTCAAGAAATTAAAAAACTAACAAACCAAGGAATCCAACTAAAATGAGGTACAGGGTTAAGTAAACAGTTCTCAATAGAGGAATATTGAGTAGCCAGAAACACAGAAATGGTAAACTTCCTTAGTCACCAGGAAAATGCAAATCAAATAACTCTAATATAACATTTTTATACCTATTAGATTGGCTAAGATCAAGAACTCAAGTAACAGCACATGCTGGTGAGGATGTTGAGAAAGTGGAACACCCCTCCATTGCTGGTAGGAGTACAGACGTATACAACACTTTGGAAATCAATTTGGTGCTTTCTCAGATTTCTCAATTGGTAGTAGTACTACCTCAAGACCCAGCTATACCACTCCTGGGCATATACATGAGAGATGCTCCAACATACAAAAAAGACATTTGCTCACAGTGTTCATAACAGCATTATTTGTAATAGCCAGTATCTAGAAACAACCTAGATGTCCCTCAACTAAAGAATGGATAAAGAAACTGTAGTATCTGGAATACTATTCAACTATTAAAAATGAGGAAATTTTGAAGTGAATGGAACTAGAAATGATCATTCTGAGTGAAGTAACCAAGACCCATAAAGAAACACATGATCTATTACTCATTTTTAAGTGGATATTAGCCCAAGAATAGATATCCTCTGAGAAACTCCACAAAGTGGGGAATTAGGACAGATGCTGGGACATGAAGATGGATTCTTGGAAGAGTGCTGAGAGCTGTAGGGAAGAGTGGGAGAATGGAGGATCCGCGATGGAGCAGGAAATCCACTGGGAGAACATCAAAGCCTGCGGATCTGGACAGAAGATGGCTTGAGCAAACTGATGCACCAACCAAGGATGATGGATGAAGAGATCCAAGACCCCCTGTTCAGATATAGCTGATGGACAGTTGATTGTCCATGTGGGCTATGAGGATGGGGACTTATGATGAAGCTCTGACATGCACTCTACTGCCCAAGATTTGGTCACTGCTTCATGGCATGACAACCTTATAGGAGACATAGGCTATTCTGATGAGATTTAATAGATTGTAGCCAGAAAGTCCAGTAGGGGGGCCGTCCATATCAGAGGTTTTAGGGAGAGGAAAAGGGCAGAATAGAGAGGGAGGGTGGGAACTGGAAGATAAGAGCAATGGGATAACAATAGGAATGTAATGTAAATAAATTATAATAAATAAAAAAGCATTAAAATAAAAAGAAAATGTGATACTCTTAAAATAATGTAGACAGGAGACATTTTATGATCTAGTTTCTTTTTTGCTTTAAGAAGAGTTCCTCAGAGTAAGATTTTAATAAAAGAGGTAAAGGAAATAAAAGTGAAAAAGACATGCACAAATCATATAAATAATGGGAACTCTACAAACATTTAAAAATAATTAATTAATTAAATGTGTGTATATGTTTCTGCTGAGCATGCAGGTGCTTGCTGAGAACAAAAGAAGGCATCACATTCCCAGGTACTAGCATTACAGATGGCTTACAGCCACCTGGTGAACACGCTCTTTCAAGGAAGGGAAATTTTTAGTTCCTAGAACTCAAATTGGAAAACTCACACTATCCTGTAATTCCTGCTACAGAGATATTTAAGGCCTTTGGTGTCCACAGGAACTTGCACACGCTTACAGGTACTCCTACAAAAATACTTAAAATAAATAAATAGCATTAAAAGTTATATATTTAATTCATGAAAATGGAATCTTAATTACCCATAACTCATTTTCATTGACATTTATATGTTAATTTAAAATATACATTCATATTTGTATGCATATGCATGCTACCTTAATTATCTATCACTGTATGTAGATGGTATTGAATATACATGAGAAGCATTTTTGTTGACTTTGCTCCAATGAACATTTTGCTCAGTTCTGCATATTTCAATGTTGCCCAACAGAGCACACTATGGCAGCTCCCAGGTTGCTACTCCTCCTTTCAAAATAGTAGTATCATTTACATAAAAGAGCTTTGCCAATATTTGATGGAAATTGGAATGAATATTTTATACACTTTGAAAGAACTTTCAAGGCCGAAATTGCTAGAAAATGCGTCTATTGAATGTTATGGTGTAATTAGTTTATTTTAGCTCCAATTATAGGATATGTTTGTGTGTCATTATATTTTTCAGAATACAAGTAAATGTTTAAGTTATATTAAAATCTAAAAGAAGAAAAATTAAATTATGTATATCTCCTTATTTTATATATGTTTGTAATAAATTTATAAAAAATGCCATACTTCATTAAAGACAAACAATTGGGATCACATAAAGTAAGCCTTATAACATAAATTCTTAATAAATCATAATTGAAATGCCCAGAAAATATTAATAGCTTTATTTCTTCATTGTTTGAAAAAGTTTGAGGGTGAATTGCAATAGTCCTTTTCAATGTTCAATTATTTTACATTATTTAACTAATGTATAAATATAAAGGATTCAACAATACTTTGGGATTGATATCCCATTAAATTTGTGACCTCAATAATAACAGGAATGTCCAGATAAATAGATTTTAGGTGAAGAATATAAATTCCTTTAGACATACTGAAGTGATTGAGAGAAGTTGTTTATCAGGTTTCAAAACACTGTAGCAAAGAAGTAAACTCCTCTGGAGGGGGACAACTTCAAGGGCATATCCATTTCAAAGCTTACTTGGAAGTCTTTAAATTCTAATTCTAAGAAGAATGGGTAATTTAAGAAATAAATACTCCACAAAAGATGAGAGACTTTCAAAATGCTCATTCATGTACTTCGTTTCCCCCTTGGGATAGGCTCTTTGCTTACTTCAAAGTAAGATTTAGTGGTTACACTAACCCAGCTGGAAGCAGATTAATATTTTGTCTGCCCCATGATCCTTGAATTCTTACTTTTCATTCTCTGTTCTCCATCTATTTATATCAAGTGGAGAGAAGGTACATATGGCTTTTAGTAGACAAACACTTTGATGAATGTTGTCATTATCTGCAGTACAGGATTACAGCATGGATGTCCCACAAACATGTGGTCCCTATTTAGAGAAAAGCCTGTACTTCATCAATGGAAAGCCAGGTTATAAAATGAAGAAAACCATCATTCTGAATAAATAAGATTGATTTTTTCTTTATCTAGGCATTGTTTTATCTTAATATTTGAGTAAATGAATGATTGCTATAATAAACTGTACATTAAAACACAAGAAAATATAAAAATCATCCTTTTAAAAATTCCATACATACTTCATGCATCCATGAAATGCACACATAAGCTATCCCCCCCTTCTGGCCATTATAACCTGTTTAATAGCTTATTGTTTACCACACTCTAAGTTGCTGTTGGCTCGATAGTAAATACTTTGTTGTACTCATTCTTTTATTAACAACATTGATTACCGATCTCTTTTCAATTATTTTAAATACGATTTTGTCATATTAGTCTAATAATTATTCATTCCTTTTTCTTTTTATTAATTCATTATTTAAAGTCTTTCAAACAAAAACATAACACACCAAAATTTATCAATTCTATAGAGCCAAATCTATATAATTTTTATACAGTTAATATAATCATTCTTTTTATCTAGTTAATTATGGGTCAGTTTAAATAGAAGCTAATTGAATATTATAATCCAATATATCAATTTAAAGTTGTTTCACTCCACATTGTCAGAAGTATCTAAATGGAATGTAAAAAAGAAGAATTAATGAAAAAAAAGAGAAAATATTAGCTACAAATGTTCAAATTTAGTATGGTCTAAGAGGATTAATTTATTAACTGAATACTACAATAGAAGGTAGAAAGGGAATATATTTACAAAGACAAATGTGGAGACACTACAAAAACATAAAATTGACATCAGCTTATATAAATGAAGATTTTAAGAAAAACTGTCAGTGTTTGATTATTATGTTAGAAATGAATATAATATGGGAAATTTATAAGTACGTGACAATAAATCAATTCAAGTAGAATCAAAAATTTCACAGCAGTAGATAATATGTTGTATTTTTTTCTTGAAATACTGGTCCCATTATCTAGTTCAAATCCTAGAAACTTATGTTAAGAACAAAGTCCACATAATCAGAAATGATAACATAAGAAGAATGATACATACCCTTATCCAACACAAATAGTATTCGTATCAGACTGGATAAAAATAATTTAATTAATAAATGGAAAGTATATATGTTGTAGAAGAGATTTTCTTAAAATGGGAATTGCTATATTCACTTTAATACTAAGAAGTATAATCTAGTACACAGTACAGAAGACTGTAGGCAGAATACACAGATGAGACAATTGCTCAAGGGTTATTGTGAATCAATAGAGTAGAATGGATGAGATAATGAATCAACATGAATAAACCTACTGGAATTATGAGATAATGGGTGCACATGAATAAAAAGAGTAGAACAGTGTGCTAATGGATGCACATGAATAAAAATACTAGAACAATGGGCTAATAAATAAAAAGAGTAGAACAACAATGGGCTAATGGACCCACATAAATAGAAGATAGGATAATGGGTTGATGGATACATGAAAAAAGTGTGTTAGAACACTGAGTTCATTCAAAATATAATACATCCTTTTAGTTCAATTTTCAGAATACTTTACTTTAATCCATCATAGAGATATAATAAGGAGATCGAAAACATGATAGTTAGAAGTGGGGGAAGTCCTCCAGTTTAGAATCATACAATAATAATTTAATCTAATAAAAGTTTTATTAAAGAGCTGCACTAGATTTTTAGAATACAATGCCAACACAAAATATACAATTTCCAAGTTTTAAGGAATACGTATTGATGAAGACAGTTGGCAAAAAATTAACACACATGAATGATGAGTTTCAGTCTGACTTTCAGAAGAACATGCATGAAAACCTTTGTAAATGTTACACATGCAATTAAAAAACATAGACTTGTTGCAGGTGGAATGAATATATGTATAAGGAATGTAACTGAGATTAAATTCTTGTAATTTATCATGAGAGGCCAGTGGAGGACATATTGGGATTGTGTAGATCACACTGGAAAGAATTTCTTTCTCTGACTGGAGTTCTAGTTACAAGATTGTCTAAGAAAAGCTGTCATTACTCATTTTCTGGTTACACAGATGATTAAAATTCTACATGAAAACAAAACACAGGGTAGATACCTGTTCATAGTTTGAGATGTCTGTGTAAATGTATCCATTTGAGGAAGCCATTGTGGGCAGTCACAATGTTGAATTGTAGGTCACATGAGATTAGTGTACATACCGCCAAGTGCAGAGTGCAGTGTGTCACAATCCTAAAGTTTGAGTGTCTAGGAGACTTTTCGTAGAAGAAGAGTTTTAAAACAAATGTAAGCTAGAACACTTTAGATTGGGACCTATGCCAATGTTGTTTTTGAAGTTTAAATTTTATGAAGCTCGTGGTAAATCAAAGATCAGAAGTTTCATGAAAACTGGAAAAATAAAGAACCTTTCCTAGATAAGAATTACTTAGATACACTGAGGGAGAACAAGTGAAAAACTACCATCACCTCACAAATAAATGGTTTTACTGTCCTTCTTACACCAAAACACACCTAACCCAGACCACCCCTCAGAATTATCAATATTTCTTAATAAATGTAGTTGTGTAACTATATGAGTCGACATGTAATAATAATGTACTGTTTTATTTGAGCTAAGTGAAAACATTAGTGCAACAGTATAAAGGCGTTGAAATACTACACTTCTAGTATTTTATTATAGTTAATTTAAATGATTTTATTTAAATTACTTGAATATTTCAAACTTTAAAGTTTTTCATCATCATTAAAATATATAAAAATTTGTTTTCTTGCTGAAATTAATATAATCTTTATTTGATACATGGCTTTTTATTTCAGGAGATGCAATTAATATTGTTCTGACCTCTGCAAGCTTGTGTTTATTGTATGTGTGTGTGTGTGCACGCATTCATGTATGGGTCTGTTGTTTCTGTATAAATGTGTGTTGATATATGGTTTTCTGTGTTTGTATCTATGTATCAATTAATTACATTTATATGTGCACTTATATATATTCATGTATGAATATGTGTTATACATGTAAAAGTATGTGTGTTTGTGTATGTGATGTGCAAACATGTATGCAAATGCCACTCCTTGCACAGACAAACATGGGAATCTGTGAGACCTTGCAAAAGTTAAGAAGGACTTCTTGATAGTATGTGAGCAATTGCTCTTTTCAGACAGCTTCCTCTTCATGAATACCAAAGTAGCATTAGCTTAGCATTGTACTCTAGGGCTTATTTTGTACACAGTATAAAAGCATTTGGGAAAATGATCTTGTTTTGGTGTTGCTGATGATAGTCATATTAACAATATTAGCAGTGATTTTTCAATTGCAACTGTAACATATCTTTGTGTCATGAAGTGATAATTTTGAGTCATATTGATAAATTTAGTATGAAACTGAAGACTCAAACATTTTCAGTAAGTTTTTCTATGTAATTTAAGCTGATCAAACTTTTGTAGCAGGCTTCACTGTGATTGGGGTGGTGGAGTCCAGTACAGAAGAAAGAAAATAGAATGCCAAGCTGCTTTCACCTGTCACTATACTAACCGAACTGGGCAATTATGAGTCAAAGAGGAAAGGCAGAAAAGTAAGGGTGAGGAAACAGGACCAGATCAACAGAAAAGTCTCCCTGGTTTGGGTTGAGGGGATCATTTCCATAGAAACACACTTCATTTCAGTCATAAACATAGAAAATAATGCTACACTATATTTTGATTATTTCCATGAATTAAAAATTTCAACGTCTATCAATCACTTAGTCATGTTTCATTTATGCATTAAGATTAAATAATAAAATGTATTACCTAATGAAAGTTACTTTGCATTCTTTGGGAAATTAGGTTTTAAATTTTGTTTAGTGTGTGTTTATATGTGCATAAGTGTGTATGCATGCACACATGCATGCAGAAATGTGTATGCTTTACTATGTGTATACATATCATGTGTGTCCATGATGATTGTGAAGGCAAGAAGTCTTCAGACACCATGAAGCTGGAGTCAGAGGTGGTTGAAGTCGCTTGGTATGAGTGCTTATAACCAGATTTTGCTGCCTTGAAGAAAAGCAAGCAGTGTTACCTCTGTGTCATCTCTCCATTGCAGACAATCTTAACACATCCTTAATGTATCAAAACAAACTGCTGATAATCTCCATTTTTCTGAGTAACATTAGACATTGTTTCATTTTTTAAAATATTGTATTAACTTATTCATATTACATCTCAATTGTTATCCCATCCCTTGTATCCTCCCATTGCTCCCTCCCTCCCATTTTCCTCCTACTCCCTTCCCCTACGTCTGTGACTGAGAGGGACGTCTTCTACCTGTATATGCTCATAGGGTATAAAGTCTCCTCTTGGCAACCTGCTATCCTTCCTCTGGGTGCCACCAGGTCTCCTCATCCAGGGAACGTGGTTTGCATGAAAGTCAGACCCCACTCTCCACTCAACAATGGAGAATGTCCTGTCCGTTGCCTAGATCTGGGTAGTTGTTCAAAGTTTACTGCCTGTATTGTCCTTAGACGGTGCCATAGTTTGAGCAGGACCCCTGGGCCCAGATCTGAGCCTTATAATGTTCTTCTTGTAGGTTTCTAGGACCCTCTGGAGCCTTCTATTTCCCCATTCTCTCACCTAAAGTCCCAATAGGATGTCGTCCCATCTGGCCCGACTTTCCTGATATATGAAGACTTTCATGGGACATACTCCTTGGGCTAGTGTCTTGATACAATTGAGTATATACCATTTGACTTTTTTGGCTTCTGGGTGAACTCACTCATTATGATAATTTCTAGTTCAATCCATTTGACCACAATTTTCTGGAATTCCTTGTTTTTAATAGCTGAGTAGTATTCCATAGTATAAATGTACCACAGTTTCTTTATCCATTCTTCTTCTTAGGGACATTTAGGCTGTTTCCAGGTTCTGGCTACTATGAATAAGGCAGCTATGAACATGGTTGAGCATATGTCCCTGTTGTGTGATGGAACATTTTCTGGGTATATTCCAAGTAGTGGAATAGCTGGGTCTTGAGGAAGTTCCCAGTTTTCTGAGAGAGCGCCAGATAGATTTCCAAAGTGGTTGTACTAGTTTGCATTCTCACCAGCAATTAAGGAGTGTTCCTCTTTCTCCACGTCCTCACCAGCATGTGTTGTCTCTTGAGTTTATGATCTTGGCCATTCTGATGGGTGTAAGATGGACTCTCAGTGTCGTTTTCATTTGCATTTCTCTAATGACTAAGGAGGTTGAGCATTTCTTTAAGTGTTTCTCAGTCATTTGATATTCCTCTGTTGAGAATTCTCTGTTTAGTTCCAAGCCCCATTTCTCAATTGGGTTATTTGGTTTGGTGGTGTTTAATTTCTTGAGTTCCTTATATATTTTGGATATTAGACCTTTGTCAGATGAAGGATTGGTGGTCATCTTTTCCCAGTCTGTAGGCTTTTTCTTTTTATTTTACAGGTATTCTTTGTCCTTAGTTGCTATGATTTAATGTTTACCTCGAACTGCATGTGCTGAGCACTTGTTGACCACCAGCATTGAGATCTTTGGGGCCTATGGAGTTCTGTGGTCACGGATTCATGAATCCATTATTGGTGTAGTAGATAACAGACTTGTGGTTGTGGCAGAGAGCTCTCTCTGCCAGACGTGGTATGTCTCTTTTTGTGATCCTATACTAATTACATTTCTTGTTGCTATGAAAAAACCAAAAAACCCACAGAAGGAGACTGAGAGAGTGTCTCAGTTTCACATCTGCTTTTGTTGTAAAACATTCTGACAAAAGCAATTGGTTTATTTTTGCTCAAGATTCCAGTTCATTGTGTATCTCTATGGGAAACCTGGCAAGAACATGAAGCAACGTAGATATCCCTAAATGAAAAATGGATAAAGAATCTGTGGTACATTTACAAAACGGAATATTATTCAACTATTAAAAACAAGGGAACCTTGAAATTCGTAGTCTAATGGAATCAGAAGCAATCATCCTGAGTGAGGTAATCCAGATCCAGAAAGGAATATATGGTATATACTCACCTAAAAGAGGATATTAGCCCAACATAGATGTTCTTTGAAAGACTCTGCCTAGCCAGGGAACTGGACTGATGCTACGGCTTGCAGCTGGACTTCAGGTTGAGTGCTGAGAGCGGTTTGACAGAGTGGGGGTATGGAAGTTCCCAGAGGGTTCAGGAGGCCCACATGGAGAACATCAAGACTGGAGAATCTGGACTTAGGGAGTCCTGCACAAATTGTTGCACCAGCTAGGGACAATGCATTCAGAGAACCTAGACCTATTCTTCAAATATAGCCAATGGACATCTTATTCTCCAGGGTTGTGTGGGGTACTGGAACTCACTCTGACATGAACTCTGGTGCCTTCATTTGATCACTTCAGCTTGGTGGGGAGGCTTTGATGGCACACAAAGAAAGGGGATGCAGGTTATCCAGATGAGACCTGATAGGCTCTGGTCATATAGTGGAGCAGGAGGTCTCTGTCTGGTCTAGGGGAGGGTAATAGGGCAGAAGGGTGAGGGAAGATGGGAACAGGAAGATACAAGCAAGAGGATAACAGTTGTAATGTAATATGAATAAATTATAATAAAATTTTAAGAATCACTATTTTACATTCAAAAACCTTTGTGCAATTGTGTGTGTGTGTGTGTTTGTATTTGTGTGTGTGTCTGTATGTGTGCATGTGTAAGAAAAGGGATGTCAGAATGATAATTAGACATAATTCAGAAATACTTCTCACTTATAGAGTTTAAAGTTCACACACACACACACACACACACACACACACACACACAGCTAGTACAAAAAGAGGTAAAAGTGAGTAGTTCAATTCCTATGTTCTGGTATATAAAAGTCTGTAAATTTCAGTAGCATTTATCCACTAACAAATATCAAATCTGAGTGTCCAATTTCAAATTCTTCTCTTCTTCACTGTCAGTACACTCGGCATAAAACTTACACATTGTATGTTCTATTTCACCTGCAGGACTTTGCATCCACTATCATTATGTTTATACCCTTCTCTATTGAGATCATTGCCATTTTACATTTCACACACTTAATTATTGAATTCCTCACTCTCTCTGATATAATGTAAATTCTGTTCCCTGGTACCTATCATGGCAATTCATTCATAAAATAAGTTAATAAAATATCTTCTGAATATCAAATGACTGTGACTGTGATATAAACAATTTAACTTTGGGTTTAAGCCAATGTTTTGTAAAACAGGTATATCATTAAATCACATAAAGATTAATGTAATATTTCAAACATATTTGTGAGCTGTTAATTTAATTACTTCCTGTAAGATCGTATATAAAAAGGTTAATGTTGTATTAAAATACATGGAGTTCAGGTTCACGATCCTGTAAGCCGTGAATGATTTTATGTTTGGCTAATCTATCTTGAATGTTTTAATTTCAGGTTGATTAAACTGTACAGTTTTATTGAGGGCAAATATTTCATATTTCTCTTTGAGTTAGTAATTTAAAAAAAGAGTTGTACTGATTGCTTGTAGTTTACAGTATTGTTTTTTATACATTGGCACTGGCACTGATTGCTTTAAGTAATAGGTCACATTGTACCAATCACCGAGTTTGAATTTTGGATTACACGTAAAGAAAAAAATTACCTATTTTGGGTAATAAATGCAGCACATTAGACGTTTGATAATCTTATCATCTATAATGAAACTAATGTTTTCAGATTTGGCCTCTGTTAATAATTTTATCTTTGTTTAATCTTGTAATGAGAATGAATTGAAACATTTATGTAATAATTTATTTTAATTGTGTATGTGTGTGTAGATGGGATTGTGTTATATGCATGTGAGGACCTGTGTGAGAGCATATTAGTACATGTGAAAGTATGTGAGCGCATGTTCCCATAGTATCCAAGAAGTATGTGTCAGACTCCATGAAGCTGGATTTGCAGGTGTTTGTGAAACACTGAATATGAGTGCTGGAAACTAATTGCAGCCTTCTGAAAGAAAAGTATGCACTCTAAATATTGATGTGACTCTCCACAACTTTTAAAAACATTTTATTGGGCACCAGAGTTCGTGTGAAAGTCATACTCCACTTTCTACTCAACTGTGGAGAATGTTCTGTCCATTGGCTAGATATGGGTAGGGGTTTAAAGTTTACCGCCTGTATTGTCTTTGGCTGGTGCCTTAGTTTGAGCAGGACCCCTTGGCCCAAATCTGCCTATCATAATGTTCTACTTGTAGGTTTCTAGGACCCTCTGGATCCTTCTACTTTGCCATTCTCACATGCTTCTCTCATCTAGGGTCCATTTGACCATGTCCCCGGGAGGGAGAGACCTGGTGGCACTCAGAGGAAGGATAGCAGGTTACCAAGAAGAGACTTGATATCCTATGAGCATATACAGGGGGAGGAAATCCCCCTCAGGAACAGTCATAGGGGAGGGGAATAGGGGAAAAATGGGAGGGAGGGAAAATGGGAGGATACAAGGGATGGGATAACCATTGAGATGTAACAAGAATATATTAATAAAAAATTTAAAAAAAAAACATTTTTTTGGTTCTTTGTGAATTTTAGCTCATGCACCCCAGTTTCACTGTTGTTGCTCTGTGTCATAGTGATCCTGTAATTTTAGATCTATAGGACTGGCCTCACTATGTACTTTAGCTGTTTTTGCTGTTGGGGTGAGCGAATTGAAAGCCCTGGATTTCAGCCTGAAAGGTTTCTGAGCTGGTCAGCAGGTCAACTGTCCTGCACCTGGTCGAGCTCTCTTATCCTACCCCGTCTGGCCCATCCAGTGCCAGAGCCAGCAAGGGGTATCCTTTCAAGGCTAATTTACCCATTCCATAAGGGTCAACTCTACGGGACTGCTCTAGTGAGGATTCAACCAAACTCTCCTGCTCTCACACCATCGGAGTTGAATCGTCCACAACCGCAATATATACATCCAGGGCCAGCTCTGTTGTGCTGTCCAGGTGAGGTGCAGGGCCCACTCTACTGAATACTGCAGCAGAAAAGGGTAGGAACCGCCCTCCTGCTATCCTAAGCCAAGGGAGCTGTCTCTCTCTCTCTCTCCATCCTCAGGTGGCAAGGGGGAGAGGGGAGAGAAGGGGATCTCTTTCTTTTTTTAAAAAATTAATTTATTCATATTACATCTCAATTGTTAGCCCATCCCTGTATCCTCCCTTTCTTTCCTCCCTCCCGCTTCCCACTCTACTCCCTTCCCCTATGTCTGTGACTGAGGGGGACCTCCTCCCCCTGTATATGCTCCTAGGGTATAGAGTCTCTTCTTGGTGACTTATTATCTTTCCTCTGAGTGTCACCAGGCCTCTCCATCCAAGGGACATGGTCCGATATGCTGCACCAGAGTTTGTGTGAAAGTCAGATCCCCTTCTCCACTTAACGGTGGAGAATGTCCTGTCCATCGGCTAGACTGGGTAGGAGACACGGGATCTATTTCTTATACACCCCACTGCCCAGAAGAAAAGTATTTCCAGCTCTTAATGTATATTTTGACCTCATGTATTCTACATGTTAATGCAGAACCAGTGGTGATACTGTGATATATGTACTTTGTAAAATGCTTAAATATGGCTAAATAAATTTCTTCTCACATATTTTTCAATTATTCTTTGTATTATCCCAAATACATTTGTATTGATATTTATGTCATATGTGTTATGTGTGCATTTATATTGTCTAACACAGTGAAACTACATATGTCAGTTTAATTTCAAGTTGCCCTCATTGATAAGCTTTGCTTTTCCCTATAACTTGACTGTAGCCCACACGCTCAGTTAAGCATCAGTATGCTTTCACTTTCCTTGGTGTTAGCTTTTCGTTGTTTCCTTGTGAGTAAGATTGTATAGTCTTTATTTTCTCTTTGAATAGATATATTATATAACATAATATTATCCAGGTCTGTCTACGAAGTTACAATGAGGAGATTTCATTACCTTTCAAGGCTAAGTAGTATAACACTATATAAGTGCACCATAACCTCTTTTTCTGTTCATGCAATGAAGGTAATTTTGGTTGTTCATTTCTTGGGAACAGAATAAAAGGCACCAGCAATGTGGAGGTGCCAAGACAGGTATGTCACTTTGGATAAACAGCTGACAGTCGTAAAAGTGGGCAAAGCTTCCCCATCCCCATCCAATTTGTACTTGCTTTTTAAGTTTATCAAACATATGTATAATAAACTACCGATATCAGGAAGAACCATGAAACAATTGCCCCTTTCTAGAATCATATTATTCATGTACATATTAATGTGTGAATATGTTACAAGGTTTGGGGATATCTTATATGTTCAAGAAGTTGCCATTTGTCAGTAGTATAAAGTACACATATTTTTCCCATTCTGTAGTTTATCTATTCACTTTATTGACAGTTTCCTTTATAAAACAGAGGCTTTCAGTTGGATCTAATCCTATTTATATGTTTTATCTTTTATTTTTATGCTCTGTACTTTTATGCGCACGCGTGCACTGCGTGCGCGTGCACACACACACACACAGCTTATTCTTGTGGATTTCAATAACTAATTTTTTCTTGAAATTTTCTAGGTTATTTTTAATGGAGTTACATCTTTAATTTAAGTTCATATTACATTTTAGGTTATTTTTTTAACGTGAGATATCTAAATTCATTCTTTGTGTAGGTAATCAATTTATTCTCATGTATGTATTATAGAACTTTTTCAAAAACCCAGCTATAAGCTTCCTGATAATACCCATTACAGAGTAGGGTACTGTGCTTGGTTTCTGGGCACTAATAAGCATTCGGTATCTTCTACAAACATGTATGTGCTGCTTTTTCATCTAATTTTTAAAAAGTCATCTTATATTTTCTCTTTCTACAACCCCTTCTCTGTCTCTTTATTGTGCTGCCATTGAGTCTATTTACAGAGAAATGGGGACTTCCATTTGCTCAGAGAGGAAGACACAGAATTTGTATCTAAAAAACAAACCCAGGCCACTTCTATGAAATTCCTACAGTACAGGTAGAAACTGAGAAGTCAGAACATAGAGCTGAAGGCTAAGGAGCAAAAGCTGAGACTAAACTGCTTTCAGGAAACCAAGCAGCTCTGTGTGCCGGTAATCATCAAATGTGTTTCTCTATGGATCGGAATTACTACACTAGACAGAGAAAGGTCTGCCAACTATTTCCTTATGCGTTCTATAAGCCTCTCCACTCACCAGGGGAGACATCTCCTTGATTCCTATTGCATCCCTTCTCCGTTTTGATAAAGAGAACAATTTTACAGATGAGTAAAGAAACATTTATCATTAAGAAATTCTGGTTTTGTGTGTGTTTCTGTCCTCAAGTTAATTACTTACCCCACCAGAGGAAAGCCCACAATCAGCAATAGAAAAAAAAACCTGATGGAGCGAAACCCAAACAGAACTGCGTATAAACAACTTTTAAATAAGTCCATGTTTTATTGAAAACTATAATTTTGATATTTAAACAAAGTGGAGATTTTTTTCTCATTCAAAATATCAGTACAAAATGGGTTATGTGTAAATGTTCTAATAGTGCTGTTTGTGGTCAGAAACTTTGTATATGTGCTTTATAAATACTGATGTCTTACTGCTCTTAATTAACTGTGAATACACTACCATATTTCAACACAAATATTCATAGGTTATCATCACCTCTGATTAATATTCCATCGTGGATATGTTTTAATTGCCAAACTTACTCTCCTGTTATTGAGGTTTGAATACTGAGCATCGTGTTACATTTAATTCTAATGTCTTGAAATTTGAGAACATTGGAAACAATTCAATGAACATCCAGTAAGATCCACATGGTTCAAATTAACAAAATCAAGTCAGAGAATTTCCCTTGCAGAAAATTCTGTTCTCTCTCAACAGGATGAATAACAACAACTTGCAAGTACTGTGAGATCAAAGCCCCTTACAATTTTGTGTAGCAGCTACTCATAATTAATTTCTGCATGCAAGAAGTCCTTGGGATTCTTGTGCACATAAAAATGTTCATTAATACTGCAGAAAAATGTGGCTTGGCAAAGAATAGAAAAGTGGACCCGAATAATCCAAGACCAGGGTTGAAAAGGCAATATTTCAAATATTTTATAAACAAAAAACTAGGGAATGTATGTAGAATGTGTTAAAATAGGGTTTTATGAAACTTTACAAAACATAAAGCTCACTATTTAACATAGCAAAAGCAATCTTAAAGAAGAATACCCAAATAATATGCTTTTAACAATGAGAAAGTGGGCAATTTTATGAGACAGGTGAAAATTTAGCTATCTATCACTGTGCAACCATATATGAAAAGTTAGTTTAAAGAAAACCATTATTTAATAAATAATTAAAGAAAAGTAAAGCAAATTTTGAAATAAACATACAGGAAATCGCTGTAACTTTGATGCAACAAAATAAATTCTAAGATATGATCCTAAATGCATAAGAAAAGTATTGAAGGATAGACAAATTGGATGACATCAAACTTATCCTCATCACAACTAGAAGTATGAAAATTAAATGAATACATGACTGGAAAAAATAGTATGGGTGTAAAAATGAGAACCAGCACTTGATGCTACTGAAAATGTAAATTGCAGGCTTGGTTGCAAAGCAAATAGCAGCTTCCAAAACACAGTAAGTTGCATCACAAAGCAATTATATGTCTACGAGTATTTCAAGGGAAGTTAAAAAAATAATAAATATTCACATTATTTTTGTTAGTGTTTTGGTCTCCTTTTTTTTTTTTTTTTTTTTTTTTTAACAGGATCTTATCTTATGGCCAAGAACTTTATTGACATGACCTGAGATTCCACATTGTTTTCAACCTTGAATGTAAGGTCATCCATCAGCCTTTACAAACCTTGAATTTGATAGTGTCTCTCATTGACCTGGGGTCCACTGAATAGTCTAGTCTGTTGCACAGACAGCCGCAGCAACTGACCATTACAACATTGAGATTATGAGCAAATATCACCATGCCTGACTTACTTCATGTTCAGTCTAGTGATCACATTAAGGCTTTGATGGCACATAATTTATGGGCATAGATATCGCTGAAGATCTAGAAAAGCTTTATTTGCTGTTTTATTAACACTTGAAAATAGTTACAACTCTAGAATTTTCCCACAAATTTCTATTTATTGATGACAACTTTTTCTCTGATGTTCTTCTCCTAATTAAATTCTACTATAACAAAAGGAAGAAAATGATGCTCTATTACCCAAATGATGTTACTGATGTCCTTTTTAAAAAGTTTTAAAAATTGTAATATAATTACAACAATAATCCAACTCCCTTTCCTATCTCTATCCTAGACTAAGATGTACAGGTAATAGTTATGTAGGAATGCATAATTAAAATCTCTTAAAAATAAAAGGTTTATAATTTGAATAAATGCAAGTATATTTAATCACAAGATGTGAGGCTTTTTGTTAGTTTTGCCTTTCATAGATCTGACTATTTTAATACAAAAATTTAAGCAAATCTTTATCCTTTTAATTATATCTGTAAGTGAAACTGTATCAGAGTTTTAGCTACTGAGTTTTAATATCTTGATATCATTTTATATTGATATGATGCATTTCTGATAAAGTAGAGAGCAATAAACACTTATCTTATTCCTTAAGATATAATTTTTTCACTGTTAATTCTTCCTGATATATTTATTTCAAAATATATCTTTAGCAAGTCTATCAGATTAACTCTTACATTTTCTCTATAGCTGCCATCACTGTGGAGGAACTATTTTAAATTGTCTTAAACCTTTCCTCTAAGTATTGGAATTACTATTTTGGAAATTACTAGTTTATACCATACATATATATTATATATATCACTATTCACATATTTTTTATAGTTGGGATGTCATTATAAAAATTCTGTATAATAAAAGTGTAAAATGTGCCAAGTTCACCCATTTAAGTGAAAATAAATAAAACAAACTCAGTAATAGAATAGAAATAACTAATAACAAAGCTTAATATTTTTAAAACACAGGGAGACTTGATTTTTTCTATCATTCTATCATTCCATTTTTCCAATTTTTCTACCAGCTGAGGGGTTTGTTTTGCTTGTGTGTGATGAGAAAAAAAAAGGAGAGAAAGAACTAAGATTTGCTTTTTCCCATATCTAAAGCAAATTACACCAATACATATTTGTTTTTTCTAACAAATATTTTCTAGTTTTTCAGTTTCCTATTATGCCTGCAAAGCATACATACTTCTTTTTTAAAATTTTTTATTAATTTATTCTTGTTACATCTCAATGGTTATCCCATCCCTTGTATCCTCCCATTCTTCCCTCCCTCTCATTTTCCCCTTACTCCCCTCCCCTATGACTGTTTCTGAGGGGGATTTCCTCCCCCTGTATATGCTCATAGGGTATCAAGTCTCTTTTTGGTAACCTGCTATCCTTCCTCTGAGTGCCGCCAGGTCTCCCCCTCCAGGGGACATGGTCAAATAGTTTTCACTAAAAAAAATGGCTTTCTTCTATTCTTATATCCCAGTATTTACAGATAACCATGTGCATCCTAGGACATGCATGTGACACCACAGGATTGCTATGTTCATGCTGGTTATGGGTGCACAGCCCTGCACAGACAGTTTTATAGCTCTCAGGCCCCAGGTCTTACCTATAATGACCATTTGGAAATTTTATGCATAAATTTCTCTCTGGTCCAGGGTCTTCACCAATCTAGATGGGATATCATCCCACAAATATGAATGGAGATTTCACGTTAAATCTCTGATCTCTCTGGCTTCCTTTTGGCTTATCAGCAGGGTTGTCCTAACAAACTGCTACCTTTTATAAATCACTTCCATGACCTGAGAGACTGTTTCCTATGCCAGTCTTGGCATGAACCAAAATAGTAATAGAGTGTACATATGTTTTTAAACCACACTCAACCTTTTATATTATCAATTTATATCACGTGAAAGAGCTTTCTGAATTCAGTGGTAGATACCTTAAACAAATAAGAGGCTATTTTGTATTATGCTGTGTAGTGTTTAATAACTATAGTCAAAATTCTCCCCAGGTGTCTCCTAGCTGGAAGAAACACAGAAAATTTGAAATTGCTAAAGGAACACTTTCATGACTCTGTAAAATGTTTTGGAGCTTTCTAAAAGCAGAGAAAACCTTAATTTCTTTCTGAATTTTTAAAATCTACTTTCAGGATAATTGCTCAATAAACTCTGGGTGATTCCATTAGTGACGAGTGTTTGTTATTCTTCAAAGTAAAAGTTTGGATGCTCTACCTGACTATATATTTAAAGTCCAGGAAAAGAAATCAATGAACTTTGCTATATAGAGAAGATAGATAATTCTTCATTTCAACTAGGTGAATTTCATTACAAATTCTCTTGTGACAGTTTTTCCTATGAGAATAAGAAGGTAAAATGGCCAGTAATTGGTATCCTATAAAATGGCTGTTCATAACGTGAAAAAAGAAAAATACACTAAATCTCTCTCTCTCTCTCTCTCTCTCTCTCTCTCTCTCTCTCTCTCTCT
>OU015751.1:84252109-84293133 GCA_907169655.1 Acomys percivali | reverse complement strand
TCTCTCTCTCTCTCTCTCTCTCTCTCTCTCTCTCTCTCTCTCTCTCTCTCTCTCTCTCTCTCTCTCTCTCTCTCTCTCTCTCTCACACACACACACACACACACACACACACATTATCTCTTCATGCACACCTGTTTGTGTATATGTATGCAGTATATGTGTGTATATATAGTATATGTCTACACATGATTTTTAAAGGCCTATGTATATGAATGCATAGCCTCTTCACAGAATTTAGGCATAAAGAGGAAAAAAGACAGAAGAATGAGTAGAGTTAAGCCATGATTTAACCATTCTGGAATTGCTTTCTAAGTTCAATTCTAACATGTAGTGATAAAAAAGAAAAGTATTCTTTAATAAGTAAGTAAAACTAAAGACTAGTATCAAGAGACATAAACTCCTTATCTTTAAAGTTAATTTTGTTTGGAGAGATGATAGAGTTGCTAAGAGCACTTGTTGCTCTTATAAATGATCTGGATTCAATTCTCAGCACTCATATCTATTCACAATCATCCAAAATCGAGTTTCAGGAGACCTAATGTTCTGTTCTTTCTTTCAACCAAGTATACATGCAGTCAAAACACTAACACATTAAATAAAATGCATAAATAAAATAACATTATAAAACAAAATAAAAAATGGATGTGTTTTTATCAGTGTCATATAATAGTACTGGTAAGTTTTACTGTCACCTTGACATATGCTGGTATCATCAGGGAGTAAGGACTGTAATTGAAGAGCTTCTTCTTTCTGAGTGTCCTAAGGCCTTGTCTGTGTGGAACTGTCTTGAACATTGGAAAATATGGGAGGTCCTTTCCCACTGTGGGTGGCACCACTTCTAGGCAGGAGGACATTGCCTCTACATGAAAGCTAGCTGGCCATAAGTTAGGAAGCCAACAATGAGGCAAATTTTCCCAGTTTTGGCTTTAGTTCTTGCTTGAATCTTTGTCAGGAAATTTCTTACTGATCAACTGTTATGTAGAAGTATAAGATGAACCCACCATTTTCCCGCAAGATACTTTTGGTCAAGCAAAGAAAAGCAAAAAGAATAGTGACTATATTCACAAGAATTTTATGAAAAAAATCTTCCTTTTTCTTTTTACTAAACTGATTGATTTTCTATAATTTGCATTAGTTTAGGGTTTCAATATATTTTATTTTCACTGTTATTTGGTATATTTGCAGACATTTCAAAGGTCCCTGAACTCAATCATGATTAAAAATAAATTTTGTGTTATAAAATCTAGACTGTACTTCTGGCTCTGAATGTTATAAACAAAATTTTCTCTCCAGACATTCTAAATATTATGTTATTTTTATTTGCATTTGATAAAAGACATCTTGATACATTTCTAACACCATCATCATTATCTAATTTTAATTTATTAATGTATTATGTTTAGCTATACTGTAATTTTATAGTAATTGCCTTAATTACTTTTATATTGCTATGAGAAGGCACCATGAGCAAGGCAACATATTTTTAAAAATTGTTCAATTTGGGCTTACATTTTTAGAGTGTTGGAGTCCATGATGTCAGACAACAGCATGGCATTTGAACACCTGAGAGCTTATATCTTTCTCTTCAAGAGGCACTGAGAGAGACACTGGTAATGGAGTGAGTCTTCTGAAACCCCAACCCCAATGACACACTTCCTGCAACAAGGCCATACTGCCAACTTCTTCCCAAAAATTTCCACTAACTGGTGGGATTCAAATAAATGAACTTATTGGGTTCATTCTCATTCAATTAACCATAGGTGCATAGAATTTGATTCATTATGTTCATAATACACAAACAAAAATGTATGTGAGTTAAACATATTCATCATTTTTATAGCATTTTATAGCATAGCATTAGAAACCTGAATACGTTGGTAATTCCTTAGTTTTAGACTATCACATCTATTGTTTCTGAATTCACACTTTAATGTGACAATAGTCAAGTTTTAATATAAAATGATTTTATTTTGTAAATATATAATTATATAATTATAAGAATTTAAAATATATACAAATATTTAAATTCTCGTAGCTATACTTTGTTTAATATCAAAGACGAGGGCATTTTATATCAAATGGGGTATTTTTCAATAATTCAAATATTTACTGACCTGCAGGTAACCAGTGCATTAGTTGTAACTGATATCATCTACTGCCTGATTTTTAACTGCTCACCTATTTGTTGGTCATGACATCTACCAATTAGATTGCATAATGGTAGGGATTTGCATGTCTTGGTTGTCCTAGTTCAAAGTAGAGGGCAACTGCATGAATCCCTGTAGCTCCAGTAACTGCAAGCTTCCAATAAATGCTGTGGCGCTCCTTCATTCTGCGTATCAGAGTTGTGGGGTTGTAAAAGCACGTGTTGAAATCTACATGTAGGTTGAACAGTTTTAAGCCATTCCTTATTGCTTTCTCAAAAAATTTCAGTTCTTGAATGTCAGCCTGATTTCTGCTTATAACATAGACAGTGCTCTGAGTACTAAATGATAATTTTACAAAAACATTAAATATATGCATGTTTTCTAATTAGTATGATATTTTTGTTTTGTTTTTTTTTAGGATCTAATTATAATTAAACTAGACATCTTAACTATATATGCTCATGTCAGAAGTAATGAGAAATAAATGAGAATCTCATTTATCTACCTTGGAATGTACAACATTTTTTACTTCTGCTCACAGTTTGTATACAAAGGTTACGGAATTGTATAAAACATGTGCACAGAGGATGGTAGTCAAGCTTTGAAGAGTCGATTCCCAATACTGATTCAAAATATTTTTAATTTAGTCCAAACCAAAAAAAGAGGGGTATTCTCTTGCATGTTGGATATCAATTTAACTATATTTTTCATTCTAAAAAAACATTTTTCAACTATTTCCTAAACTCTTAATAATAATATGTTGTTGATAAATACGTTTGTTTTGTCTGTTTTAACTGGATGTTTGTTTTATTAGTGTTTCCTTACATTTGTGAAGTATGACTTCCAAAGTTTTTATCTTAATTGGTATTTGCTTCACTTCTATAAAAATACAATGTAAGAATTATTTTGGCACTATCATTAAGTATTCAGTGAAAATTGTGGCTCATGTCTACATTCTGCCTGTGTCTTTATACCATTCATCATAGATGGAAAATCTGCAAATTAACTAAGTAGAGCTTCAGACAAATATAAAATCCATGCTTGATTTTCTCATCAGTCAACATGTGTTGTTGCCATTTTATGGAAGTAGGTTAAAAGCATTATATTATTTTGACTAACAATAGAAAAATTTGAAATTAATTATTAATATTAATGCAAAAACTAAAAAAGGAACATGAGTGTATTAATATAGAGAATTCTTTAAGAATTAGAAAAAATTAACATTCATAGAAATTCATGGGGTTGTGCTGCTCAGTCTTCGTGTGGGACTCCTAACAGCAGCAGCAGAGACTGTCCCTGGCTGTGATTCCTAATTTTGGATCCATTTCCCCTAACTGGGATGCCTGCTCTAGCATCAATAAGATAAGATGCTATTAGTCCTACTGCAACTTGATATGCCAGCATGGTTGATATTCATTGGAAGCCTCTCTTTTTCTTGGCTGAAAGGGAGGTCAGGAGAATGGAAGGAAGGGGAGAAAAGGGGGAGGGGGAAGAGAGGAAGGAGGAGAAGCTTCAATTTGGATGTAAAGTAATTTAATTAGTTAGTGTAAACTAGAAATAAACTTCACTATCAACAATTCAAACAAAAATTCCATTTGATAATCTTATGCCAAAATAATTTAAATTAAAAGTTTAAGTACTCAACTTCTTTATTGATGTTACGTAGAAAAATCTTACTTCAAAATAAACTGTATCTAGCAAAGTTGCCTTGTGAGGACTGTTAGCATGAGGGTAAAATTTTCTCTGTATCTATTAAGAAAAAGATGATAATCCAGTCTGTCATTATTTTTTAATTTATGAGTAATCTGATGTTTTAAAATGTAATCATATTTATTTATCAATGTGTATCACTCACCTGGAAGTCATGTCTCCATATGAAAGAGCAATAACAGATTATATGTCTTTTGTTTTCCTAATGCTTATTTCTAAAACGGTGTGTGCTTATTCTCTTACACTTGAAACTGAATTAAACATGTTTTCATTAAACAAAATTCCTCATGCTTCTGAAATGTAAATGTGGTTTCTTTCTTTGGTTTTTTGTTTGTTTGTTTGTTTTTGTTTTTTGTTTATTGAAAACAAAATTTTTCCACACAGTATCTACTCATTATGGCTTTCTCTTTCCCGGTTACCCCAAAACCACCTCTCCCATGCCATCTACCATTGGAATCCACCCAGTTCTGAAAATAAAGGTACATCTTAAGAATAACAATAAAAACAAAGAAAAATAAGAAAAAATACCAAAAAAAAAAAAAAACAGGAGATACACATGGGGATTTAAATGTAACTATTAAAAGTTAATTAAATGTTAATGTCTTGGTATATGCACTAGATGTGTATCTACATGTGTAAATCTAAGTGATGAAATAAGGACAAAGTATATCATCTTCACATATTTCTAGGTGATTTAAATTGAATCATTACTTTTGCATCGTTATGGTGTCCCCTTGGTCCAACACAACTTGAACACCAAGTCAATGCAGAAGGGAGCATTTTAGTGTAATCAAACATCTAGTGATTAACCAGGGACTCAGAACAGACTAGGGAGCTCACCTAAGTCCCTGAGCCAGAGTGATATAGAGGTTGAAACACAAAAATAAAAAAAAACACAATCGTCTGTGCCAAGTTACAGTTACAATCCTACCAATCAGGATCCAGGAATAGGGGAATTTTCTAGGAACATCTCTCTGTGATACACTTACTCTGTTTTCATTGGTTGGTTTGCTCCACTATGGTGGAATGACTTACTCAGCATTCATCTCTCAACTCACTAACAAGGATGTCATGCACCCAGAAAGGTCTTGGTAATATTAACTTTGTTTGACCCCTATTCAAAACGGAAGTACTTATTTAAAATGGCTTCAATTAGGTTCCTTCTTACAGAATAGTGTTATCATTCTAACATTTTCCTTGCTTGTTAAGTTACCATATAATAGAAAATACAAAAATCATTGTTTTAAAATGAGAATTCTTAATCCTTGCACTGATGCTTATTAAAAGAATTATCTTTTGACAGATAAAAATCAGAAATACTATTAAACCTAGGATGTATATTCTTCTCATTAAAATGGGCTAGTAATGTACATAACCATTATTTAATCATCTAACAATTAACTTGTATTACTTAATTAACCTTAGTAGCCTGCGATAGCACTTTCAAAGTATCGGAAGTAAACATTGTATTATACTTGAGTTGTGTGTACATATACTCTAATATTTCATATTGTGGTAGAAATATATATATATATACATATATATATAATGTGTGTGAAGAATAATGTCAAATTTGAATTCTATACCACTGTATCAAAATTAAACTTATTTTGCATCAATATACAAAATTCTATACCAGTGAATTAATATGATTCTATAGATAGATAAGATAAAATAGAAGAGGTCTTCAAAAACCTCAGACACCTACAGAATATGGCATTTAAAGATATTTTTATTATTTTAACAATTCTTTGACAATAAGAGTGGTTAACTCCTGGCAACTCCCAGCCAACCTCAAAGAAGATAATAAGCATCAATGAATCTCCTTATGGAGATGGCTTCAAATGTGGCAAACAAGCCACTGAGCAAAATGTCCTAGTTTCTGCCACAGACAGAAATCTGCCTAAAATGGGAAAGCTAATATACAGGCAGAGCTGATGGAAAAATTCTGCCAAGACTAGGTATGCAACTCCTCAATAGTTCCTGCTTCACAAATATGCCTGTCAGATATATTGGGCCAGAAAGCTGAAGATAATGCTTCAACATTATGGAGTTTTAAGTGACTGCTCATTTAGCAAACTGTCTCTGTCATCTTCTCATTTGGTGATCTGCAAAGCTGCACTCCCTTTATACTCTGATAACTAATTTTATTCCTTCTCAAGTATCTGATTGGATTGAAAACCAGGTAGTGTAGTTTTACAAATAAGCTTAGTTGTTTAGAGGTTAAGATGTTTTTAGGTCTAGGTAGGTGTTTTAAGTTGACAGAAATGAGATATGGTAGGTATTGATTTACATTCAGAAAATTAGGAAATATGTTTTCTTCAAGGTTTCCACATACAAATCATGAAACACTATGCATTTATATATTTCCTGATTATGTTTTGGTTCTTCTGACTGTAGGTAGTTTATTGTGTATGATATAATAATATAAATGTATATGTAAAAAGGAAAATAATAAAAACATACTAATTTTTCTAGATTGATTTGTTGTCCAGCCACTTTGCTGAAGATGTTTTTCAGCTGTAGGAATTTCATTGTAGAATTCTTGGGGTCACTTACATATACTATCATATCATGTGCAAATAATGGTACTGTGACTTTTTTTCCCAATTTTCATCCCTTTGTTCTCCTTTAGTTATCTTACTGCTCTAGCAAGGATATCAAGCTCTATATTTAAGAGATACAGAGAGACTGTGCAGCCTGGTCTTGTCCCTGATTTCAGATGAATTGCATGATGTACCTCTCCATTTGTTTTGATGTTGGCTGTAAGCTTGCTGTATATTGCCTTTACTTTGTTTAGGTATGTGCCTTGTATCCCAAGTCTCTCCAAGACTTTTAATATGAATGGGTGTTGCATTTGGTCAAATGCCTTTTCAGAAACTAGGGAGAAGATCATGTGGCATTTTTTATTTGTTTTATTTTGTTTTTACAGTTTCTGTATATGATAGATTTTATTGATTGATTTTTCTTATACTGAACCACCCTTGCAAACCTGGGATAAAGCCTACTTCATTATGGTGAATGATATTTTTTGATGTTTTCTTGGATTCAGTTTGTGAGTATTTCAATTTTTGCATCAATGTTCATAAAGGAAATTGGTTTGAAATTCTATTTCTTTGTTGTGTCATTTTGCATTATGCATTATGCATTATGTTGACTGTAGCCTCAAAGAATAAATGGGGTAATGTTCATCCTGAGTGAGGTAACCCAGACCCAGAATGACAGGCATGGTATATACTCACTTATAAGTGGATAACCACACCATAATATACATACCTGAAGAAGCTAAATAACAAAGAGAACCCTAGGGAGATGCTTAAATCTCATTCAGAAGGACAAATATAATAGTCACTGGAATCAGTTGAAGAGAAAGAACAAGAAGAGAGCCTGCCATAGAGGTCCTCTGAAAGACTCCACCCAGAAGGGGAAAGGGCATCCCAGCAGATGCTGAGACACATGAGCCACAGACCCAAGCTTCAGGGTGAAGTGCATGGAGTCTTATGGAAGAGTAGGGGAACAAAAGAACCGGGAAGGGTCAGGAACTCCACAAGGAGACCAGTGGAACAATCAACTCCAGGTGGAGTAGGGAGGTGCTGCAGAGACAGATGCACCAACCGCGGACCATGTGTGGTGAGGACCTAGACCCTCTGTTCATATATTGTAGATAGGCAGCACTGCCTCCTTGTGGGTCTCATATTAAGAGGGTAGGGATTAATTCTGACATGGATCTGGCCCCTAGACATTGATCACTTCCACCTGGCAGAGCATCCGTGTCAGACCACAGAGGAAAAGATTACCGGTAGTAAAGATGAGACCTGATAGACTGATGTCAGATGCTAAGGGAGAAGTCTCCCCTTTCTGAGGACTACGAGAGGGTGGGACTAGGAACTGACAACAGTTGGGATGTAAAGTGAACAAATTAATTTTAAAAAGACATTTTTTATTAATAAATGTGATGGGAGGACAATAATTCTTACCTTGCAAAGAATGAATTTGAAAAAAAAAATAACCCTGCCTCTCCATGGTGCACACCAAAACCTGTGGCTCCATCCTTTCATCCCAAGATCCAGGAACTCAGATTCAGCCTAGAATGAATGTTTTCTTTGACCATTAACTTGTCCCAAGCCTATTTTTCTCCTCCTAGTACAAATATATGCTTGTAACATATGAAATCTCACTGTCCTCCTTTTCTTACCTATGTAGCCCTTACTCTTGTACATGTGAAGAGCCACATTCTGCTCTTAGTTCTAACTATGTTATAACTTTTTGGCAAGACAACTTAAGCCAGCTCCTTAAATTTTCTAACAACCACTCTCACTTCTTAAAACTATTTAAATCAAATCAAGAACTCTCTAATATCATTAATTCATCTAAACTATATTATTTTATGAACGTTCATTTTCATATTGATCTGCAAGAAAATTATACAAACGAGTGGGCTGTCTTTCAAGAGGTGAACACACCAGATTACTGGCAGTGAGGGTCTCCCGAAATCCAATCACATGGTGCAAGATATGAGACAATCAGGTGAAATACAGTAGCAGCAAGAAGCAAAATGGAGATGAAGCCCGAAGCTGAGCAAAGGCACATCCATCACAGCCGTGCAAAATGGTGGACTGCCAGTCCTAGAAAGCAACAGTTGGCCATAGTTTCTCCTTCCTTATGGCATCTGCCACTTTACCTTGCCTTACTTTATCCTGTTTGTCCTGTATACCTTTAATTTCTTAGAGATCTGCTCTTTTCTGAAGAGGAGACAGAGAGGGAGTAGATCTGGAGAAGAAGAGCTGTCGAGGAGTGCTGGAAGGACAGGAATATGGGGAAACTATGGTAAAAATGTATTGTATGGGAGAAAATCCTATTTTCAATTAAAAAAACACTAATTTTTGGCATGTGAATTTCATAACTGATGGTTAGATAATAATATACTCATATTACATGTTTTCTTTTGATATTGTAAATTGAAACTTTGTTCTCTATGAAACTTCTATTTTAATTTCATATGATCTTTTTTTCTTCTTTATTTAAATGGAAAAAATTTATGATATAATTTGGTCTTGTTTCCCTTTTCCTACTTTTCTCTAGCTCAACTTTCTTCTCTTGTCTCTCTGTGTAATAACAAACCAAAGGAAAAACAAAAATAAAAATAAAAATAAAAATAAAAATAAAAATAAAAATAAGAAAATCTCCTATACCCTGCAACACACACACATACACTCACCACAAAACAAAAGCAAAAAGCAAAATATTCAAGGGAAAAATGCAGTCACAAAATAAACATTGAGTTCCTTTTGTGTTGTCCAACTACCCTGGACATGAGGCTTGCCCTAGATTGTGGTTAACAAGCACTATGACACTCCATGCAAGAAAAGAAAAGACTTTTCTTTGCCTGCAAATATTAGTTGTAGTTAGCTACTTGGTGAAGTTTGGGAGCAAATTTCCAACCCACGTTCTTAGTGTGTGTTTCCTTCTAGCTTAAACCTGTGAAGGTCTTGTGTGTGCCTTCAAGACTCTTGCATTTTATATGTACCTCAGTCATGTTGTGTCTAGAAGACAATGTTTTCCTGGTGTCCTCCATCATCTCTGGCTCTTACCGCATCTCTTCCTCCACTTTTGCACAGATGATGATTTCTTAAGAAATAATGGGAGAATTTATTTCAAGCCATAAGTTATATTTAGAAAAATAATCATAAGAGTGACTGGCCTTGATAATGTATACTAACACACATTCATGCATCATGCATCCACACACATACTCTCTCTTACACACACACACACACACACACACACACACACACACACACACACAGAGAGAGAGAGAGAGAGAGAGAGAGAGAGAGAGAGAGAGAGAGAGAGAGAGACTTACAACTACAAATTTGATGTTGATGCTAAGAGATACAATTAATCCATGTTCCAAATTTTTATTTGCTATATATTAACAGCTCAATAATGATCGATTTCTATACAAATTTATAAAAATGTATATGTAATGATAGACTTTTATATAAGAATTACTTGTTCAGATCAGCAATTGCCTATTCAGTGACATTAAATAACATGAAATTAAGTATATACTTTTTGCCTTGGGAGGAAAAATTGAAATAAATTCTTAAAATCAGGAAACCGCAGTTTTTCATAGTTTTAAACTTATATGAGAGGTAAATTAAAAAAATGTGAAAGCGTTGTGCAAAGTCCTAAGTTTTTGCTTGTGATGTGAGTTTTGTCAGTATAGATTTTTTTCTGTGTAGTTACAATGGATCTTTAAGAAGCTGCTTTTGTCCATAAGAAATCCAGGATTCATAGTGATATTTGCATGCTAATATTAATGCTTAGTATTCTGTCCTTTCTGCTCTTAAATCCACATTGAATTTACACAGTTGATTTTACCTTGCTCAAACTTTACTAATTAACTCAGGGTGAGGAATGTTTATTTCATTTCAGTCCAAGGTCTCTGTTTATTAATGCCCAACCACCAAAGTGGACTTAGAAAGATATTGTGCTTTGGGGCAAGACCCATGGGGTTCTATCATTGTTAGAGGGTTCCAGCAACTAACAACTTAGTAGACAGATTGGACTCCCACTTGCAGAATATTCAGGCCACACTAAATTGGCTCAGTTGATTCTGGCTTGAGTTGTGGCAGAGCACCATGTCCATTAGAGTTCAGAATAGTGAAGGATGCTTACTGCTCAGGCACAGTCAGAGAGAAAGGTCAAACCAGGGTCTCTAAATCACATTGAAGAGCTTGACAATGACATTGCTTCCTTCTGTTCCCACTGCTGAAAATTTTGCTTAACTTCCTATTTTGCACTGGCTCATATTGAACACTTCAATATTGGGACTTAGATGGAAATTACAGCTATCACAGGTAAAAGGTAGTAAGGAGTTTGAAGGGGAATTCTAACTAATTGATATATTTTAGCATGCTTTGTTGGGACTTAAGATTGCTAAGTAATCTACAAAACTTGCAGAAAGTCATGTATTATGAAAATGGCTTCTTGATTTGTGTTAATTTTTTCAGTTTCCTTTATTTAATGTTAATTAAGATGGAAACCCTTTATGTCCAAAAATTATCTAAAATTGCATTATTATAGTATGTACTAAGTAAGTGAGATTGAGAAATGTTACCCTTAGTACCATTTTTCAAAGGATCCAGAGAAGATAATTAAAAAATTAAAAATTAGTAAATAAACAAAAAGATTGTAGAACATAGGTGGGATTCATTTGTATTATCATATAAGTTGCAAAATACAATGATGTTCTTTAATTTTAAGATGGGTATCTTAACCCTTGAATGTGGACAGGTTAAGAGAAATCTTTTTTCTTAATGTATTCATTTAGTTATTCACTTTACATCCCAATCAGAACCCTCCCTCATCTATTCCCTGTCTCATTCTCCCTTCCTCTTCCCCCATCCCCTCTCCTCTATCCCCAGGAAGAAGGAACCCCTCACTAACCCACACCAGGACATCAAATCCCATCAGGAATGAGCACATCATCTTCCCTGTGGTCTGGCAAGGCAGCCCTGCCAGGGGGGAAATGATTGAAAAGTATGCAAGGAAATCCATCTGAGAGATAGCCCCCACTGCCCTTAGTAGGTGGCCCACATGAAGACCAAGCTGTCCATTGGGTACATATGAGTAGGGGGTCTAGGTCCCATCCATGTACATTTTATTTAAAGAACTTAAAGTGAGAAAATGTTCATCAATACTGTATAAATTGAAAGGGTTGGCCCTGAGAGATCTAAAGAATGTGAATTCTAGGTTGCAAGACTTCCCTTATGTTCCAGAGCCTTGACCACTGCAGTTCAGAAGAAAACAGACTGTGTGTACGCCTCTCAAGAGACTAAAGTAATTGGAAAGGGCATGGAGTTAATATGTTGCACCTTGTTCGCTGTTAATGCATTTATATTTCTTTATTATCCACTGCTACTTGTTTAGTATTAAATTTCAAGGTCACTAAGAACAATTCCTGTACATGTTGATACTGCCTTCACCACGGACAGCTTAGAGATTTGTAAAAGTAACTGAGTGATGTAATATAATACTATGATATATTTGTAATTCAATAGAAGAACTTGCCTTCTGTCTTAAATAGTTTTGTTATAATTAAAAAATAATTTTTAATTGAGACGTTTTTACTTACAACTAGTTAGCAGAGATTCTCTATGTATTCCTTGCTAGTTCACTCAAGCCCTTGTATTGTGTCGTATTATAGATGTTTGGGCCTTAAGCTCCAGTGCTCAGGATTTTCTTTTCTTTCAACAATGTATTAGTTAGAAAAGGCAAAAAGAAGATTATTTGGTGTAATAGGCAGAACAACTCCTCAAACTGCCCATACCTTAATCCCTGGAACCTGCAAATAGATAGCTTTACTGAACAAAATGGAATCTGTGGATGTAATTTCATTTATAGGCTTGAAAAATGGGGAGATGATCCTGGATGATCCAGATAGCTCTAATCTAATCACATTAGCTCTCAGAATCAGAGAAAAATATCTACACAGAGACAGAGGGATGGAGCTGAGCGAGTCATAGATTCTTAGCACAGGAAAGACTTGATTTTCCTGGCCTGACTCAAATGTAAGGTTGAGTTTTCAGAGAACATACATGTATACACTTGTTATGAATAGTCTAAATTCTTAAAGTAAGTAAGACTTTTTCTTGAAATATGTTTAATGTAGCCAGCCTCTCGAGTAAGATGGATATATCACAGATGTCCCAAAAAGGAAAGCCACTTCAACTGATAACAGGCTAAAATTATGAGAGGTCAAAACAGCACAGTTATGTGAGACACATACCTGACACCAGATGCTAATAGAATAAATGACATCGTCTTAAGCTTCTAATTTCAGGAGGAAAACCTATATATCATTTAAACTCCACATATTCTTTTCCTGCTATGGGCCTTCTATTTCAAAGAAAGTACTATCATGAGATATACACAAGATTCAAACTCAGGATTTCAAAAAGGATCCAGGCATGCCTTTTATTCCATTACTTAGGAGGGAGAGACAGCTTGAACTCTGTAAATTTGGAAGTGCTCTCAACTATTTGCAAGTTTCCAGATAGCCAGAAGTATGTAACAGACAGATTCTGTCTCAAAAGAAAAAAAACTGAAAGAAGAAAGAAAGAAAGAAAGAAAGAAAGAAAGAAAGAAAACAATCAGAGCTATATGTATTTTTGTTTTTATTTTGTTTTATTTTTTACTACATGTTTTACAGGCTGTTCCTAGCTTGATCCTTCCTCTCCTCCCATTCCTCCCTCCCTCTTTTCCTTCTCAAAGAAGGCAGGCCCCCAAGGGGTACCAACCAATGATGGCATCTCAAGTCTCAGCAGGAATACATTTATCTTTGAGGCTTGATAAAGCATCCCAACTAGGGAAAGGGATACAAATGCAGGCAATAGAGTCAAAGACTGCCCTTACTCCTATTTTTAGGGGACCCACATGTTGACCAGGCTGTACAACTGCTACATGTGTGTAGGAGATCTAGGTCCAGCCCTTGCAGGCTCTTTGGATGGTGGTTCACTCTCTTGAAGCCCCCATGGGCTCAGGCTATTTTACTCTGTTTGTCTTCTTGTGATGTCCTTGACCCCTCTATCTCCTTCTATCCTTCCTCCCACTATTCCACAAGACTCCCTGAGCCTGGCTTATTGATTGGCTGTGGGTCTCTGCAACTGTTTCCACCAGCTGCTGAATGAAGCCCCTCAGAAGACAGTTATGCTAGTCTTCATCATAATATGTGCTCTGAAAGCATAAAAGAGTATCATTAATAATGACAAGGATAGGCTCCCTTCCATGGCATGGGTCTCATGTTGGACTAGTCAATCTCTGCTCTATCTTCACCCCTAGACTCCTTGTAGGAAAACAAGTTTTGGGTCTAAATATTTGTGGTTGGCTAGTGTCAGCCTCCATCCACTGGAATTCCTACCGGGCTACAGGGGTTGGCATCTTCAGACTCCTTAGCCTCCACTGCTATGAGTCTCAGATAAGATCACCTTATAAACTGCCTGTCACAGAGATACCCATCCACCAATTTTCATTCTCTAACAGAGTCTTCTCCACACCTGGACTCAGACACATGAACTTCACCACTGTTGCCCTCCCCACCTCATCTCCCCCTATCGACTTCATATGTAAATTTTACATATACATAATATACATATGCATATGTATATATTTACATATACATAACTTATACATAATCTTTTGTGTGAGATTCAACCATCCTCCCTTGTGCCTCTCTTGCTTCTGTTGGTTTGTATGGTTATCCTATACTTTATGACTACTATTCTCTTATAAGTGAGTACATACCATACTTGTCTTTCTGACACTCACTCAAGATAATCTTTTCTAGTTCTATTCATTTGCCTGCAGACATCAAGTTTTCCTTGGTTTAAATAGCTGAGTAGTATCCCATGTGTAAATGTATCACATTTTCTTTATCCATTCTTCAGTTGAGGGACATCTATGTTGTTTCCAGTTTATGACAGTTACAAATCAAGCTGCTATAAACATAATGAGCAAGTGTACTGGTACAATGGAACATCTTTCGAGTATACGGGCAGGTGTGTCCCTTGAGGTAGGGATAGAGTCTCTCTTTGTAACCAGCTTTGCCCCATATGTTTGACTATCCTCTCTCTGAATATTCACTGCTGGGATGAGAATCATGTGCCATTTTGCCCCACAAAGAAACTTTGGATTCAACCGCCATCACCCTAACCTATATGCAATGGTTGTGATTGTTCATTCAGAGTGATGTGTCTGATGTTAGGTAGCACACTCAACCCCTGATACCTCCATCAGAAGTTTAAATTAGTTGCTTGATAGGAGTTTTTATTTATTACCCCTGGACGTATTTACCGTTTATCTTATATCTAGGACTATTGTGTGACTATTACAGTGCTGGGCCTTTATAAGACTCTTAAGAAAAAAAGAAAATAAAACAAGCACACAAACAAACAAACCCACAATTCTAAAAGGCGTGTATAGTTTGTCATAGATTAGTATATAAGGTAATAAATGTAAAAGTAAAATAAAAAATATCAATCTATTGCAAAGAAAGTTACAAGATAAATAATTTAGCAAGCCCATTAAGTGGTTTCTCTATGGTCTTGATACAGAAAGTTAAGCCAGTATGCACCTGCACTTTTACTCTTGTAAAACCAAAAAAAAATCTTCAAAGATGAAAATGAATAAATGGAAATAAACCTGAAGAGTGACACCGAGCATATGCCTTTCGTTCCAAATCGACATTTCACATACAAATGTTCTTAATCACACACAAGTATAGTAAAATATATTTTCTAGTCTGCTTCTCTATGCTGAAGTTATGATAGCAAATAAAAATCAATTATTTGAAATTTGAGTTATTTTTACTAGAAATGTAATGACCTTGCCATTTAGTCTCTAACGAAAAAACATCAAAACTTAAAAAAGAAAAATATCTAATTTTTTCTTATTGTAATTAAGGGGTTGGTAATAGTATTCTCTGAAGTCAGATCCTATATAAATTCAAACTCTAACATTCTACTTTCAGAATTTATTGTAACTTCCTCTGAAATACCAGTATGTGTTAAACTATATCAGATGGATAGGAGGCAATGATTATATCTGCCACTGGAGTGACTATGATAATAATATCTGACATTTAGTATATCCCAAATGTTATATTTGCATCCCACTGCCATGTAAATATCCCAAGTGCAATTAATGGCACTCATTGATATCCTAGTGCCGTTGTGTGTGAATGTAGCACCTGAAGCTCATGCTCAGCTTGCCCTTTAATGTCAGGTAAATCACAGTATTACTGAGACGATAGCTTAGATCAAAGAAAGTCCAAACATTCAAATCAATTAATTCATGAACTTCAATAGCCAGTGGATGGTGACTCTCTAATTTACTTTCAAATGTGACAGTTGAAGCTGAAAATACGCTGGCTGAGAAAGCTGTACGTGTGAAGCATTAGCTGAAGGAGGAACTGATTTGGAAAGCAGCACCAATTGTGCAAATTTTACAAACTCATTTGGAAGAACGGGGCAGAGCAATGCACAATGAAAAATAAATGAAAGCAAATATAAATTAAGAAAATTTTGATAAAATTAAGAGACTGCTCTGTCATAATGTAATATTTCCACATTCTGATTTCATGTGTGTTAGACACTTAGTTATATTATCCATCAAAAGTAGTAAGGATTGAATTAAATTTATTGGGCCATAATTTTACTTATTTGTTTCCTGTATTAGAGCTTTAATACAAAAGAAATGAAATGGACATTTTCTATTAGTAAAGCTGGGTGATCTTCTACCATATTAGTGGCAACTTCAGTGTGGGAGATTGTCTCCTGTCTTACATAAATTATCTTAAGATGGAGGTTCTATTACTATTGTTCTTGTGGTAACGATATTGTCTGCTCATTTCAAATACAAGTTTCATATGGTTACAGTTACCAATTGAATCTTTAAAATAAGACTAAATAATATCACTTTGGTATTTTTATGTAAAATTACCCATCTACAAATTTGTTATAATTCAACAAAAGTCTGATATAATAAACATTATTAGTAAAAGTTTCTTCTATTTATACTCTGTGGATTCAGTTCTTTGCTACTTGCCTTGGTGTTTTGGAGTAGTAACTCAGGATATAAAGGCAAAGCATGTTAAAGAGCTAAGGTGCCCACTTTGTGGTGGGAATGGAAAAAGTGGAGAGTCCTGTTTTATAGAAGTAGTCAAAGGCATACTCAAGAGACCTCAATAGACCTTTCACATACTTGACTTCCTTCATTTCTAGGTATTCTTCTTTAGAAGGTTCCATGTAGGATTATATTTCTTATTTTTTTCCTTAGAAAGGTTGTAATTGATAATAGAAAGACTTTTCACTAAGAAAGGACGTTTTTTTTACCTTTGCTTAATAAGTTTGTCAATTTATGACTGGGTATGATTATCTTGTAATTTAGTGTACTTTTAAGTATATAATCAAATCATCCTCAAGTATGGAAAATATACCCTTTAATTTTGCTATTTATATGTCTTTTAATCTTAGTTTTCATATTGGTATGAATATATATATATATGTTCATAGAAACAAAAACATGTATACAAATACAGACACCACAAATGCATACACATATACACAGACATGCATTGCTAAATACTTTCAAACTAAATTTAAAACACTTATTTTAAATAAATATTCAGTTGATTTTAAGGATAAACTTCTCCTTATGCAATTTTCCTGCTATACTGAAGAAACCAGGTTTTATTGGCTTCACCAAATGACCATCAGCCAAGAATGGGTATGGTTACCAATTTTCTTGCTTCTCCACATATTGCCTTCATGGATGCCATGTGTACAAATGAATGCAGGAAAGACAAGAATAAAATGACATACATACTACTATGACTTGATAAGAAAAACAAAACAAGCAAAAAACAACCAAGCAAAGCAATAAATGCCTGCTCTCAGGTTTTCCTTTCCTGGCTATTATTATTTTTTTATAACCATTTTGGCCTCACCATTGGCTTTCTAAATACTGGTGACTCTCAATTATTCTCCTTTAGGCATGTGTCTATTGGTTTCCAGGATGCACATCAGATCTCCTTCATGAAATTCTTTGAGGACAAACACTAACAATGAAGATGCTCTTAGTACCTCATTCTTAGATCTTTTCCTTCACCTCATATTCCATTACTGCAATTTTTTTTATATTTCTAATACTAATACCCATTTCAGAAGCATAAGCAGCCATATTGCAACAAATAGACAGATTTTTTATACTGTACCCTCAGAAGCAAGACAGTCTTAGTACAGTATATCTCTAAGCATTGAAACATATAATCAAAACACCTTAGAATTTTCTGAATTAAATCCCAAAATAGTAGGTAATAGGCACAATTTTGCCCCCACTTTCTACAGGAATTAAGGAAAGTATTCATGAATCAAAGCTGGTATTCTCAAGATAATGATTCACTGATTTTTCCCATCCTAAAAAAGACAGAAAATAAATATGTTTTAGTAAAAAAGTTGATGTAGATTATGTGGGTCTGGCAAATGGAATAGGACCATATGGAGCAACGTGTCTTTCTGTGCAATTTTGAATTTTTTTTTACAAAGTAGCTATCCATTCTGCATGTTCTTATGACAGGAATAGTGGGAGGGGTGTCTCTGTCACAGTCCCACACATACCCTCTGCTTAGAATGAGAGTGGAAGGGAAGGTGGGAAGAAAAATGCAAGGAAACCCAGAGGGAGGCAATGGCAACTGTCCCAGGAGATAGGACGGTGGCTTAAAAAACTTTTGTACACTGAAAATAGATAATATTGGATGATTTCAGTGAAAGAATTGACAGTGCATGGTGACTTGATTTTATATAAAGAGAGATAGATAAGAATTTACATTCTCAAGAGTATTTTAAATGAACAGCATGGGTCAGTAGCAAGATGTTGAATATAAAGTAATTCAAATTCTTAAGTAATGAATAATTAGCTTTTTACTGTAACTAAAATTCAAAGGAAAAATACAAAAATAATTGTTATGAATCATCGTTCAGGAATTGTATTCGAAGAAGGAAGGTGAGACTAGATGGAAATAATATAATGAGAATTTATGTTATGTTTGGATAAAATCAAGAAGGAAATAAGTCAATGGAGTGGAAGTAGTTGATATCACAAGCAAGTTATAGTTTGACAAGGAAGCCCATGGAAATAGATGAAGGGTATTGAAAAGCAGGGGCTTCTATTGAGATTTCACAATAAAATTATAATGGCTAAGAAACATTTAAAGAAATGTTCAACATCTTTGGCAATGAGAGACTTGCAAATATAAAACTACTTTGAGATTCATTCTTAAACCCATCAGAATGGCTATGTTCAATGACAAGGATGACACTTCATGCTGGTGATGGTGAAGAGCAAGGAAATACTCCATTACTGATGTGAGGGAAAAATTGCAAATGCAGTATGGAAATATTATGGTTCCTCAGAATATTGTGTTTAGATCTACCTCAAGACTCAGATATACCACTCTTGGTCATAAATACAAAGGACACTCCATCCTACTACAAGGACAAATGCTTGACTCTGTTCATTATTGCTTGTTGATAATAGTCAGAAACTGTAAAGCAACCTATATGTCCCTCAACTGAAGAATAAATAATATATGATACATTGCACAATGGAATCTTGCTCAGCTATTTTTTTAAAAAGGACATCATGAAATCTGCAAGCAAATTGATGCCACTAGAAAAAAATCACCCTGAGTGAGGTAACCCAGACACTGATGGACAAATCTGGCATGATTTCATTTATATCTGGATATTAGCTGTTAAGTGAATGATAATCATGCTACAATATACAGAGCCAGAGAAATCAGATAGAGACGAAGACCATGAACCTCAATGGGTAGGGGAAATAAAATAAATTTTGTGGGTGTACTTTGGGAAGGTGGAAGTGGAAGTGGAAGGGATCAGGTGTAGGGGAGTGATGGGAGAAACAGCTGAAATTGGGGAGTCTTGGGGAGAAGTATCATGTGGAAAAGCAGTATTCTGTATATTTCATGAAATCTATCAACGTGACCCTAGTGAGGACTCCTTTAGTTGTAGATACAGTTTCTGGGCTGGACGTATTTTGGGCATGAGACATGATTCTGGTGATAGGACTATGTCATATTCAATTGATCGATGGTGGAGGGGGTCCCTGTGGAAATCTCCAAATAACCTAAGTTGATATAGGCCAGTAGGCCCTGTGAAAATGGGTCCATTAGTTTCATTGCCCAGGACAAAAACCACATATCTCATTAAATGTAGAAGGTTGAGCTGATGTGTGCATGGAGCCTTTGTCTCTATGTTCTACTCTCTTTGCTAAGCTCCACAAAGGTACTATGCAGGTTACAGATATAATGGCTGGCCACCATCTCAATCACAAAATCCTTGACCTACAATCTGTCCTGTTTGCAAGATGTGGTGAGCCAATGATGGCACAGAATTTTTGGGTGTGGCCATCCGATATTTTGTTTACCATGAGGCCCAAGCCAAGAGAGCATCACTTTCCCTACATTTTATGAATGGCCTGTAACTGAAGACAATGTGGTTCACAGACCTAGGGTAGAACCAAACCACACTGGCAAAAAATTATGAGATGATTCCCAATAATGTTCTGCTGTACTAATAGATCCTTATCCAGGTATCATCAGAGAAAACTTCCTCTGCCATCAGATGGGAACAGATATGGAGTCTAACAGGCAGACATTATGTACAAAGAGGGTCTACATTGGGGACCTACATCAGGTACCTCCCCTAGGAGATTGGGAACCCTGCAGAAAAGTGGAGGAGGATAAATTGTAGGATTCAGAAGGGATTGAAGATATCAAGAGAACATGGCCCAAAAATCTACTAATCAGGGCTCACACAGAATCATAGAGACTGAGGCAGCAAGCCCATGGCTTATATGCACCTGTACCAAGTCCTCTGTACACACAGTGTGGGCATTAGCCTCTTGTTATGGGACCTCTAATAATAGGAGTGAGTGTATCTCTGATTCCTTTAACTGCACTTGAGACTCTTTTCCTCCTTTGGTTGTCTTGTTCAGCCTTAATATGAGGCATTCTATCATGTCTGTTTTGGATATTTTTGTTTGGTTTGTGTGTTGTATCTTCTTTTGTCTTGTTTGGCTGCCATTTTTTAGATGTCTGTTCTTTCTGAACAAGAGATGGAGGGAGCATGTAGAAGTGGGATATCTGGGAGGAATGAATGTGATAAGGATATATTATTTAAGAAAGATTCAATTAATAATAATAATAATAATAATAATAATAATAATAATAATAATAATAAACAGCAACAAAGTTTTCATCTTTGAAATGATGGATTATACTAGGTGTGGGTACTGCAAGATTGCCCTGTGTCTTGTAAATGATGAAAGCAAATGTGAGAATGTTAAATACATAAATATGACCCAATTTTCTCCCGGCAATAATCAGTCTGAATGGCAGTTACTTTTCAGTCAGGGGTAAGTGTGCACCTAAGAATTATATGCGTGTTTCTTAGAAACATATACCTCTACCCAAGCATGACAGATCTGTCATCTCAAGCTCCTTACAATGGATAGTGTGCAGAGTCGGTGCTGAACAAGCAGCTGCAGTCTAGCCTTGTCATACTGTTGTGAGAAGAAAACATGGTTTTGGATTCTAAAATGTTTATTTAAGACATCACTCCCACTTGGGGATTTGTGAACTTCCTTTCTCCAGTCCATGAAAAATATGTTTGTTGCTAATTTTATGTAATAATTAATCGTATTTATATAAAGGACTATTTATTTTTTCAATAACAACTCTAAAACATATACAGTACCAGGATAGCCATGATTACATAACAAGTTCCTGCCTCAAATTCCATACTGAGAAAATATCAAATATTAATGAGAGTAGAATACTGTAACATGTTAGTATGATAAAAAGATAAAACTTCAACATTAATACTTTAAAACAAAGAAATCTAAATGAGCAATACAGTGATTTATCTTAAAAGGTGAAGCAAATGTGAATTAAATAAATTTAATGTTTAGTAGAATTAAGTCATTGGTTCTGGAACACTGAAAAGAAAAAGAAGTCTGAGAAACATCTTACAAACTAAATGCATGTTTGAAACTAAGAATGGGGAAGGAGGTTAGGCTGGGATACAAGACAGTCAAAGACAAAAAAAAAAAAAACGATTTTAAAATTGACAGGCTTTGTATGCCCTAGCTGTAATAACTATGTTAGGCTCTCAGAGTTATTAGAAAAATTGATGGGGCACCAACATTATAAAATTATATATTAGCATCTAAGTGCAGCATTTTTCCTCATATTTGTACAAAAGACACATTTGGAATGAAGCAGGGATTATGGTCTAATTTAGGAAACATTTGTAGCAGTAATTTTTAAGAGACTTAACACCAGTTATCTTATTTTCTAGACAAAAGTGTTCTCACAGAGCTAGGAAAACTATGGAGACAGTAATTAGCTTTCACTTCTAAAACGGTGTTGTATTTCCTTAACTTGGTAATTCTTCTAGTGACAAATGACAATTGAAGTCTGTCAAGCTCATTCTTTGCAGAAAATGAATATTTTCCTAGATACAAGTAAGTACTTTGCTTGACTTGAAGCAATTCGTGAATAAAAGGGTGGCAGACTATCATTCTTCAATATTGTAGATGGCATAAAGAAAAAGAAAACCAAATGTTTAGTTTTCTTTAAACATCCTGCAAAAGGCCAATACTGAGTGATGCCCAGTCTTGTATTTTTTTTACTACAAGTACCTATCAATTTGGCAGATAGACTGTCTGAGCAATGGTGTCTCAAAATACCACCCCCATTATGTCTATTTTCATTAAGAAAATTCAAGTTTTCCTTTTTTTCAAAACAATTCATGCAAACAATAAGAGACTCAATAATCCAGAAAAAAACAGAATTAGATTAATTTGTTCAATTATTTCCCAGACAGAAAAAAAAATAACTTAGTATATCTAGAAATCATGTTAACTATTTTATTTATAAGAAGCAAGTAAAAATACTAACTTGTATTAAGTATATCAATGAAATTTATGAGTTTTCTCATCACTAAATATGTTTGCTTTTTATCTCTTAAAAACACTTCATTGGATTCTCACAGCAGCCGTACTAATGCCAATTTGTGGATGGCCCTTGGACAAAGGTAATGGTCCAGTTTCACAGTGGTGAAGAAACATAAGAAAGACAGCTGGGGAAAAATTACCAGAAACAAAGGCTCGGTTCGAAAACTTAGCAAGAAGAAAGGCACTGAAAAGGCCAGAGAGGATGGCTTTGTGATTAAAAGCTGTTGTTGCTCTTGTAGAGCACTGGACTGCCTTTTTTCATATTGTTTACAGCTTTTTATTTAGTATAATACTTGATCTAGAATTGCATCCCTCTCCCAGAAAACAATATAAGTGTATTTGAATTTATTGTTAACAAAACCATGAACAATGTATGTATGTTTATACAGATTAGAGAGATAGATGATAGATAGGTGATAGATAGTTTATGCTAGATGAAAATGAGGTAGAAAGATATAGGTGATAGATACATATATTATAGATACATATATAATAGATGTTAGATAAATAGATCAATATCACTTTTCCTTTCCCATACATATGTATAAGAAAGGAGTCTTGGATTAATCCCTAACCTGACTGCTGTGCATGGTGCCTCAGTCAACAGTGGTGTGAAACATGTAGTTTCTATAGCTCCATTACCAGAAACGGTCCTGGATCATTTACAATATGCTCCTAGAGTTGAAGAAACTTATCTACCTAAGCTAAAATCTGCATTTTTCCAAGTCAATTGAATTTTCTAGTTCTCAATCTCTTTGAGAACTAAGAATCAATTATTTAATACTTGTATTTAAATCTGTATACCACTTCTTGTAAGCATTTTTCTGAGATTTGCCTTATACCCACAAGAAAACTCTGTCCCCTCAGTCTAACGGAAGTGAGATGTAGTAGGTAATACATGCTTAAGGGAGAAGGTAACACCTTTTTAAAGGAAACATCCTCTTTTCCATAAATGGGGAACAGGATCACTATTCTTCCATCCCATCCATGGGTCTCAGAAACATAGAAGACATTACAACTCATTTGTTTTCTGAAATATCTCATGGTTTTTTTATGGACCACTGTGCTCTCCAACACACAATATTATTATTTTCTATAACTGTATTATTATAATAGAGCAAAATTGCCTACAAATGGCTCTTTCTCACAACAAGAAACTAATATTTTTTCCAGTTTAATACAATGGAAGAGCAATTTTTTAAATTTCAGAAACAGTTTGGTCCATAATTTTTGCATACAGATTTCACACATCCAGATTTATTTTTTCTTTACTAAAAAATTCAATATATATATTTAAGGATTGCAAATGGATATATCTTTTTACTTTTTGTTCTCAAATTTAAAATTTTTATTAGTTTGAATGTTAAATCAAAGATCAGTTCAACATTTTATTCTTGGCAATCACAGACAAATTCCAATCCAAGCACACTAATACATATACATATTCTTATAGCACCATGAATATATACCCATGGGGAATATTTTTTCAGTTCTCTGAGGTTAAACATAATATTCTGCTATATTCGCTCATGGCTGTCCAGTTATCCAGTTCTGCATATATACCCAGGACAGGATACTCTTCTTTACTCTAAGTCTTTATTCCTCTTATAGGAAAAACATCTACCATTTTATGCCTGTTAGAATTTATATAAACGGAAGGAGCAGGGCTCATTAGGTTTCAGAAAGAACCTTATGCAATGGTAGCAATATGGAAAACAATAGTAACATTATAGAACATTGTAGCTTTATGAAATGTGCCTGTGAAATGGTAAGAGATGTCTTGTGTAAAATGACAACAAATTATGTTCTGAGTAGTCTTTCCTTATGCTTTGTCCTCTCAGACAGAAATACGTTGGTGTAGAAAATGCTAGTTTAAATTGAAAAAAAAAACTTTGCCTGTATCTTCTAGGATGGCAGCACAATAGTACAATGCAATGACCTCATTACATTCATTTAATCTTTGAAATCTCAAAGTCATAGGTCAGACAACAGAGACCCATCCTCCACTTGCAACAAGAATAGAAAACTGGCTTGTATTATGCCAAATTCTACATAGTCTTTATCTTGTCAGAGTCTTTTGTAAGAACCATTGCTTTTTAATCCTTTAGGACTGACTAGAAAGGGAGGGTAAGCAGGCCATACACAACCCCTGAAATTAGTAATGTGATACATATATTATACTCTTTGTTATTGGTGAAAAAATTAAAATTGACATTTAAATTATGTTCCTCTTATTCAAAAATAAGCTCTCAAAGAATTTTTATTCATTTTCTCTTGACTTTTTATACCCAGTGATTAAATTAATATGATATATTTTATGTAATTATAGAATTTCCAAAATTGAACTCCACTAGTCAATTAAAAATGTGTGATTGGTTGTAAATCATTTTATCATATACAAAGAATTTTAGTTTTTGTTGTTGTTTCACACACTGGTATTTATATTTCTTTGCAATATACTAATTAAATTAAAATTTAAAAGTAACTGAATTTGTAAAATAATAAGTTGTTTGAAATGCTGCCAAAAACAGTTTCCATTTTAGGTAAGTAGCTCTAGGCAGCTACTTATTTATGCCCAGTATTCCAGGGTTCTCTCTCTGTTGCCTCTTTCTCTTGAAAAATCTAATGTTTCTGAAACAAAATTAATAATTTGTAGATTGCCTTAGATGTGCATCATCCAAGGCTATCATAGCTTTGTCCTGTATTTTTATGGTTGCTGGCCAATAAACAGAACCAGTGGAGAAAGTCACAAATTCTCTTTTGATCAGACTTTGTACTACAATCCAGAATCTCTAATGGACCAGCAGAACAATAAGATGGAAGCCAGCCTGGACTGTGTAATAAGAGGTCTCTCTCGGTACCTTCACTTGCATCTGCCTATAAATATTGTCCTTGGAAATGTATGGGTGTTTTTGGTGCTATCTCTTCTTTGCAGGTCATGGTCACAACACAAGCAAAAGGCCTGGACAATGATCAGGATGCTGTAACTTTGTGGAGCCACAGTAGACAAGGAATCCTTTTAGCCACTTCCAGTGCCACCTGGCCTCTCTCCATTCTATTCCTCTGTTCTTCTCAATAACACTTCCAGGTTTGCTGAGTACCATTCCATATCAGTGTTTGTCTCTTGTGGAATTCAACCTGCAAAGCCAGACCTTTTGAAAAGGGAATGCACGCTTCCATAAATTTTGCTAATTTCAATTGAATAGTTTGAATTTGCTATTCCTTAAGAATGTTTACTTTTAATGTGCACACTTCGATATATATGCAGCTAATAGATGAAATATATACAAGAGTCATATTTGAAGAAAAACAGAGGTGAAATGTTAAACTGAGCCATGTAAAAAAAAATTGAAATCTCCAAAAAGCACATTACATTATATTTTCCAAGGTTTGCATGAAGCAAATTTTACACAAGAAAGAACATATGTGGTGATGTTTACTATTATATGAAAATATGTGTGTCAAGGACACCTTTAAAATAAAATATTAATTTAAAACAGTTTGTACATATGGAGCAAGAAATGATATGGGCACTAATCATGTCAATATTCAAGGAGAAGTATAAGGTTTCATCAGCAATTTCTTTATGAATGAAAGAATTGATCAGTATTGCAGTAGACAGAAAAGTTCTGATATAGAAAATCATAATTTGATATTGACAAATAGAGTATATCTTAATTTTTATCCATGCATATTTTATAATATATCCAAAACAATTTATATTAACAAATATTGCCATTACAGAAAATATATGTCATAAATCATTTCAGAGTAAATAATTTCGGGGTATTTGTCTTTTTATACCTTAATTAATACAGAAGAATTAATTAAGTAGGTAAGTAACATATTTACTCATTGTTTTTTTTTGGGGGGGGGTTTTAATTTTTTTTTATTAATTTATTCTTGTTACATCTCAATGGTTATCTCATCCCTTGTATCCTCCCATTCTTCCCTCCCTCCCATTTTCCCCTTATTCCCCTCCCCTATGACTGTTCCTGAGGGGGATTACTTGCGCCTGTATATGCTCATAGGGTATCAAGTCTCTTCCTCTAAATGCCACCAGGTCACCCCCTCCAGGGGACTTGGTCAAATGTGAGGCACCAGAGTATGTGAGAAAGTCATACCCCACTCTCCACTAAAGTGTGGAGACTGTTCTGACCATTGGCTAGATCTGGGTAGGGGTTTAAAGTTTACCGCCTGTCTTGTCCTTGGCTGGTGACTTAGTTTGAGCGGGACCCCTTGGCCAAAATCTGCCTTTCATAATGTTCTACTTGTAGGATTCTAGGACCCACTGGATCCTTCTACATTGCTATTCTCCCATGGTTCTCTCATCTAGAGTCCCAATAGGGGGTCCTCCTCTCTGTCCCAGTTTCCTGGTAAGTGAAGGCTTTCGTGGAACATGCCCCTTGGGCTAGTATGCAGATATAAGTGAGTATATACCATTTGAGTCTTTCTGCTTCTGGGTTAACTCACTCATTATGATCATCTCTAGCTCAATCCATTTATCCACAAATTTCGGGAATTCCCTGTTTTTCATAGCTGAGTAGTATTCAATAGTGTATGTGTACCACAGTTTCTTTATCCATTTTTCTACTGAGGGACATTTAGGCTATTTCCATGATCTGGCTATTATGAATCAGGCTGCTATGAACATGGTTGAGCAAATTTTCTTGTTGTGTGCTGGTACATCTTCTGGGTATATTCCAAGGAATGGAATAGCTGTGTCTTTAGGAAGCCCTATTCCCAGTTTTCTGAGATAGCACCAGATAGATTTCCAAAGTGGCTGTACTAGTTTGCATTCCCACCAGCAATTAAGGAGTGTTCCTCTCTCTACATCCTCGCCAGCATGTGGAGTCTCGTGAATTTTTGATCTTAGCCATTCTGATGGGTGTAAGATGGAATCTCAGAGTTATTTTGATTTGCATTTCCCTGATGACTAGGAGGTTGAGCATTTCTTTAAGTGTTTCTCAGCCATTTGATATTCCTCTGCTGAGAATTCTCTGTTTAGTTCCAAGCCCCACTTCTCAATTGGGTTATTTGGTTTGGTGGTGTTTAATTTCTTGAGTTCTTTATATATTTTGGATATTAGACCTTTGTCAGATGTAGGGTTGGTGAAGATCTTTTCCCAGTCTGTAGGCTGTCACTTTGTTCTCTTGACAGTGTCTTCAGCCTTACAGAAGCTTCTCAGCCTCATGAGGTCCCATTTATTAATTGTTGACATTAAGGCCTGGGCTGTTGGTGTTCTGTTCAGGAAGTTGTCTCCTGTGCCAATATGTTCCATGCTCTTCCCGATTTTTCTTCTAAGTGACTTACTGTCTCTGGTTTTATATTGAGGTCTTTAATCCACTTGGATTTGAGTTTTGTGCAAGGTGACAAATAGGGTTCCAGTTGCATTTTTTTACACATAGACATCCAGTTAGACCAGAACCGTTTGTTGAAGATGCTATCCTTTTTCCATTGAATGGATTTGGCTCCTTTGTCAAAAATCAAGTGAGCAAATGTGTGTGGATTCATATCTGGGTCTTCTATTCAATTCCACTGATCAAACAGCCTGTTGCTGTGCCAGTACCATGCTGTTTTAATTACTATTGCTTTATAGTACAATTTGAGATCAGGTATGGAGATTCCTCCGCAGAACCTTTTATTGTACAAGATCGTTTTTGCTATTCTGGGTTTTTTGTTTTTCTCTATGAAATTCAGAATTGAACTTTCATGTCTTTAAAAAATTGTGTAGGTATTTTGATAGGGATTGCATTGAATCTGTAGATGGCTTTTGGTAGGATGGCCATTTTTACTATGTTAATTCCCTCGATCCATGAGCAAGGAAGATCCTTCCATCTTCTCATGTCATCTTCAATCTCCTTCTTCAGAGTTTTGAAATTTTTTTCAAACAAGTCCTTCACTTGCTTAGTTAGAGTCACACCTAGATATTTTATATTGCTTGTGGCTAACGTGAAAGGTACGGTTTTCCTAATTTCTTCCTCTACAAGTTTGTCATTTGTGTATAGGAAGGCTACAGACTTTTTTGTGTTAATTTTGTATCCAGCCAAATTGCTGAAAGTATTTATCAGCTGTAGGAGTTCTCTGGTGGAATTTTGAGGGTCACTTATGTACACTATCATATCATCTGCAAATAGGGATAGTTTGACTTCCTCCTTTCCCATTTGGATACCCTTGATCTCCTTTTGTTGTCTTATTGCTCTGGCTAGATCTTTGAGTACTATATTGAAGAGATATGGAGAGAGTGGGCAGCCTTGCCTTGTTCCCTATTTTAGAGGAATTTCTTTGAGTATTTCTCCATTTACTTTGATTTTGGCTATTGGCTTTCTGTATATAGCATTTATTATATTGAGGAAAGTGCCTTGTATCCCCGAACTCTCTAAAATTTTAAACATGAATGGGTGTTGGATTTTATCAAATACTTTCTCTGCATCTAAAGAGATGATAATGTGTTTTTTTTGTTTTCAATTTGTTTATATGGTGGATTACACTGAGGGATTTCCGTATATTAAACCATCCCTGCATACTTGGTCATGATGAATGATATCCTTTATGTGTTCTTGTATTCGTATTGCAAGAATTTTATTTAGTATTTCTGCATCGATGTTCATAAGAGAAATTGGTCTGAAATTCTCTTTATTTGTTGAGTCTTTGTGAAGTTTAGGTATCAACGTGACTATGGCCTCATAGAATGAATTTGGTAATGTTCCATCCAATTCTATGTTTTTGAGAAGCTTGAAAAGTATCGGTATTAGCTCGCCTTTGAAGGTCTGGTAGAATTCTACACTGATACCATCTGGCCCTGGGCTTTTTTTGGTTTGGAGACTATCAATGATTGCTTCTATTTCTGTAGGGGAAATGGGACTATTTAGCTTGTTTATCTGTTCTTCACTCAACTTTGGCAATTGAAATTGATCAAGAAAATCATCCATTTCCCTTAGATTTTCAAATTTTGTGGCATATATGCCTTCAAAGTAGGATCTTATGATTTTTGTATTTCTTCAGTGTCTGTTGTTATGTCTCCCTTTTCATTTCTGATTTTGTTGATTTCAATACTGTCTCTCTGCCTTTTAGTTAGTTTGGCTAATGGTCTGTCTATCTTGTTGATTTTCTCAAAGAACAAGCTTTTGGTTTTGTTGATTCTTTGGACTGTTTTCTTAGTTTCTAAATTGTTAATTTCAGCCCTGAGTTTGATTATTTCCAGACGTCTACTCCTTTTGGGTGTTTCTGCTTCTTTTTTTTCTAGGGCTTCCAGCTGTTTTGTTAAGTTGCTTATGTGCGATGTTTCCAATTTCTTTTTAAATGCACTTAGTGCTATGAATGTTCCTCTTAACACTGCTTTCAATGTATCCCACAAATTTGGGTATGTTGTTCCCTCATTTTCATTGAATTTCAAAAACTCCTTGATTTCTTTCTTTATTTCTTCCCTGACCCATGTGTCATTAAGCAGAGACTTGTTTAGTTTCCACGTACGTGTAGGCTTTTTGTTGTTTCTGTTGTTGTTGAATTGCAGCCTAAGAGCATGGTGATCTGATAGGATACAAGGTATTATTTCAATCTTCTTGTATCTGTTGAGGCCTGCTTTGTGACCTACGATGTGATCAATTTTGGAGAAGGTTCCATGTAGTGCAGAGAAGAAAGTATATTCTTTCTTGTTTGGGTGAAAGTTTCTATAGATATCTATTAGATCCATTTGACCCATGGCATTGGTTAATGATGTTATTTCACGGCTTAGTTTCTGTTTCAATGACTTATCCTTCAGTGAGAGTGGGGTGTTGAGGTCTCCCACTATTATTGTGTGGGGATCGATGTGTGGTTTGAGTTTCTTTAGAAGATCTTTTACAAATGTGGGTGCCCTTGTATTGGGAGCATAGATGTTCAGAATTGTGATGTCATCTTGGTTGACTTTACCTTTGATGAGTATGAAGTGTCCTTCTGCATCCCTTTTGATTAATTTTGGTTGAAAGTCTATTTTGTTTGATATTAAAATGGCTATGCCTGCTTGCTTCTTGTGACCATTTGCTTGGAATATTTTTTTCCTACCTTTTACCCTGAGATAGTGCCTATCGTTATGGGTGAGATGTGTTTCTTGAATGCAGAAGAATGTAGGATCTTGTTTATGCACCATTCAGTTAGTCTGTGTCTTTTTATTGGATAATTGAGACCATTGATGTTGAGAGATATTAACGACCAGTGACTGTTAAGAGTCTTAATTTTGATGTTGTTTCCAATCGAGTGTTTGTGTAGCTGTGTTTTTGCCATGGTATAGTTACCTATTTCCTGAGTAGTTTTGGTTGTAGGTTGACCCTTTGGGATGGAGTTTTTCTTCTAATACCTTCTGTAAAGCTGGATTTGTGGATAGGTACTGTTTGAATTTGTTTTTGTCCTGGAATATTTTGTTTTCTCCATCAATGATTATTGATAGTTTTGCTGGGTAAAGTAGTCTGGCCTGGCATCTGTGGTCTCTTAGGGTTTGGAGGATCTCTGTCCAGGCTCTTCTGGCTTTTATGGTCTCTGCTGAGAAGTCGGGTGTAATTCTGATTGGTTGGCCATTGAATGTTATTTGGACCTTTTCCCTTGCAGCTTTTAATATTTTTTCTTTGTTCTGTATATTTTGTGTTTTGATTATTATGTGATGGGCAGTTTTCCTTTTCTGGTCAATTCTATTTGGTGTTCTGTAGGCCTCTTGTATGTTTATAGGCATCTCTTTCTTAAGATTGGGGAAATTTTCTTCTATGATTTTGTTGAGAATAGTTTCCGTGCCTTGGAGTCTGATATCTTCTCTTTCTTCAATGCCTATTATCCTCAGATTTCTTCTTTTCATGATGTACTTAATTTCTTGGATGTTTTGTGTCAGGAGTTTTCCAGATTTGGCATTTTCTTTAATGGTTGCTTCAAGATCTGTGATTGTATCTTCTAGACCTGAGATTCGTTTTTCCGTCTCTTGGATTCTGTTAGAAAAGCTCACCTCTGTGTTGCTTGCCTTCTTCTCTGAGGTCTCACATTCTCGTTTTTCTTCTGTTTGTGTGTTTATCATTGAATCCATTTTTGTCTTCAGATCTTGAACTGATACTTTTATTTCTTTCGTCTCATTTTCTGTATATTCCTGAGTTTCTTCCATTGCCTCCTTATAGGTCTTCAGAGCTTGAACCGTTTTATTTATTTCTTTCATCTGGTTGTTCGCATTTTCCTGAAATTTTTCCAGTTCCACTCTATGAGCTTCTTTTATGTCTCTTACCTGTTTGGCTGCGTCTTCCTGTATTTGATTACGAATTTTATTTGTTTCCTCCATTAATCTGCTCCTTATTATTAAGGATCTGAGGTCATTTTCTTGTGTATCCATTGTATTTGAGCTCTCTGGGTTGTTTTCTTTGGGATAGGTGGAAACTGGAGACACCATGTTGTTTTGGGTTTTTTTTGCGTATGCTTTTCTGCTGTTCTTTAGACATCTTGCTGGCTTTATTTTTGTTGGGTAGCTTCCAGAGTTGGATGGAGGGAGTCTGATGATAGATTCACTTGTTTTCTCAGGATTTCTGTAGGCTCGAAGCTCTGATGCTTCACTAGTGTGGACAGCAGGATGTTAGCCCTGTTGTTTTGGACTCTCACAGCCAGTGATCCTCAGCTCCCCTGCGCTGTGGTTCCTGCAATCGTTCTGGGTCTCTGAATGAGCGTTGGGTCAGGCCTAGGTATCCACAGCCTTCTGAGTTCCCTGCCAAGTCCAGCCAGGGACACTGGGCCCGAACCACGCGCCGAGCTCAGCTAGATTCTCAGGGCCTGACCTGTCTGCTGAGCTCAGCAATTGATTCTGGGCCCAAAATGCACACAGGGTACAGCCAGAAATTTTGGGCTGGGACTGCGTACCAAGTTCAGCTAGGGGTTTTTGGCCCAAAGTACGTGCTGTGGTCAGTTATTGACTCAGGGCCCGAACCGTCCGCCAAGCTCAGCCAGAAATTCTGGATTCAAACTGCACACTATCTCCAACTAGAGTCTTAGAGCCAGGACTGTGCTAAAAACTCCATTAGAGTCTCTGGGTCCAATTGGTCGGCCAAGCACAGTTAAGGACTCTGGCCCTAAACTGCCCGCCAAGCTCCACTCGAGTCTCCGGGGTGGAATTATGCACCGATCTTAGCCTGGGACTATGGACCCACATTGAAATCAGCCCGGTACTCCAGGTCTATACTGTGTGGATAGTCCAGTCAGAGCCTTGGGGCCGCTGAGCCTGTGCACACAGCTCAGGTAGAGACTCTGGGCCTAATCTGCCTGGCAATTCTAGCTAGGGCCTCTGGGCTGAATCTGTGTCAGTGCCCCAGAACTGCCCGCTAAGCTTAGTGTCTTGGGCAGAACTGCTCATTGAGGTGAGCTGGTGCCTAGGGTGGACCTGAGCGCTCTGCCCAGTCTGTACCACAGCAGGAGAACTGTGGCCCTGCCGCGCTGGTTCCTAGGGTGGACCTGAGTGCTCCTCCCCGCCCGCACCACAGCAGGAGAACTGCGGCTGCGCTGATGAGCTGGGACCTAGTGTGGACCTGAGCGCTCTGCCCTGCCTGCGTCACAGCAGGAGAACTGCGGCTGTACCGAGCTGGGTCCTAGGGTGGACCTGAGTGCTCCGCCCAGCCTGCGATACAGCAGGGGAGCTGCCGCTGCGCTGACCTGACGCCTCGGGCAGAATCGCTTACTGTGCTGAGTCAGCGTCTCCACGGCACTGAGCTGAGCCCAGGACTCTGGGGCTGAACTGTCCGCCGAGTCCAGTTTGGGTCACAGGCACCCCGCAAACCAAATCCTGTCCAGAGTCCCCTCTCCCTCAGCTACTCCCACGGGCCATCACACCATTCACCTTCACCGAAAGGCTCTGAGCTGCAAACCTCAGCTCCTGCCGCTGCTGTCGCTGGAGCCGCCACTGGTGCTGCTGCCCTGCCGCCACTGCTCCAATCTGAGAAAATCCGCACTCCTCCCGTTTGTAGGGGCACGCAGGTCCTCCTCACCCTGGTCCCTCCGAACCGTGGAGCACTCCCGCTGTCGTGGTGTTGGGACCCTGGTGTTCCTGGCTCAGAAATCCGTGCAATTCCCTGAATTGTTCACTGGAGCCTCCAAACACGGTCCACACTGCCCGGCGCCATCTTGGATCCCCCTACTCATTGTTTCTTGTCCTGGCTTTGCCAAGAAATCTGCTAAGGCTCTGCCTATTCTATCCAGGTGCTTTGTAGAGTTAGATCCCTATCCAAATAACTTTTATTTATAACAAATCAGTATCTCAGTGCCATTCACACTTATGGAATTACATTAATGTATTAGCTAAGAAAACATTGGACAGTTGAACAAGTGAGTTTTTTACTATAATGTACTAAATAAACAAAAGAAGTCTAAATGTACCACTAGTCTAATGTTATCAAGCCTAAGGTGACTCACCCTTTTTACTTACATTTTTTTAATTAAAGTCTTTTTGGCTCAGAATCTTTACATTTGGAAAGAGCTGTGGAAAATTATACACAGCTTACCTAAATTACAATGTAGACAAAATAGAGATCCATATTTTTTTTACTTTTCTCTCCTAAAATTCAGTGCATCTATATCAGAAAACTAGTATAAATACCAAAAGTAGGTGAAGCTTAACTCACAAAGCCAATAAACAACAACAACAAACCAACCAACCAAACCGAAAAACAAAACAAAACAAAAACAAAATAAACAAAACACAAAAAAATACTTCATTTCATCGGAATTTCATTCCTGAATATATTTGGTTAGAGTACTCATGAGTACTTGCTCCTTTGGCTGCCATTTCAGAAACAAAATACATGAAGGAAAATTCAGATTCTATACACAGGATAGGTGCTTGATTTCAATAGTACTATTTGGTTTATGATTTTTTTCCCTTTGTAATCATGTGTTATGCACTTTAATAAATGAGATAAAGTATTGCCTCAGTCACTAGTAACCTTTGAAATTTTCACAGCATGTGGAGAATCAGAGCCCCGTAATTAAAAGAACTAGAAATATCTGGCATGTTTCACTATGAATAAAGTTTTATCTTGCTTTAAGAGTTCAGAAACAGATAATGGTGGTTTCAGAAATGCTTTTAAAACATAAATTGAAAGATGACATTTTATAAATGCCCCATCTTCTCTGCTTTGATGATTGGTAAGAATTTTCTGAGAATTTCCCTGTATGTGGATCAGCAGATAGTCTGCACCACAGACAAGCCATTAGTGGTGTAAAATCAGTTAGCTTTAGAAGAAAATGTTTTAGCTTACATTCTTTCTAAGAATATTGTTTTCCTCCATACCCAGAAAAACTACTCCCATGATCCATGTATGTTCTATAGACCAATGGCATATAATATATTATTTCAACATATTTGTTCACATAGTTAAAAAGATATGTCAACTATAATGTAACATTCAATGATTCTCTATTGAAATTATAGATGGTTTTTTGAAGAAAAATGTCACTTTACTAGAAGTTATACACAAGAAAATTATTCTTTTTGTCTATTTATTAATTTATTCATATTACATCTCGATTGTTAGCCCTCCCCCTGTTTCCTCCCATTCTTCCCTCCCTCCCACTTCCCCCTTCTCCCCTCCCCTATGTCTGTGATTGAGGGAGACTTCCTCCCCCTATATATGCTCTTAGAATATCGAGTCTCTTCTTGGTAACTTGCTATCCTTCTTCTGAGTGCCGTCAGGCCTCCCCATCCAGGGGATGTGGTCAGAAAAGGGGCACCAGAGTTCATGTGAGAGTCAGATCTTACTCTCCACTCAATGGTAGAGAATATCATGTTTGTCGGCTAGGTCTTGGTAGGGGTTCAAAGTTTACTACCTATATTCTCCTTGGCTGGTGCCTTAGCCTGAGGAGGACCCCAGGACCCAGATCTGCCTGTCACAAAGTTCTTCTTGTAGGTTTCCGGGACCCTGTGGACCCTATTTCTCCACTCTTCCATGCTACTCTCACCTAAAGTCTCAATAGGATGTCCTCTCCTCTGACCCACTTTCTTGGTAAGTAAAAATTTTCATGGTACGTATCCCTTGGACTACTGTTTTGATATAAGTGAGTATATACCACTTGTCTCTTTTTGCTTCTGGGTGAACTCACTCATTATGATAATTTCTAGATCAATCCATTTGTCCACAAATTTTGGGAATTCCTTGTTTTTAATAGCTGAGTAGTACTCCATAGTGTAAATGTACCACAGTTTCTTAGTCCATTCTTCTACTGAGGGACACTTAGTCTGTTTCCGTGTTCTGGCTATTATGTATAAAGCAGCTATGAACATGGTTGAGCATATGTCCCTGTTGTGTGGTAGGGCATTTTCTAACTTCAAACCTCTGAAGAAAGAGATTGAGGATGATATAAGAAGATGGAGGGATTTACCTTGTTCATGGATCGGAAGAATCAACATAGTAAAATTGGCCATCTTACCAAAAGCAATTTACAGATTCAATACAATCCCTATCAAAATACCTACAAAATATTTTGAGGATATTGAAAGATTAATTCTCAAATTCATATGGAGAAATAAAAAACCCAGAATAGCAAAAACAATCCTATACACTAAAAGATCCTGCGGAGGAACCTCCCTACCTGATCTCAAGCTGTACTACAGAGCAACAGTAATTAAAACAGCATGATACTGGCACAGCAATAGGCTGAAGGATCAATGGAATCGAATTGAAAACCCAGAGATGAATCCACACACATTTGCTCACTTGATTTTGGAAAAAGAAGCCAAATCTATTCAATGTAAAAATGATAACATCTTCAACAAATGGTGCTGGTCTAACTGGATGTCTACATGTAGAAAAATGCAATTAGATCCTTATTTGTCACCATGGACAAAACTCAAGTCCAAGTGGATTAAAGACCTCAACATAAAACCAGAGACATTAATTCAATTAGAGGAAAAAGTGAGGAAGAGCCTGGGACACATAGGCACAGGAAATAACTTCCTGAGCAGTACACCAACAGCCCAGGCCTTAATGTTAACAATTAATAAATTTGACCTCATGAGGCTGAGAAGCTTCTGTAAGGCTGGAGACACTGTCAAGAGAACAAAGTGACAGCCTACCAACTGGGAAAAGATCTTCACCAACCTTTCATCTGACAAAGGTTTAATATCCAAAATATATAAAGAACTCAAGAAATTAAACACCACAAAACCAAACAACCCAATTGTGAAATTGGACTTGGAACTTAACAGAGAATTCTCACCAGAGGAATATCAGATGGCTGATAAACACCTAAAGAAATGCTCGTCCTCGTTAGTCATCAGAGAAATGCAAATCAAAACGACACTGAGATTCCATCATACACCCATCAGAATGGCTAAGATCAAAAACTCAAATGACACCACATGTTGGCGAGGATGTGGAGAGAGAGGAACACTCCTTCGTTGCTGGTGAGAATGCAAACTAGTACAATCACTTTGGATATCTATCTGGCATTTTCTCAGAAAAATGGGAATAGGGCTTCCTCGAGAACCAGCTATCCCACCTCTTGGAATATACCCAGAAAATGCCCTACCACGCAAATTATTCTTTTAAAGAACATCAATTCCATTGCAAACATTGCACATACATTGTGAGTGTTTGTGTATGTGTGTGTGTGTGTGTGTGTGTGTGTGTGTGTGTGTGTGTGTTTGTGTGTGTGTTATCTGTGGTTAGATTTTAAATAAATGTAAGGGGAAGGGCATTTTGACTCACATCATTATTCCCAGGCATAGACAGACAGTTCTCTGAGTTCAAGGTCAGCCTGGTCTACATAGTAATATCCAGACAACCAGTATATATAGAGAGGCCTTGCCTCAAAAGAAAGAAGAGATACATAATTATCCTTAATCAGAAAGAAAAATCGTATGTCACTCAAAACTTTCTTCAGCAGTGTCTAGTTTCTCAAGTATTTTGGACAATAATCAGACCAGTGCTACCCACTGACATCCTCATTCCTGGATTGATTCAACTGCAAGAACCACCAAATACAATCTCTTCTAAGGGAGATTGTGCTGAACTGATACCAGAATGAGTTTGCAAGTCCTGATCTTCCCTCTAATAACACAGCTGCTGTTGACTATGTTAGTCTCAGAGGTATATTTGGAGCTACCTGAGAAACACAAGAGAAACATTTATTCACTCAAATTCTTCTAAGTGCTTTGCCCTGTCACCTTCCCCTAGATGACTTAGTCTCTTAGGTGGTTTACTCATTCAACGTACCTTATGTTCTTCTTCCAAACCTTCCAAGAGTGAGTATAGTTCCAGAAGAAGCAGGATGAAAGGAGATAAATCAGACCAAGCATTACAATAGGTGCATAAGAATGGTATATTTTTATGCTATACTTGGTTGCTATGTGGTATTAGTAAAAGGGGAATTCTGTTCTTCTGTTCTTTATTCATACTTGCAATTTGTTAAATTACAAATTTCCTGAGATCATCTTACTCATTAGAGCTTCTGTTCATCAATTTCATAGTCTCTATCTCTGTAACAAACAATTCATGGGGATATATAGTTTGGGGAATCTCAGTCCTCTGTTTTCTCTCATTGGCTTCTAATTCAGAGTGCTTACTTTATTTAATTGTCCTTCTCTGGGTCAGGATTAAATGGCTGTAAAGTGACCTTATAAAAATAATTTTTTTTGTGTCTTGTGTACACTTGATACATCTTTTTAGAAATTACATCTTTGTGATGTACTAAAATAGTAGCTATAATAGACTATCTACATACAAATGATCAAATGATACTAAAATACTATTCAAAGCATTTGAGATTTATATGTAATCATACACATATGCCCATGGTGTGTGTGTGTGTGTGTTTGTGTGTGTGTGTGTGTGTGTGTGTGTGTGTGTGTGTTAGGAACAATTCATTTCAAGTTATAGTCACCAATAATAATATATTTTAGCTTCATCATATGCATTTAGTCCTCAATATTCTACCAAATTAAAGTGCTTATGAAGAGAGAATTAGTGTTTAGACAACATATTTCTTGGCTCAAGAAAATTCATGAGGTACATGGGTGAACTTCACTCCAGAACCCAAACTGTCATGCAGATACAAGAACTATCTATCTCCTTGTACTTACACCTGACATTTTAAAGCCACCTGTATACTTTTTATTTTAAAGCCACCTGTATACTTTTTTGTCTTTCTTAGATTTTACACATGTTATTTTTGATCACTAATACAGCCTTGGTCCATTTGCTCTCCTCTTATTCATCCTTCATCAGGAAGAACAAATGTTTGTGATATTCTTAAGGAAGTCAGCTTGGAACCTTCAGGGAAGGACAAAACCTCTCCCTGATCAGTTTAACAAAGCCTGTTTTATACATGTCTCACATCTTTACCTTAATACCAATTATATTTAGTTATGTTTTAATGTTTTCCATTCTTTTACCATTGTCTTCAGGGAAACATCTTTCCTCCGTTTCTGATTCCTTAGAATCAAGACAAGTCCTTACATATGTTGAAACTAATTTACATAAAATGTGATCCAGTTTTTTCCTATCTTCTTCCAATGCTTTGTTGTGTTTTCCTCCATGACTCCCAATGATTGAAATCCCTCAATAGTTCAGTTCAAAGTGATCATTCTTTTTCAATATTGTAGTGCATTTTTTCACTAGTAGGGTGAAATCTTGCTCCATTGTTTTATTGTGATTGCATATGAGCCTTTTTTGTTTGTCATAACTAAACTTCAATTTAAATCTATAAAAAATAGAAATATTTTAAAATAGAAATCTCTTGCTACAGTTGCTAAGACATCAGTGATTATACATTGGAACAGAATGCCAAGGGACAAAGAGACATCTACACTTTTACATGCTCTCTTCTGAAATTTTATTTGAATAAATAGATATGGAAGGAATAAATTGTCATCAAAATTTACTAGGTTTTCCTAAACTTCAATGAAAGGTCTGTTTCTTATGACATCCTGCTACAACTTATATCATGTGAACATTTTTGAACACAAAAATCTTTTCACAATAACGATGAAATCTTATGTATCATATTTCTTAAAAGTAAAGGAAAACAGATTTTAAACCTTCAAAAGAAAGGAAGTTGTCATTATGAACCTTTTACTAGAAACTGTGCACATAAAAGTTCTTTTAGTACCTTAAAATAACATGAGTGTGAGTATTACAACTTCTTTCTTGAACCCCCTTAAACACAAAATATATAGTTTCATTTAAAAAGCATGTGTCTTTAATTTAAAATGTCTTAGTTCTCTGTAGTTTGTCATTTCATCATCAGACAAGTTCCTAAACTGGATCTTTAGAAAGGAAAATTTGTCCAGACATCCGGTGTTACTTGTCCCAAGCCATTTACTGCATGACTCTTTTTGATGTAGCACACGAGCTTTTATTTATTTATTTATTTATTTATTTATTTATTTATTTATTTAGCATGAGTTTAATGAAATCTTGATCTTTTCAGGAATTTCCCAGCAGATGTCAGTTACAGATCAATTAGGAAGTTTCAATGTGAAAACACATTGAGTTCATTGAAAGAGGAAAGAAAATAGTTGTACAGAGAACACATGGAATTCAGCTGGAAATGGAATCAGAAAAGAGCTTGGGGATGCTGAGCAAACCTGACATCAATTTAGTGATACTGCCCTAAGGCCTTTCTCTGCCTTCTTAAACTGCCCTCCACTCAATCTTTCAGGATTCTGAAAATCTTTTGAAATGAGACAGTCTTAGATTTTATGCTCTTTTTCCTTTGGGCTCCTGCTATTAAATAACCCTTAATACAAATGAACAACCTCAGAGAAATAGCAGAGCATCTTGCAACATAACATATCAGGAAGCAGAAAATCATTTCTGTAATTATTTATAATAATAAATATATTAAGTATGTTGGACTTTTCCCATAAGTGCAAGTGGATTTATGCACACTTACTTATACTTACTTAAGCCTCAACTATCTCAATGAGATAAACATATTTTGTTCTGTTTAAGATGTCTTTAGAAGTTCTTGTTTTATTATTGCTGAGTTCTGTGGCTCCAACAAAATAGTGCTTACAAAGCTTGCCAAAAGCATAGAAGATTGTCAGTTTTGAAACATTTAAACAGTATTTTTATTGTTTTTTGTCATTTTACACTATCTGCTTTCCATTTCTTTGTAACTATTTCTCTTCCTTTGGAATACATGAAATCACGAAGCTCAAGGCAGTATCTTCACCCATGACTATTCTACTTCATGAAGTTCTTCCTTTGTTTAGAGTATAAGAGGATTTCTGTGCATAGTTATTTTGAATATGATTTAAGCTTATTTCAAATAAATATCTTTTCAAATAGTGTTGCATTATCATGGCATAATATCTAGTTCTAAAAATCATTGAATTATAGTAACAAGATATAAAATGCACTATAGACATCAAGACACATTTACATAATTCTGTATCTTGAAATTAAATTTTTAAAGAACTTCCCATTGTATATAAAAACAAATATCATTTTCCTTCTTACACTATCCCATGATTTAGAAAGACATTAATCATTCTCACTTCCTATACTTTCTGGGATGTGTATGTGTGTTGTGATCTGTGTGTGTGTGTGTGTGTGTGTGTGTGTGTGTGTGTGT
>OU015751.1:84218604-84240888 GCA_907169655.1 Acomys percivali | reverse complement strand
ACAGAGACAGAGACAGAGACAGAGAGAGACAGAGACAGAGACAGAGACAGAGAAAGAAACAGAGAGACAGACACAGAGATAGAGACAGAGACACAGAGAGACAGAGAGAGACACAGAGAGACATAAACAAATAACAAATCATTTTACACTTCTACATCATGGCATGTTGAATAAATTCTTATAATAATTTTTTACTTCTACCTGTAGTGTGACTTTTTCTGGCAGGATTTTAGCATTTGTTCATTATATTCCAAAGATGCAATTTTCTGAATCTCCCCCACTAAAGCAGTGATTTTAATTTTTTGATACATAGGGAGCATGGGTGAATTAAATACAGGAGTATGGGTGAGGGGAGAGTTTTAGAGGAGCATCAATGGAAGATTGCTAATTGAGTATGAATAACTTAAGTGGGGCTACAGCCCAGTAACAGTTGCTACACAGTGCTGTCAACATATATTCTTTCCCTTGGGTATATACAACCTTTCTGTGACAGAACGCTAATGGATACAATCGTGTTCAGGTCTTCTGAGGAGAGTTTAGAGGGACCCAGCTTGCCATGATGGAGACAGTGCCTCCTCTCACCAAGCCTCTAACACCCGCCAGTACCATACACCCACTGCTTTGTCTGCTTCATCCCCCAGCATCCGGCAGCCACCACTCTTCTCTAAACTTCTGTGAGGTCACTTTTAATAGTTCAGCATGTGAGTTTTATCATGCGCTCCACAACTTATGCACTTACCAGAATGTTCTATAATTTCAGAAGATGGGATATATGAATATTTACAATAAATATCAGAATCTGAGTTCACAAAAGAGCAGCAGAGTTAGTATGCATGATGAATGGAAAATTATTCTAATTGTGGAACAGAATGCAAAATACTAATTATGAAGTTGCATAAATAAGACAACTCAGTCCCTACTACAATGAAACAATCAGTACATGCAATGTTATATTGAGCTAATTACATAATGGCCTGGAGCATTGCAGCTACTAGGTCAGAGATTTGGAAATGACCAATTAATAACTCTGAACTGGTTATTTAGAAAAGTGAAGAATGAGTCTAAAATTTTCCCATGGGTAATTTGATAGTGCATTTATTTACATTTAAAAATTATAAAGATTTTTAAACTCATAAATGCTTTGTAGAAAATGTGGTATAATCTGCAGAAAAACCTGTGCATTGCCAAGCATGTTTAATATTAATTGATATTACTATGTAGTTTGGTGGCAGGTATGAAATAAAATAGGAAGACCTATTTTTGCAGTTAATTTTCTTAGTAGTATGTCTTTCATAAAGTAACAACTTGGTATAAACTGCAAGCAGATTTGAACATACTGATGGAGTCAGAAGAATATGACTGCATTTATACAATGCTGTGCAAAGACATACTGTTTCTCTGATTAAAAGTTTCAGTGCCAAAGTAGCATGTGGTAATTAAACTGCCCTAAATTCCAATTAGTATTCAGCAGTGTAAAATCACTGTGGTTTGATTCATTTCATAAGTGAAAAACGAAAGTAGAATCGCTTTCTGCTTTGATCACTTTCGGCAAATTATCGAGCCTTTCTTCTCAAAATCCACAGTTCACTCCGAACACTAAAAATATGCAGTTTTTATGTTTCCATGGCTTAGGAAGAGAAGAGATTATTACTTCCCTGTGTTAAAATTTGTGTTTAAGATTGTTGTTATTTTTGTCAGATTTACTTGTTTCCTTGGCACTTTTTCTTTTAAATAGTTAAAGAAAAATCTTTTATCTTCCTGTTTAAATTTTTATCAATGCAGTACCAAAACATAAAAAATAAATAAATAAATAACACGTTTGAGTCAAAGCAGGAGTCTCCCAAGTGAAAAAATATGGAGATAATGGGCGACACAATCTTTTCTTAATTTTGCGAGTCTCGGTGAGCCTAGGTAGATATACTACTACTTTGTTCAGATCTGAATAAGGATTCGGACCTTATAACAAGGAACATCCATCACTATTATTCTGAGTGATCGCAGCAAGCTCTTGTAGAACACGTGCTGGCAATCTTTCAAACCAGGACTTCTTGGTGAAAAGGTATTAAAGGGTGCTTGCATTCGCGTTAAAACCTGTCCTCGCTTTAAAAAACACATCAAAATCATACAAATCTGGATTATTATTTTCCTGATGCTGATTTATTTCCAACATTGCTAAGGATAGATTCCTCACACATATATCAGAAAACAAATTGCATGTTCCATGGCATTAGGATATTCTTTTTACAAAACAATTACCTTGACCTATATTGTGATGTGGAGAATTGAAATATGTAGTGGAAAATACTATTCCTCCAATGGTTAAGAGATGGTGTAAAGGTAATTCAACATCACAAATATAACAGCATCATATTCTTAAACACGCAATAAAGCAACAGTTAAATGCCCCAATATATTAAGGAAATTGACATTGATGATGACATAGGATTAGATGCACAATGCAGCATTAAGTTGTTTTTATTAATATGTTTTATAGATTTTGCCTTTCTAATATAACTGTTTTCAATCATATCTACAAAATTCTTTAGTTATTTCAGGCTTATGAAAGTATATAACACACTTCCAATCTTATTTCAGTCTTAATGATAGACCTGAATTACTTGTTTTATATGCACTAAAATATTTTTAGACATTCCAACTGAAAACGACTTTAATCAGCTTAGTAGACTTAGATGTTTTTATCTTTTTGTGCTTTGGAAAGAAAGGCAAAAGGCCAAGAGCTTTTACAAAATGTCTGTATATTGAAATATTTTAGGAATGCAATGTGTATATAGAAAAATATCACTTTGCTGCACTTTGCAATCAAGACATTAAAATGTACAGCTTGTAGGACTTTACTTTAATGAGCTGTCAACTGTCCAGGCAGCTGCAGTACAAAGGTAGGCATGTCTTTAATCTTCAAAGAAAAAAAATACAGCGAATAAATTTAGCTATTAGCTTGGAGGCAAAAACAATGAAAGGAGAAGGTGAATGCAAAGAGTATTAGAGTTACTTAGTTTACTTATTTGAAATGAGGAAATGTATTATTAGTTTATGGTGGATCATAGACTTACACAGTATAGACACTTACATATACATGGACATACACATAAACATACTTACATATATGCATCATTTTCAACACCAAATCATTCTTAAATACATAACTTACTTCAGAATTCAGAACATTTAATTACCAATTTAGTATTGTTTTATTGTGCCAATCACACAGAAGTCTATATTTATTTTTACCTTCATCATGCCATATTCTTAAAACATATGTTATGTTAAGTAAGTTATAGAGAAATGCTGGAGTTGAAATTTTAATAAATAATCAGATAACTTGTTTTTGTGAATGCATGGTTTTCCTCTAATAATCCATTATTTCTAAGTATTAAATAATATACTATTAATTTCTAGCATTTAGTATTGGTCTTAAGATATCATATTTATTTAAATTCCAAGAAAACTGTTAAATTTTTTATTATTTTCAAGAGAAAAGTTTTGTGCTTTTTCTATCTAATACCATATGTGAACATTTTTTATTTATTTTAAAGTAATTATTTGATATAGAAAAATGTTTAATATTTGCCTAAATGTACTTATTAAAACTCAATAATGAATGTAGAATACAACAAATAATTATAAGGTTGACTGTATACTCTTTGTAATTCCTTTTGCTGTTTTTGTATAGGACTAAATTGAATGAGATATTGTAAAAGGCATAGACAGATTGGAAACATTCAAAATCTAAACTGTGAAAAATAAGAGGTAACTAAATTCAGAGAATTCATAATATCTTTCTATTCAATTTAAATGGATTGAAGAGTAGAATAACACACATTAATACAAATCTTTAAAAATACAAGCAAAATGAGGTGGTTTATTTCAATAGATATAAGATTAAGTAAGTGATGAAGTGTTTACATGAAGGAGTAAAATTAGAGAAACACAGTATGATTTTGAGATACTCCTAAGAGGAAAGGCTCAGGAAGACTTTGTTCCACATGAAATTTAGTTTTCTGCATCTGAGCATGTGAGAGAGTGCATGCTGCTTTGGGGAACAGACTGAGTCTTAACCCAGTGGTCACTTAGCACTCCTTTCAGCCATGAAAGTCTGTAGATGACAGATTAATTTCTCACTTACCTGTTTGAATCTTCAGATTGACCTTCAAGAAGCAACAAGACATTGAAGTAGCAAATGATTATTAATGTGTTAGAGTTGGTTATATAGAATGATTTATTGTACTAGATAATTTTAAAATTGTAGTATTTCTTTAATTTTACTCATATAGCCCTTAGGAAATAAATCTATACAAAAAATGTAGAAAACAAAAACAAACAATCAAAAAAAAAACAAACAAACACATGAAAAATTACATTTAAAAATATAACTTACTTGAAGTACAATTATATCATTTTCTTCCTTCATTTTTCTACCCCAACCCATGCCAGGTCCTCTCTCTCCAAGCATTAATGTGATCTCGGCTCTTTTTTCTTTGATCATTCTTGTTTTAAACACACACACGTGCGCGCATGCATAAATGCATGCATGCACAAATGCTTAAATTTTTGTTGTTTAATTTTGTTTTCTGTGTTTCAAAATACTATCTACCAAACTCACAGTCTCCCTGTTTTTTTTTTTTTTTACTTTCATAAATGTAATGGATTCAGGACACACCAGCAATTTTCAATATATAATATATTGCTCAGAAGAAAAACGATTTAAGATGGCAGGATTGTAGAATACAACTGAATTTTAAAATATGTGGGAGACTCCATGTTCTCTGGCAGTATTGGGGATTGAACTTAAGACTTCATTTTTGTTAAAAAACACTTGAACACTGACTCCAGTCCTTGTCCTCAATGACTCTATTTCTGTATTAAATCTTTTTCTGTGACAGGTATACAGATAAGTAAGGTATTTATTTACAGACTATATAATACTTTTGAGCACTCAGAGGCAGGATAGCAGGTTACCTGAAGAGACTTGATAACCTATGAGCATATACAGGGGGAAGAAATCCCCCTCAGGAACAGTCATGGGGGAGGGGAATAAGGGGAAAATGGGAGGGAGGAAAGAATGGGAGGATACAAGGGATGGGATAACCATTGAGATGTAACAAGAATAAATTAATAAAAAAAAAAGGAAGGAAGTAAGATACACCCAAAGCTCATACTGAGCTTTATTCCAAATCTGGAGAAAGATATTTTTGTTCAGCCAGCTAGTCTAATGTCACTAGTTATTTATGACTGTCATCTCCCAGAAAAATAACCTTGCATAGAGCACTCTCATACTGCCTGCTTTAAGTAATAATGTAAAACACTTGAAATAAAATACTATCAATTTGATTTCTCCAAACAAATAGTTGATTAAATTTCAACAATTTGTCTAAATTAATCTCCCTTCCCTCAAAATGTCCACCTAGTCTTTTATAAAAGAAGAAAGTAATTTGTTACTTTAAAACTTTGCTTGTTTAAGTTCCTAAATTACAGATTAACTATGTTGTAACTCCTTCAAAGGATAACCATTCAACTCCATAGGTAAGTTTAATTTAAAACAGAAGTGATACAATTAAGACTTCTTAATGGTAAGGGTCTTTGTACATGTTTTTTTTCAATTTATTTTTTATATTTCATTAATTTATTCATATTACATCTAAATTATTAACCCATCCCTTGTATCCTCCCATTCCTCCTTCTCTCCCATTTTCCCCTTAATCCCCATCCTTATGTCTGTGACTGAGGGGGACCTCCTCCCCCTGTATAGTCTTCACTGTACTTGTTTTGAAAAGAAAACATCGTGGTTTCCTTGTCAGGTTTTTTATTATTAATTTTAGGCTTTCATAACAAATACTACTTTATATTTACTATGTGGATGCAATATTTAACTGACACATCATGGCTTATATTCATAGATCAGTTCCTCTCTCCATGCTCATCTGAGAAGTTTCTGTTTGTAGTACATGGTTCTTAACAGAGACACCCAAGTTGGATAAGGTAGTGAGATTTCAGAATATTCACCATAAATCAAAGGTATTTTCCACACCCTTCCTTTCCAAGGCACAGTATCATTTCAAAACAGGGTCCAGAAATAGTGTAAGTGCCAGGGACTGTAGATAACTACAGGGAAGTTCTTCTAGACACAGCGGAGCACTGCACATGTGAACTCACAGTGGTTGTGGTAGCATGAACGAGACATGTGAAATCCAAAGCCAGGCTATATTCCAGCATGAAGATGGGAGTTGTATGCAAAGATACACTCCTTTTTAAGGTGGTATGGGAAATGCTTATTGTATGGGAGAGGCACAGTCCATTTTCTGTGAGAATGTAGCCATTAGTAAGTCAACAGTCTTCAGTAGAAGGGCACATATCCAATAATAATTGAGCAACACAACTTGGTCTCTGGGGGAAAGGCAGAGAATTTGGTGGATATCAGTAGAGTAGTGGGACTGTAAAGCATATGATAAAAAGTTTTGCAGGATTGAAAGGAACTAACAAAAAATTATCTAATCTTGAAACTCATATACATCAGACATAAGTCACTGTGAAGAGAAAACAGTGCTGATATTGCTAATGTTATTTGCACACTAGTTGTCCTTTCATAATTAATGTTTTCTTTAACTTTTCATAAAATATGTATTTGATAATGTTCTTACCCTCTCACAATTTCTCCATTTGCACTTTTAAGCAGAGTCTCAATTATTTGACATGTTAAAATTTATTGTAATATTTAACTGTGTAAGGAGATATATGTGAAAGTAAATGCAGGTTCCTAAAGAGGTTAGAAGATGGTGTTAGATCCTGTGGAGTTTTAGGTATACAGTATGGTTGTGAAGCACATTATAAATAGGGTTTGTAGTCTTAACTACTGAGATATGTCTCTGGGCTAGCTATTCACATTTTAAAGGTACTCAGTGTGAGACTTATGATGGAAATTTCAGAACTAACTATGCTGAGAATAATGGTCCATAATGATAAAAAGAGAATGAAGTTTTGGCATAAAAAAAAGAATAAGTCAATCATTCTTGTTTCACATTTCTCTGGAATTGTAAATGTGATAGAGGATTCAGTTAAGTTGAAGGGGATGGATTTGTGAAGAATCAGAATCCTGGAAAAAGAAAAGCAAGAATGCAATCCCAGGAACTGATCAGCTTCTAATGCTTTGTGTTCTACCTAGCATTTCACAGACTCTCTTTGTATTGCAAAACTCCTGCACAGATATGCCCAGCTTCTCTTTCAAGGCCTGCAAAATGTATCCTCAAGAAACATATTTTTTAAATCGATGCTCCATATTTATGCCAGAATATGCAGGAACAAAATACTCTAAAGAAATTCATGGATAAAAATAATGTTTAACACTTTATGACTGAAAATTGTTAGACTTTTCTTTTTAAATATCCATCCAGTCATTCCTTGAGCATGAAGTACATGTGTGCACCATTGCTCACGTGTAAGCTAGACCCAAATTTAATACTTATGGAAAATAAACTCTACCACAATATAGAAAACATTTGATACACTGGTATTATAAGGATACGCTGAGGGTAAAATATACCCTTTAAAATGTTAATACCACTCACTACAGTGAATTAGGCTCTTCGCCTTTAACAGATCACAGATAATACTGTATTTCTATATTTTGGCAGCATGCAATATTTGTCACAAAAATATGAATGCTGAATATATATAAAGATACAGACACGGAATATCATAATGATTTGAAATCATGTGCCAGGGTCCTATAATAATGGTCACTATTTATATTCACTTACTAGTTCTTGCATTAGATACATTCTGTATTTTTTTTCTCCTCCAGCTGTCATCACTGTTCACAGTCTAACACAGAATGTTCTGTATGTGTATGAATGAATATTCACGACAGATTGCATGGAGCAAAAATGGTAGGAAGAATTATTTGGTTGCATATATTTTGTGGCTTATTCTGAAGCTTGTAGTAATCAAAAGGAAGAAGAAAATCATGAGGATAGAAATCTTTTATAAAAAAATCATTATTTACTATGTCAATAAATACAGCACTATTCCCTCACTGTACTTTTTATGTTTCAGGGAAAGATGTTTAAGAAGACATAAATTTATGTGAGCTGCTGGGTTTTTCTGACAATTTTTATCTCTTTTACCTTGCAACTATAAGCAAGATAAAAGAAATATTGTGCAGGAATAACTGTACCTCTGGCAGGGAAATATCTTAAGAATGTCATTGTAACTGAAGCTCTTGCTGTTTGTCAATATAAGAAAATTGATCAAGTCTAACATTCCGTGCCATGCAAAATAAAGAAGCAAAGTTATCTGCAATACCGTCATTTTTCTACTTAACCACGATGGCATTAACATCTTAAAGCTGTATTATTTACCCAATTATGATAGGGAAGTGTCTTACCAAAAAAAAGTATATTTGATACTTATTCTGTAGTAAGCATGGGAGTTAAAATAGTGTAAAGAAGGTCATAGATCTAAGAGAAAATTATACTATTAGATTAGAGAATTACACTTATAAAAAACAGATCTCTGTAGAATCAGCCCAAAGGCCCTTTCAGAAGAACTCCTGCATTGATGGCTTTCCTTCCCGTGTTGTTCGTGATACTCAGAAGGAATTAAATAACTGAAGGAATTTCAGTGAAGATGGGAGAGAAGAAAAGTAGTGAGAGGGGATAACTGCCACAGAGGACTAGAAGGCCATCTGGAAACTTACTTTATGAACTTCATTATGCCTGTGTATGTTTATTTTTCAAATAGCAGTCAAATTCGATTTCTCTGCATGGGGATTCTGGTCCTCCTATAAACCATGCTAGTAGGATATCTGCACTAGAGTTGCTTGTCAGAGGTACATGTATTTAGTCACACAGATATGACAGACCGTCGCCATGGCTCTTGGTTACCCACCAGAGCTTGATGGCAAGACCTCATTGCTGAAGAGGGACAAGATACATAGGTCCCAGTAAATAGAGAAATCAAGGTGATACATATTAGGAACCTTTCCTGCTAGTCACTAGCTGTCATAGTCCTGGAAGGTGATATACAGGCTGATAGAGGGAAACATAAGCTGCTTTACTTACCCAGATATGGGGATTTTAAGAGGCATACTATAGACAGACAAAATGATTCCATCATTCAGGGAGGCAGAGGCAGGGAGATTGTGAGTTCCACACCAGCCTGGTGTACAAAGCAAGTTTAGGACAGTCAAGGCTACAAAGAGAAGGCCTGTTTTTAAAAAGAGAGAAAAAAGAGGTAGGCTAGGTTAAATTGATTGGAGGAGGACATGTTTTTAGGAATGGGAAAAACATGGAACAATGATTGTAGTAGATTGAATCAGAAAACAAATGCAGACTCTCAAGTTAAAGCCGTCGCACTATAGCTATTGTCTGAAAGGAGAGCAGAGAAATAGCATAGTGTCACCATGACATCTCTTTCATGCTTCTGAGCTAAGGTACTTCTCTGGGGACCAGTCTCTTTGCTGACTGACAGTGCAGGCTTGCATTATAGCTCATACGAGGGGCCGGGGATAAAACTGTACAAGGAGTCTAGGCTATGATTTGGACTTCATTCTTTACACTTCACCTTGGATTTTGTTCTGGAGACCTTGGCATGGTATCTCCTTCTTTCTCCAATGTTAAAACACCTCAGTTATCCTGCTGATGTTTTGACATAAGGGTTTTAGTTGGATGTGCTGTCTCATAGGTTTTTTGTTTGTTTGTTTGTTTGTTTGTTTGTTTGTTTTTTATCTGCAAAGCCTTACATTTCCAAGTTGTCCTGTTTCTGAGAAGCTTATTCAGTAACTAGGAAACAAATTCATGTTTCTGGCTTACACTGGTTTACATTAATGTGCTTATAGCACACTCTTTAAAAAAATCATTGGAAACCCCTGATGTTGTGATCTCCTAAGAAATAATGATCCCGTTAATAACCCTCAGGTTCTCCTGTGGGAAGACAACTCAAACCTTTTTGCAGCAGATGATACAATTCAAATTTTTATTATCTGTGTAACTTTCTCCAAATTTTCTACCATAACTTCCTTTTCTTTCTAGATGCAAGGCCTCCTAATATTTTAACAATATTTGATAGATCTTAACATAACAGGAGAACTCACTTACTAGCCAACATATGATGTAATCTAGGTTGCCATATAACTTGGTGGCTCAATAATTTTTTTATTTTATTTGTCAACTATGTGGGCAATGGTAATCTTATTCAGGCTGGCACATGGACCTGAACTGTTCATCCAGTAGATTTAGTGTGTCTAGTTTTATGTTGAGGCCTTTGATCCACTTCTACATTAGTTTATTGCAGGTTGATAAATATGGATCTATTTGTATTTTTCTAGATGTAGACATCTAGTTGCACCAGCAACATTTGTTGAAGATCCTGTCCTTTCTCCATTGTATGTTTTTGTTTTCTTTGTCAAAACTCAACTGTCCATAGATGTGTGGGTTTATTTGTGGATTTTCAATTTGATTTCATCTATCAAACTGTCTATTGATCTGGTAGTACCATGCCATTTTTATTACTATTTTTCTGTAGTATAACCTAAACTCAGGGATGTAGATACCCCCAGAAGTTCTATTTTGCAATAGTATTGTTTTAGCTATTCTGTATTTTTTGTTTTTCCATATGATGTTTAGAATTGTTATTTCAAGGTCTGAAAAAAAATGTTTTGGTTATTTGATGGGGGTTACATTAAATCTGTAGACTGCTTTTAGTAAATTGTTTATTTTTACTATGTTAATGCTATCAATTCATAGTATGGGAGATCTTTCCATCTTCAATTTCTTTCTTCAAAGACTTGAAGTTCTTGTCATATAGATCTTGCATTTGCTTGGTTAGGGTTACACCAAGATACTTTATACTATTTGAGGATATTGTGAAGGGGATTATTTCCCTAATCTCCTTCTCAGCCCCTTTGTCAATTGTATACAGTAGTGCTACTGATTTTTTTAAAAATTAATCTTGTATGCAGGCACTGGTGTAGGTGTATATCACATGTAGGAGTTTTCTGGTCTAATTTTGAGGGTCACTTATGTTGTTTCTACCATATCATTTGCAAAGATCAATACTTTGACTTCTTCCTTTCTGATTTGTATCCCCTGGATCACATTTAGTTGACTTATTGCTCTACCTAAAACTTCTAGTACTATATTGAGGAGATAGAGAGAGAGTAGGGAGCCTTGTCTTTTCCTTGATTTTAATAAGATTGCTTTGAGTTTCTATGCATTTGATTTGATTTTGACTATTGCCTTTCTGTATATAGCCTTGATTATTTTTAGGTATTGGCCTTATAACCCAGACCTCTCTGAGACATACATTTATTTATTATTTATTTATTTATTTTATTTTGTCAAAGGCTTTTCTGCAGCTAATGAGATGGTCATTGGGACTTTTCCCTTCAGTTTGTTTATATGGGTTACACTGATGAATTTTCTTATGTTGAAGCATCCCTGTGTCGCTGAGATGGAGCCTACTTGATTATAGTGGATGATATATTTGATGTGTTCTTGGATTCTGTTTGTGAGTATTTTATTGAGTATTTTTGCATGAATGTTCACGAATGAAATTGGTCTAAAATCCTCTTTCTTTGTTGAGTCTTTCTGTGTTTTAGGTATCAGGGTGACTGTTAGCAATGTTCCTTTTGTTTCTATTTCGTGTAATAGTTTGAAAATTGCTAGTATTAGTTCTTCTTTGAATGTCTTACCGAATTCTGCACTAAAACAACTTGCCTTGGCTTTCTTTTTACGGTTGGGAGACTGTGGATGACAGCTTCTATTTTCCTTAGGGGTTATAAGATTGTTTAAACTGTTTGCTTAATCTTGATATAACTTTGGTAAGTGAATTTTATCAAGGAAATCATCCAAATACAGGCTTTTGAAGTAAGACCTAATGATTTTTTTGGATTTCTTTTGCCCAAGTAGGTGAAAAGCACTGGTCAGGTACTGCAGTTCTCTCCTGGCGCAGAGAGATGGCAGCAGACGGTCTACAAATGTGAGTCCCAAGATCACTAGATGTCAATTCCTGTCCAGGAAACACCAAATTTGGTGTTCTTGAGTCATTAACCAGGTTACTCACCATATTGGTAGTGTCTGACCTTCTACCACTCAGATAAGGTACAACCTGGCTACAGCCATCTTGGAAGTCCTGTACGCCATGTTTTAATCTCCTGTTGCATCAGGTTTTTTGCCATAGTACTTTAGTCACAAGTAGTAAGACAGATTGAAACTAGCAGATTCTTTAGAAAGGCAAAAGTAGAAAGCAATGGACATTGTTTTCCCCATTTCCTCCAAGTATTATAGTTCTGTAGAATCAAGACATCAGGAAATTAAAATTATTGATGTTATATCTATAAATAATCACCTACAAGAAAGAGAAGAACTGAATTCTCTAATGCAAGTTGAAACACTCTGCTGTAGTAAATATTTTAAAAAAACAATCCTATACAATAAAAAATCCTCTGGACGAATCTCCATACCTGATCTCAAGCTGTACTATAGACCAACAGTAATTAAAAACAGTATGGTACTGGCACAGCAATAGGCTAGTGGATCAATGGAATCGAACTGAAGACCCAGAGATGAATCCACACACATTTGCTCACTTGATTTTTGACAAAGAAGCCAAATCCATTCAATGGAAAAAAGACAGCATCTTCAACAAATGGTGCTGGTCTAACTGGATGTCTACATGTAGAAAAATGCAATTAGACCCCTATTTGTCACCATGCACAAAAATCAAGTACAAGTGGATTAAAGACCTCAACCTAAAACCAGAGACATTAACCCAATTAGAGGAAAAAATGGGGAAGAGTCTGGAACACATATGTACAGGAGACAACTTCCTGAACAGAACATGAACAGCCTAGGCCTTAACGTCAACAATTAGTAAATGGGACCTCATGAGGCTGAGAAGCTTCTGTAAGGCAGGTGACACTGTCAAGAGAACAAAGCGACAGCCTACAGACTGGGAAAAGATCTTCACCAACCCTTCATCTAACAAAGGTCTAATATCCAAAATATATAAAGAACTCAAGAAATTAATCACTACCAAACTAAATAACCCAATAGAGAAATGGGGCTCAGAACTAAACAGAGAATTCTCAACAGAGGAATATCAAATGGCGGAGAAACACTTAAAGAAATGTTCAACCTCCTTAGTCATCAGAGAAATGCAAATCAAAACGACACTGAGATTCCATCTTACACCCATCAGAATGACTAAGATCAATAACTCAACTGACACCACATGCTGGCGAGGATCTGGAGAGAGAGAGGAACACTCCTTCATTGCTGGTGGGAATGCAAACTAGTACAGCCACTTTGGAAATCTATCTGGTGCTATCTCAGAAAACTGGGAAATAGGGCTTCCTCAAGACCCAGCTATTCCACTCCTTGGAATATACCCAGAAGATGTACCAGCACATAACAAGAAAATTTGCTCAACCATGTTCATAGCAGCCTTATTCATAATAGCCAGATCATGGAAATAGCCTAAATGTCCCTCAGTAGAAAAATGGATAAAGAAACTGTGGTACACATACACTATTGAATACTACTCAGCTATGAAAAACAAGGAATTTCCGAAATTTGTGGACAAGTGGAATGAACTAGAAATTATCATAATGAGTGAGTTCACCCAGAAACAAAAAGAGTCAAATGGTATATAGTCACTTATATCGAGACACTAGTCCAAGGGGTACGCCTCCATGAAAAACTTTACCTACCAGGAAAGTGGGTCAGAGGGGAGAAAATCCTATTGAGACTTTAGGGGTGAGTAGCCTGGGAGAATGAGGAAATAGAAGGATCCAGAGGGTCCTGGAAAACTACAGGTGGGTCTGGGCCCTGGGGTCCTCCTCAAACTATGGCACTAGCCAAGGAAAATATAGGCAGTAAACTTCGAACCCCTACTCAGTCTAGCCGATGGACAGGACATTCTCCACCATTAAGTGGAGAAGGAGATCTGACTTTCACACAAACTCTGGTGCCCCATATTGGACCATGTCCCTTGGATGGGGAGGCCTGGTGACACTCAGAGGAAAGATAATAAGTCACCAAGAAGAGACTCGATACCCTAGGAGCATATACAGGGGGAGGAGTTCCCCCTCAGTCACAGACATAGGGCAAGGGAGAAGAGGGGGAAGCGGGAGGGAGGAAAGAAAGGGAGAATACTAGGGATTGGCTAACAATCGAGATGTAATATGAATAAATTAATAAAAATTAAGAAAAAAGCATACAGAAGAAGTAAGGAGCAGTATTTTCAAAGAATTTCTAATGTTTGAACCTCTTATTTACCTTGACCAGTGCAATGATAAAATGCCTGACAGAAAGAAGATAGAAATATGTTGTATCTTCTAGCATGAGGTTAAATGGTGCATAGTGGGTCATTCTCTAAAGGTATGTAAAACAGGATAGCTTTGTCTGTTGAGAAAGGACATAGAAGATGGGCTTTTTGGAGAGCTGGGCAATTGTCAATGATCACTGGCTGCTCTTCCAGAGATTTTAAGGTAGTAGATTGCTAGCACCCTTAATGACTCACAACCTCCATAACCCAACTTCAGAGTCTCTGATGCTCTCCTGGTCTCTGGGAAGCAGACATGCTTGGGGTACACTAACACACATGCATGCAAATACATCCAAAAACATTTCAAATGATCTTTAAGATGACAGAATTTTTCAAGAAGATAAGGTAGGGCTCAATCCAAAGTAGTAATAGCATCCAGAAGATAGGAATGCTTTTTTAGTTAGCTCAACTAGGCACCATCTCCCCAGAACTCCATACTTCCATAAGAGTACTGCCCTTGAGAAATAAGTGCTCAAGCACATGCTCCTACAGGAAACATTTCACATTCACATCATAATAGTCAACGTGTTTTAAGTGACATGTGGGTTGATGCGTTTAAAATATTTCTGGTCACACATGAGTTGCTTGTATCCTTAAGAAGACAAGAATTCGTACTAATATCTGAAATTTTGGCTTTGAAAGTTCATTTGAGATGCATCATTTTATCTTGAAGACATGAGAAGCTCAACTTATAATTAATTTCATAAGGATTATCAACAAGATATATTTTATTTCATTTTCTGACCCAAGATTTATCCATCACATAAATATTAACTTATTTTAAATATGTGTGTAAGTAGTTTGTCTAAGTGTACGTTTCTGTACCACAGGCAGGTCTGGTGCATAAGGAGCCAAGAAGAGGGAAAAGAGTCCTTGGTACCAGAGTTGCAGACGGTAGACTAACCAGTGCCTTCAACTGCTGAGCCAGTTCTCCATTCCAAGTTTTTCACATCTTTATCAAACACAGCAGAAGTATTTAACAATGATTCCTGGTGACATAACTTATACTTTTCCTGAATTCTACTATATTTTTTATTGTCAGTTTAATTTTCTATACTGTCTTACGTGACCAGTCTGTCTTAAATACTTACAAAAATTTCATGTTACTCTTATGGTATACCAAACTCATGTTGCAAAACTAACAGAAAATTCATCGGTTTAAAACACTGACTCTTCTTCCACAGAACCAGTGTTAAATTACCAGCACCCACATTGCTGCTAAAAATTGTCAGAAAATCCAGACATAGGGGATCCAATGTCCTTTTCTGGCCTCCATAGGAATTGCATCATCGTGCTGTATATATACAGAGGCAGAACACTTATACACATAACATAAAATCTGAAAAAGTAAAAGAGAAAACAAAACATAATTGAATTATAATTCATGTAAATGTGTGGAAACATTAATACTTGTAAGCTAAACATGAAAATACATGCAAATACATTTATATTTTTTATGTTTTTAAAGCTGAATAATAGCCACAGAGACATATAAAGTTCACTACGTAGGATAAAGGACTCAGCATTTATTCAAACATTTAGGCTCCCACAAATAAGGAGAGTCTATTTGCATTAATGAATATGAATATGTACTTGGGTGAACAAATATCAGACATGAGTATTAAGTGGGAGTGACAGGAAATAGATTTTTAAAAAGTCCAGAATGTTCTTTGTATACAGTTTGAAAAGAAAACAGACTTATTCAGCTAAACAAAATGCAAATGAATATCTGTTACAACTTTAATTTTAGTAAGTTTTATGTCAACATATTTCAACACTAGATGTCAATATTTTAAAATCACAAACTAGTATTTGCTTAAGGATATTTTCTTGATATTTTCTTAACATTCATATCTATTGCTGGAAAATATAATGACACATGGAGTGTCAATAAAGTCTAATTATAAAAAAGGCATTTGTTTGGTTTTGGTTTCCTAGTCATACATTTAAACTGATTCAAAGATGGCTGTGAGACACTGGGACTGACTCTGAGGGTGAATTCTAAGAAGGTGCTGTTCACATCATGCTCCAGCTATATTTTCCTCTTGAGTCCATCTCAAATAAAACATGATAGCATGTCCACCTGGCCATCAAGGTACCTCCATCCTCCACTTCTCTTTCAGAGGTCAGTCTCAGATGTGTTTTCAACTCTCCCTCCACTTCTGCCCTGTTGGTGTGGAGAGACATAGTTTTCCTAATGCTCTCTAAATTTAGTCTTCTTGGCAATTCCTGATGCACAGACAAAACCATTGCACATAGTTTCCTTGCCTTGCATTTTTCTCTGGTCTCTGCTGTAGAAATTCTGATCATGTGACCTATACATTTGAATAGTTAGAAGAAAATTGGAAGTTTATTTATTGTGTTTATGGTTCTGTGTCTAGCAGATAAATTTCACATTAAAGTGATTTTCTAACGAATAAAAGGTATCTCTGGAGACACATTTCCAACCATCCATTTTTTTCATAGCCTTCAACATATTGAACAGAAATAGAAAGCTAATGAAATTAATTGACAAGCTAACAAGTTAAATCCTAATGGAATAAACAAAGCTTTGTCGTGAATAGAAAATACTCACTTATCAATTTCTCATTAAAATTCCGAGTCTAAAACCCAGTTTCTACTATTTATAGCCAATTTTCACATGTAACAGAATATTTAACTCTAAGCACACGCTATGTATATTATTTAGTTTTAAATTGTAAATATCATGAGTTATATAGGCACTTTGCTCATTGACTAAGTATTATTAATGATCAGAGATAGTCATAGCCTGATCATTTTTCTCTTTTTGAAACGTGTGGCTAGATGAAATAAGGAAGCCATACTTCATAAATCCCACTGCTTCATGTAAATAAAATTAAAAATACATTTATGTCTAAGAATGTTTTTATGAATAGCCAGCTTGTTGCTTTGAAATACTGTGTTTCTGCCCAGAGAAACAGCTCAGTGGATAAAGAATACCAGCAAAGCCTGAAGACCTGAGTTCTACACCCAGTGCTCACATTGTAGGAGAAGAGAATATAATTTCTCTCTCCCTGTGGAATACATGTTTTAATTTTTTTTTTAATTCTGAATTTGGTTGAGTTGTTTCCAAAAGTTCACAATAAGTGCTGATAGGTAGGAAGAAAAATCAGGGAGAAAAAAATAGAAATGTTAGCAGTAACTCAATTTCTCAAAAACAATGACATAGATACTATACAGTAATAATAAAATATTTAAATTCAGATTCATATATATATAATCCATTAACTTATTTTCTGTGTGTGATATATGTATATTTATGTATGCTTACAAAGGGCAACATTTCCTTAAAATTACTGTATAAGATCCTTTTTCTTGATAATAGATTACATGTCCTTACTGATCTAAATGATAGATACATATCAGTCTTAGGTTTATGTAAGGAAAAATCATGTTATACTGCTCTAAAAAGACCAGCCAATCTCCTTGAAAGTGGAGCTTGCAGGGGAGACCTGGTGCCAAAGGGTAAATTGTTCTAAGAGAGATGTTCTGTTGGCCAAGGTCCCAAGGTTGTGAAACGATTTTGTATGTTGACAGAGTTGAGGTGTCCCTGTCCTGGCAGTCAGCTTAACCAAAAGAAACCTGAGACATTTTTACAAGGACAGGTGGTGTTCATACCTGATGCAAGGAGACACAGAGGACCTACCAAGTACATGTCAGCCTAGTTAGGTTCCAGAAACTCAAAGGCTCTAATTCATATGCTTAAAAGGTTGAATCATCCATGCTCTATGGAGAGAATGGGTGAGACAAAAGTACCTGCAACAAATGTAAAAACCCAGGCACGAGATGCCTATGGTATGCACAAACGCTAAATTAAATGGGAGTTTACATAAAGTTTATTTAAAGCTTAATGCACTTTCGTTTGCTCAGGGAAACCTGATTTTCTCTAAATGAAATGCATATCCTCAGGAAACAAGTAGTTACCTAGCCTCTACATCAGGCATCATAGGGCCCAGAGGACATTTAGAGCTACACAATCTTGTTTGTTGTCAATTAGATAATGATTGTATGTCCATAAATAATGGTAATATTATATTTCCTTTTTGAAAGAAGTCAAAATGAAACAGACCTAGATGAAAGAGAGACTGCTAACTTAAATAATTCTATACTTACATGAATTCAAAGTACAGAACAAGCAGGTAATTTATATTCCTAATCCCACTACATGAGGATAGCTCTGAGACTGACTGAGACATGAACATCTTTGCATAGCCAATGTTTCTTGTTGGTTATAGAATCCCAAGACTTATCATTAGATGCCATTCTTCATATGGCATGAATGAAGATTTACAGATGTCTTTCTTCTGCTCATACAAAGAACAGAGAACTAGCCTTAATTGTCCTGTGCATGCTGCACACCTCATACATTTATAGCTTTATGACTGTAAATACTTCTGAGAAATTATGTTTTCAGAACAAAAGAACCAGACACTGATGCTGGATCAAACTGACAGGATCTGTCCTTCAGCATGTTGAAATGTTGACAACCTGCATCTTTCCTGTACCAGCCTGAAGTGCTTTGGTTGCTGTTCCTCATCAGAATAGGACAGCTCCCAGGACAGCTTCGAAGAAAGCTCCTGATCCCAATTGGTCCAGCATTTCAGACTGTCCCACACAGGACTTCTATGAAGCCTGGAATGTCTCAACATTTAGAAAATGGACCACAAATGCTATTCCTAGCTTGTTTTTTACCATTTTCCCCAATTTTATTTGAATCCCTACAAATGTATTATTCATCCCAAATCAGGTGGAGGAAGCCTTAAAAAGAGAACAAAACCTTTTTCCACTAAGGGGCTGGTGTTGAGTAAGGTTTTGGTTGTTTTCTTTGGCTATGTACGTTTATTGTCATTGGGGGTTGGCTATAAGTTATTATTAGTCTTATTCAGAGAGAAAATGATGTTGGAGTCAGGGATTTCTCTCATTTCCTTTATCTTTCTTAGCTATGGAGATAGGGGTTGAAAAGAAGCAAAGGGGAATATAGAAAAATATAGAGATAGGAGGACAAGAAGTAGATTATTGACCCTATTTCTCAACTTAAGGCCTTAATTGTTACTCAAAAATAAGGTTATTTTTAATTAATTAGTATAGAATTTTGTTTATTGATGGAAAATAGATTTGATTTTGATACATTGGTATAGAATTCAAATTTAAGATTATTCTTCACTCACATTGTATTTCTACTCTATTATGAGGTCTTGTACCCGTATATCTCAAATACAATACAAGGTTTTCTTCCAGTACTTTGAAAATACTATTGCAGGCTGTTTATGATAATTACTTAAAACAAATTAATTCTTATTTGATCAACTCATGGTCATGTCAACATCTAGTCTATTTTTATAACTGGAATATATATCTTAGGTTTAATAGATAATTATGAATCTATAGATAAGATAAAATATTTAAGTCTTTTAAAGCCTCAGAGACCTATAGAATATGGCATTTAAATATTTGTAATTATTATTTTAAGGATTTATTGACAATAATACAGGCTAAACCCTGATAACACCCAGCCTACCTCAAAGGAGATAATGAATATCAAAGATCCTCCCTTTGGAGATGTTTCAAAAGTGGTAAATAAGTCACTAGGCAAAAATGCCCTCACTTTCTGGCCCAGACAGAATTCTGCCCAAAATGGACAAGCATGGATACAGACAGTGTCGACAGCCAAACTCTGCCAAGACAGGTAAACAAGTCCTCAATGATTCCTGCTTCACTGATATAATTGGCAGATATAATGGTCCAGAAGGCTGAAGATGATGTTCCAACCCAATAGAGAGAAAGTTTGGGCTGACTTGTCAGGCAGCAAACATTCTCAGTCAATTTTTCATTTTGGAAGCTGCTAACCTGCATTGCAGGTATACTCAGGTAATTATTTTTTCCTTCTCAAGTCTCTGATGGGGTTGAAGAGCAGAAAGTTTAGTTTTACAATTAAGCATATTTGTTTAGGAATTAAAAAGGTGCTTTTAGGTCTAGATAGATATTTTTAGGTTGATAGATATGAGATGTGATAGAGAATGATTTAGGTTCAAAGCTTTAGACTCACTAAGACAAAATAGATAATATTTTTTCAAGGTAGCCAAATACCTTGACTAGACATTACTATGTAAATTTTGGCTTTCTGTTTTTATAATTTTTAAAATTTTTCTTACTGTATACTATAAATAATGGGCTTTTTATTTAGGCCAAAAAGGGCAATTGTTGGAGGTTGGTCTGATATATCTGTGCCCGAGACTGCTATGTAACATTGCCTAAGAACTTTGTTCCTGTTTGATGAGTAAAGACCAACACACCTGGGCAGAGCTAAGGTTCCTGGGCTTAGGAGACAGAGAGAATCATGAGAAGGAGAATTGACTGGATGAAAAGAACTGGAAGGAGGAGGCTGTGACGTAGATTAGAGAAAGAAAAAAGATCATGGCCAGTGTGGATGGAGTGTTCAGCCCAGATGAAGAGCATTAGCAAGTATTTGGCATTATGAATGGGAGGTAGCTCCATAGAAATTATTAGAAGCAGATGGCATAGGATTGGGGCAGGGAATGGGATACCTGCTGCAATATGGAAGGTAGTTTAGGGCATTAATATCTGCTGTGCCCCAGGTTAACGAAGCCTATTTTAAAATATAACAGGTCTGTCATGATTGTAAGCAGGATAGAAAATCTCTGTAATAATATTTATAGGTCTGATACCAAACATTATTAAGCCATATTGATAAAATAACCACAACAATGTAAGAAGAGAATCAGAAAAAAAAAATAGAAATGTTCACAGTAACCAAATCTCTCAAAAGAAATGACATACGTATTATACAGAAATAATAATAGAGATATTTAAATGTAGATTCATATATATATATATAATTCATGAATTATTTTCTGTGTGTGATTCATGTATATTTATGTATGCTTATATATGTCTACAAGAAAATGTACATGTATGCACATGCATGCTAATATATGTAGAAGGCATAGGTCAATACCATTTTTCAATCAGTTTCCACCTTATTTAAGATAGACTCTCTCAGTGAAACTGGATCTCATGTTCACAGTTTTATTGATATCCAGCCAGCTCAAAAGGTCTGCTGTCTCCACTAGCACCAAGAGAACAGGAACAGTCTATCATGTCTACTTTTTGAAACATAAGTTTGTGCCAATATATGTGTGGGTTTGTGCATGACACATCTCCCATGTAGATGTCAGAAGACATGAGTTTGGAAAATCAGACTCAGACTTCCAGGCTTGGGTAGCATGTGCTTTACCTGTTATGCTTGCTGTTCAGGCTCTCAGCCCTGAAATTTATACAGACTCTGGCAATCCAATTTAGGTCTTCATGATTATACACCAAGCAATTTAGAAATCAAAGCCAATTATCCATACGCCAGATATTCATAATAATTACTCAAAAACACTTATTCTAAGTTAAGATGATATACAAATAGAACCAATGGAATAAAATATCTTATGCATATCCATGTAGAAGGTTTAATAATAAACATAGATGTTTTCACCATTTTGAGATATTATAAATTAAATAATAGACTGCTGTGTTATATCATTATTATATATATAGTTTTAAGTTCCCCTGTTTGCAAATTCAGCTGTCTACAGTCAGATATCTGAGTATTTTGAAAAATCATGTTTCTTCCCCCTGTAAAATATTTCAATATATAGCTCAGAATTTTGTGTGATTCACTTGCTTATCACGTGTGCTCTAAAGAACGATGACATGAGAATGGTTAGGAACTAATCATGTTCATGTATCTTATCCTTTCAATAGGATGTGGTAAGTATAATGATTCAGGGCAGAAGAATTAAAAAAGAAGAAGAAGAAGGAGAAGAAGAAGAAGGAGGAGGAGGAGGAGGAGGAGGAGGAGGAGGAGAAGAAGAAGAAGAAGAAGAAGAAGAAGAAGAAGAAGAAGAAGAAGAA
>OU015751.1:84207052-84218594 GCA_907169655.1 Acomys percivali | reverse complement strand
TAGTGATTCAGAGTATACAAGAATAACATTATCAAGAATGAAAAAATTATTACAAAATGGGGACTGAAAGGAAAAAGCCAGAAAACATGTTTTTATATCATTGATAACCAGAGCCAAAGGCAGAATGCTATACTGAGGGTAGTCTGAATGCATGTAATGTTCTACCCCAATCAGTGTGGCTTTGAAAGGGAAACTGAGCCTATCTGTGCCCCAGACCACAAATGGCTATGACAATCTACTGCGTAATATGGCTATGAAGCTAAAAGCAGTAAAGCTTTTTGTCTTAGTGTTTTATTTCTGTGAAAAGACACTATGACCATGGGGCCTCTTATAAAACAAAATATTTAATTGGGTCTGGCTTACAGTTTCAGAGGTTTAGTCCTTTATCATAATGTAAGGACACATGCAGCTCGCAGGCCACCATGGTTCTGGGAGTTTACATGCAAAATTGAAAGAAAACTGAAGTAGAGAGACCTTGGACCTGGCTTCGGCGTCTGAAACTTCAAAGCCCATCTCCAGTGACATATTTCCTCTAACAAGGACACACATACCCCCAAAAGGTCATATCTAATCCTTTCAAATAGTGCACTCCCAGACCAATGCTCAAATCTATGAGCCCATGTAGGTCATTCCTATTCAAACTTCCACAGCAGGTTGCCTGTGAATTTTAAAGAAGGCTTTAGCCAGTTTAATTTTAATTTAGTACTATTTTCAAGTAATTGTGCTTTCCTTAATTCAAAAATAAAATATAAGACTGAGACATCCAGCAAATATTCACATGTAGATTTATTTCTAAAAATATTGTACTAACTGTGATTTAAGATATATTCTACTATTTTGAGAATGCCATTTGGTGAAGTGGAAGCCATTGAGAGGTTTTGAGCTTTTGCATGCTCAAATAGAGATATGTAAGGAGAGCCACATACTAGGAAGAGGTAATTAGCAGGAATTTAAAGAGAAAAGTAGGAAGAGATAGCTATTTGTTGTATGTAGCCATGCAATTGAAAGATGCCTTTCTTCTGCCAAGTGTATCAGCAGAGTAAATGCAAGGACGGGAGCAACATTTGCATATCCAGCAACTAATCATGGTAATCTACCCTTCGCTTAGAAGAATAAGTCACAATAAATATTAAACGATTCTAATGAATACAGGTTATCACCTTACTCATGTGTAGTGTAGAACCATTCTTGATGTCAGACATCTTTCAAAGTGAGCTTGAAAGACTAATAGGAAATACACAATGAGTTAAAAATTAGACAGACATTTTCTTTTATGTTGTGCGAGCATTTTGCGTCCAAGTATGTATGTGCAACATGTGTATGTAGTTGGTATGGGGACCATGGCAGAGGAGGATTCCCAATCCCTTTATTGGAGTTAAAATGATTGTTAGCCACCGTTTTATTGCTACGAATTGAACCCATGTCCTCTGGAAGAGCAGCTAGTGCTCTTAACTACTGAGCCATCTTATCAGGGTTTGTTTTCTGTTTCGTTTTGTATTGTTTGTTTGTTTTGTTTTGTTTTTTGTTTTTTGTTTTTGTTTTTGGTTTTTTTTTTTTTTTGGTTTTTCAAGACAGCGCCTCTTTGTATAGCCTCGCCTGCCCCGGACTTGCTTTGTAGATCAGGCTGGCCTCAAACTCATAGAGATCCTCCTGCTTCTGCCTCCCTGAGTGCTGGGATTCCAGGTGTGCGCCACTGTGAAAGGCTCAGTTTTTTTCTTTTTAAAAATAATTTATTCATATTTCATCACGTTGTAATCCCCTAGCTTTTGTCCTCCCATTCTCACTCCCCATTCTTCTCCTTTCTGTCCCCTTGACCTCTGATGGGTGGGGTCATCCTCCTCACTGTCTGACCACAGCCTATCAAGTCTCCTCTGGATAACTTACATTCCCTTCCTCTGTGTTCACACAGGGCCTCTCCACAAAGGGGCAGTGAGCTACCGATTGCCTATATCCAAACAGGGCCTCCTGGCCCCCCCTGCCTGCAATATCCCTGGTTGGTGAATCAGTTTGTAAAGCTCCCCATGCCCCAAGCCTGCCCAGACTCCCCAGCCCCGCAGCCCTGCTGCTCCTTCGTCATTTCCCAACTCTTCCACACAGCCTGCAGCTCTTTGCAAAGAGTTTGGCTACAAGTCCCATTATCTGTCATGATCTCCCGCGGGTGGAGTCTCTCCGAGGACATCTATGTTGAGCTAATAGCCACATATTAACGAATAATGTTTTATTAATTTATTTTGTAAAATATCACATATATTGCTTTTTAAAGAGAAATTGATTAATATCAGAACATTTAAGAATGATAAAATAGATGAAGGAATGGAAAAACTTCACAAAACAGCTCCTCTTACGTTCACGCTGCAAAGGTCAAATGTGAAGTGAAAGCTGTCACGCCATTGCTCAGAATTATGTAAAGTAGTCAGCGTTTGATTTATCCTTTGTTCTAAGAATAAGAAGAGTTAAATTATAACTTATGTTAGCTAAATGTTAAAAATTGTTTAGATAAAATAGAAGAATGTGAAAATATGTACCCAAGAAAATTATGTGAGCTACTAATTTATAATGGAGCAATATATATATTTAAATATATATATATATATATATATATATATTTATTTATATAAAACCTAGGAGGCCCCAGATGATGCTAGAGAGACAAATAGGATGACACTGGGATGGAGCTAGAATAACACCAGGTGTGTAACTAAGATGAATAAAATGATGGTATGATGTAGGAGCATGTATGTCAAGGTCTATTTTCATTAGTCTTAAAATTCTACTCAGCTACCAGCCACATTAAGAACCAGCATTTCTTAGAATGAATATCATTGGTGCTGTGTCTAGTACAGACAGTATACTAAGAAAATATAGAATATGAGAGGATTACCCTTTTTGTCTCTTGAAAACAACTGGAAAATATGGACAAAGTGGGGAGCGAGGACCGACTCTGACACAAACTCTGAAGCCCCATATGTGACCATTTCCCCTTGGTTGGGAAGCCTGGTGGCATTCAGAGGAAGGATAAGCAGGCTACCAAGATGAGATTTGATAGCCTATGATCATACAGTGGAGGAGGAAGTCCCGCTAAGTCACAGATACAGCAGAGAGGAATAGGGTGAAAGCGGGAGGGAGGGAGGAACAGGAGGATACAAAGGATGGATAACAATTGAGATGTAACCTGAATAAAGTATTAAATAATAAAAAATAAAAGCTAGATTCTTAACACGATCACAGCAAAGTATCAGTCCAAATTAAGTGGAAACAAGAGCACAAAATCCAGATAGAGTACAAAAACTCACATTTTCCCTGATGGAGTTATAGAAACTCTGCCTCAGTACAATTTTGTTGGACCAGAACAGAAAGCCCAAAGCTCAGAGTTTGCCATCTGTGGGAAGCAGACAGTTAATCTTTCTCTTATGAAAATGCAGACACAAACGGCTGTACAAGTCCTGGTAATGGTGACTCCAGGCATCCAACAAATCACCTGCCTAGTCAGAGATGTTTGTAAATAATGTTCTTGTAAAATTGTTTAAAAAGCAGTATATGTCAGTAATACATACTGTTTTTTAAAACAATTTTACACTCTCAGAATGCTAACCTCACTTAAATGTGATCATTCTTTGTTCTGTTAATATTGTTGAGAGAAACATGGAGGGATAGAGACAGACTTTGTTTACAAATTGAAAGGTAGGTCAACTTTACAAAAGTCAATAGGAATTTGTAAAAGTGGAAGATGAGCACCTTGAGATGTACAGTTCTAATAAACAACCCAGTATTATCTTGCCTGTGTGTGCAGTGCTGTTGGTGAGAATTAGGTGAGGCCTGGCAAGGGATGGGAAGGGGGTGTTCTCTAAATTTCCTCACTGGTGAAGGGACGAAGTCTGTTTGAGAACAATGGAAGAGCTTGAATCAGAAACTCTGAGCACCTTCTCAGCAGACAGAAATAAGGAAATACAGTACACTGGCGTCAGCATAAATCCAGGCTTATATTTGACTCTGGGGTAAAATCACAGTTAATGGCTGAGGAACAGTATCCAGTTTTGGACTGATGATGGTCAAATGAAATACTCATATTCTGACACACAGCATCCAAGAAGAAAACTTAATTTTAAAGTCTTTAAAAAGGTAAATATGTATTAAAAAAAGAGATACAGCAAGATCTAATCAAATATAGCTATTGCCATTATGAGAAGAAATAAGCATATATGCAAAGAAAGGAAAGTCATATGAAGATACATAGAGAATAAGCCCACCAAACGCAAACCAACCAAAACAAAACAAAGAAAAAGTGAACAATGAAAAATCAGTCCTAAAGAAAACGTGCCTTAATTAGGACACCTAGCCTTAGAGCCTTAGAGTTTGCTCTCCCTCCTACGAGTCTCTCCCTCTCACTTTCCCCCATCACCCACTCCTCCACTGAACCACAGAAAAAGGAGACCTCATGTTTATATCAACCAGAATTGGCATATCAAGTTGCAGTATGATTAGGAGCATATTCTTCTCATGATGCTAGACAAGGCAGCCCAGTGAGGGGAAAGGATCCACGGGCAGACAATGTAGTCGGACATAACCCCTGCTCCAGCTTTAGGAGTGCCACATGAAGAAATAGATACACAATTGTTACATATGTACAAAGGTATTAGGTTTTCCCATTAATGCTTTCTGGTTGGTAGTTCAGACTTTAAGAGCCCCTATATGCCAAGGTTAGTCATGTCCCTCACCTCAATCGAAGAATGGATAAAGACTATATGGTACATTTTACACAATGGAGTTTACTCAGCCATTAAAAACCATGACATCATGAAATTTGCAGGCAGATGGATATAGCTAGAGAAGATCATTATGAGTGAGGTAACCAAGACCAGGAAGACAAACATGGTATGTGTGAATATTAATCATAAAGTGCTGGATAAGCATGCTACAAGCCAGAGACCCAAACAAGCTAAGTAACAATGTGGGCCCAAGAGGAAATAGTTGAATCTTAGTGAAAGGGGAAATAGATTAGTCATTGCACATGAATGCGAGAAAAGCATTAGAAGGGGATGGTGAGGGCATGGGAACAGGAGTGATGTGGTGGGGCCAAGGTTCTCCTTTAACCCAGGTCATCATATAGCCCCTTAGCTAAAGCACGTGGGCCAGTGATGAAGCACACGCCTTTAACGTATCAAGCCCTGAGTTCAATAGTACAAACTAACCAACCAACCAAACAATGTCAACCTGCTTGTGATTACTGTTAAAAAAATGTGCTTCCAATAAATGTATGCTCTATGAAAATGTCTATTACTTCATGATTTTTATATATAAATAATATACTTTTACACAATAATTGTCAGATAAATTTTAATAGATGAGCCCTTGAATAAAAATTAATTTCATATGTAAAAGCACAAGATTAGAGTGTTATGTTTTTCTCATTTTATTCATAGTACACACACTTTTTGAAGGCTAGTTAATTTTCACTATTTTCTGGAGTATTTGCTTCAACTGTCATGCCACTTTTGTTCATAGAAATGAGCTAGAATTTTAATTAAAAGAAAATTACAAAGGTCAAATTTTCTACAGCTAATTAAATATGGCAAATACCTCAAAATACACATAATATATTCAGTACATAAACATTAAATTTGATTATAAAAACAATTGCTCTCAAATCTAATTATATGACTGTCTACTTAAATGATAGAATTGCAACTATAAGAGATATTTATAAATCAACAAAAATAAATCTATGTAATAATTACATAGGTACATCCGAATATAAACACATGGATAAGTGATATTTGATCAAGATAGAAAACATCTACCAGAAATTATTATGAGCATTATAATTTTATAATATTTTTAGTTCCATTGTTTACCAGAAAATAAATAATCATAAATGCAAAACATTAGCAAATGAAATAGATTCTTTAATGAAAACATTATAATATGTGACTTCAGGACAGTTATGTAATTTCACAGCTAGAAAGCCTACTTATTTCTTGTGATCAACTACATATATTAAACTGTGCCTTTACATTGCTGAAAGATAAAATTTTGTTTTTACATTATGATAGGTGATTTACATTGATTTAAGAAGCAAATGGTCTTTGTAAACAGTAGACAGCAAAACCTATACAATAAAAATTATATTGTATTATAAATTATATATAAATATATACAATGTAATATGAAATGAATATAAAGGAACACATAAAATTTAGTGCTACAAAACAGCATTCGATAGTGCAATGTCATAACAATTGTTTATTGCTAAAGTACAAGCTGCGTACTAAGCCTCACGGCAGTTTTCAATACAAATTGAAGGCTTCTTCAGAATCACACAACATGTCCTGGATGATATATGATTGAGAAACCTGAGTATATTAGCCATCTGTCTTTAAATTATCTGAAATATACTAGGAAAATTTAGTTTGACTGATAAACGATGGAGGTTGTGGACAAACCAAACAAGCAAACAAAAAGTTTAGGGCAAAATAAATAGTAATATTCCCTTAATCTGTTGAAACTAGTAAAACAAATTCATAATCTTTTATTTTTTAAATAATTTACAGATTTGAATAACTTGAGCATGAGTTTCATAAGTTCAAGTGGCAGACATCATAGCTTAACTAAGTGGAACAACATTAGTTGCTCACACATGTGCCATATATCCAAGCAAAAGGGAATCATGATGTGCCTTCAATATACATCATTTTGAGATAGGGCCAAATTTTTTATCTTATCTTCTATAGGAGGAAGATACTCTAATGATGATGAGACTACATTAGTCACAAAGAACAGACTGAAGGGTGGAACTCCAGATTAGAGTCACGGCAGCAAGTTGAGTTCCTTCATTTCATATCTTCCTTTGCCAAAAGGCAGAAAGCCAAGACAGCTCCAGGGAAAAGTGAAGAAAATATATCGGAGTATGTCTTTGAATAGGAACCCACTTTTGAAATAACTCCCATGATGAGTGCACCCATCCATTTAAAAAGGTAGGATGTTTCCTTTCAAATTAAGTCACAAACACATATATTTGGGAGTGATCAATATAGTTTAATGTATAGTTTAACATAGCAACATTTTAACTTTTGCCAAAAACAACAAAGGAAAAATTTAGTCCTTCCATATAAAATCCTGGTTAGAAGAGTAATTTTACCACCTAGATCATATATAAGAAAGTATTTAATAACTAGTGCCTCAATTTATATAGTAAAGGTAGCATTAATGAGAAGACAACCTATGAGATAAAAATATTTATGTACAATAAACATGTAATGCACACTCAAAGGACTTGCTAGTTTGATAATATATTTTTATTTAAATTTAGAAGGAGCAGTATATCAAATGATAAATGAGTGATGCATTGGCAACACTCAGCCTTGAAGTAGGCTTTTTCTCACATTTTTGTACAGCCCTCCAAAGCTATAAATTCAAATGTAAATTTAGGAAAAATGAAAATAAACTGTTACTTTTTTAGCAAAATGATGATATTGTAGAAACATAGCAAAACAGTGTATGAATTATGATGTAATAATTCACCCCCATTGCATTGTTAGATAAAAGGCTGTACTGAGCACTATTTAGTGCATAAGGTATGGAATAGTATCCCATAATTCACAGCATGCAGTAGTTTATTGTGCTTTTAAACAATTCCCCATACAAATTTTTTTTATTAAAATGGTAAAATGTTCCAGTGTAAGATGTTTTTAAAAGAAAATGTGAGGAAGAAATAAGAATCGAACTCTAACTAATAACATCAAACATTGTCTGCAGTTTTAAGCACTGTACCTTCGTTTACCTAAGGTGTATATTTTTTTCTTTCCTCATCTGGTGATCAGATGACACATGTAATATATCATCCAAGTTTAACGACACAGTAGCTAGATCCACTCCAGTATGCTTCCTGCTTTGCAAGCCACCTCCGCTGCTGGCACCTTTACCATTGCTTCAGAGCCACAAGTTCTTTTAAAGTTTTATGTGTCTTAGTTCAAGTGTGCTTATGCAATTATTGAGGACCTGAAAATCATGCGCAGCTCCTAGTTTGCTCTTAAGAAAGGTTGGACGCCATGAAGTACAGGAAGTGGCCTTTGCTATTGACCTTGATGACCTCAAAATTCTTGATTTGGATCAATTAACTACATTGAAAGACAATTTTTCCCACCTGTTGCTCCAAAGGAACACTCAGTAATTTCATTTAGATCAAATATAACCAGCCTCCTAAAAATATCAATTTACATTCAGAGACATATATACACACAGGTAAATATAATGTCATCTTATGTGTGATATCTGTGGAACATTTTTTTATAGTAAATGTTGGCTAAAACTAATTGTAAGGCTTAGAGAAAAAGCTCAAAGTTTTCTGAAGAACTCCCACCAAGTAAGTGGTCAAAAGAAGACAGTCCATAAGCCATCATCACCTCCCCATGTGAATCAGACAGAAGGATGTTGAAGTCAAAGGCTTATTGGTCTTTCTTAATCAATGTCTTATTCCTCCACTTTTTCTGAGATACTACAGGAGCTAAAGATTTCCCAAGGCCTCACAGGACCAAAACAAGCCAAAGAGCAAAGGACAAATAAGTAAAAGCAATTACGAACAAAACTAGCATTATATATATAACATATATATGAATGATATTATATATATATATATATATATGAAATGATTCCTAATGATATTCTGCATTACTTGTAAATGGGATCTTTTTCCAGTTCTCATCAAAGAGACTTCTGATAGAAGATATAATTTTAATAACAGAGTAATACTCTAATGTGTAAATATATCACATTTTCTTTTTTTATATTAATTTATTCAGATTACATCTCAATTGTTATCCCATCACTTGTATCCTACCATTCCTCCCTCCTTCCCACTTTCACCCTATTCCCCTCCCTTAGGTCTATGAACAAGGGGGATATCCTCCCCTACTTTATGGTCCTGTGCTATCACGTCTCATCTTGGTAGCCTGATTATTCTTTTTTTTGAGTGCCACCAGGGCTCCTCACAAAAGGGAGGTCTTCAAATATGGGGCACCAGAGTTCATGTCAGAGTTCGTGCCTGCTCTCAACCCAATGTGGAGAATGTCTTGTTCGTTGGCTAGATCCAAGTATGGGTTCGATATTTACTACTTGTAATGTTCTTGGTTAGTGCAATAGTTTGAACAGATCCCCCCTGGTCCCTGATCCACCCATTATGATGTTCTATAACAATGACATTCATGCAGAGGAAAAAATTAGGAAAACTACATCCTTCATGTTAGCCACAAGCAATATAAAATATTTAGGAGTTACTCCAACTAAGCATGTGAAGGACTTGTTTGAAAAAAATTTCAAATCTCTGAAGAAAGAGGTTGTAGATGATATCAGAAGATGGAAAGATCTCCCTTGTTCACGGATCAGGAGAATTAACATAGTGAAAATGGCCATCTTACCAAAAGCAATTTACAGATTCAATGCAATCCCTATCAAAATACCTACACAATTTTTTAAAGACACTGAAAGGTCAATTCTCAACTTCATATGGAAAAATTAAAAACCCAGAATAGCAAAAGCAATCCTATACAATAAAAGATCTTCCGGAGGAATCTCCATTCCTGATCTCTAGCAGTATTATGGAGTAACAGTAAGTAAAAAAGCATGGCACTGGCACAGCAATAGGCAGGTTGATCAATGGAATTGAATCAAAAAACCCAGAAATGAAATATTAGCTCTCCATAGTATGGGAGGTTGACAAAAACTCTTTCCGTAATGTAGGATTCTGTTTTGTCTGATTGATGTTGACCTTTACCTTATAGAATGCTTTTTAGTTTTATAAGGTCCCACTTATTAATTGTTGATTTCAGTACCCATTATATTGGTGTTCTGCTCAGAATATTTCATATGCCAATGAGTTTGTGCCCATTCCTTCTTACAGTTCTAACAGGTTCAGTGTACCTGATTTTATATTGAGGTCTTTGCTCTAGTTTTGTGCAGTTTGATGTATTTACATCTATTTGCATTCTTCTAAATGCTAACATCCAGCTAGTCCAACATAATTTGTGGAAGATGTTCTTTTTCTATTGTGTATCTCTTTCTTTATCAAAAATCTAATGTCCATATGCATATGGATTTATGTCTGGGTCTCCAATTTGATTCCATTATCAATGTGGTATTTTTATGCTAATACCATGTTTTATATTACTGCACCTATGTAGAACAAGTTGAATTTTGGAATTGTCCTTTCAAGGTCTGTGAAGAATTGGGTTAGAGTTTTATTGTGGGATTGAATTGAATCTGTAGCTTTCTTTTGGTAGCATGGTCATATTTACTCCATTAATAGTACTGGTCAATGAGCTTGGAAGATCTTTCCAGTTTCTGATATCTTCTTCAATTTCTTTCCTTGAAGGCTTTAAGTTTTTATCATCCAGTCTCTCACTGAGTAGAGCTATGACAAAATATTTTATATTATTTGAGGCTATGGTGAAAGGGTCCATTTCTGTGATTTCCTTCTCAGGTTGTTTGTTTTTTTATATAAGAGGGCTACTGATATTTGGCGGTCAATTTTATATAATTTTTGGTCAATTACGAATTTTTGAAACTGTTTGTCATCTATAGGAGTCTCTGGTAAAATTTTTAGGATCACTTATGAATGCTATGATGTCATCTACAAATGCAGATACTTTAACTTATTCCTTTCTAACATAAGTTGACTTTTTATGCCACTTCTCCACCACAAGTTTTGGTTCAGGATGTCTCAACAAACCTGGGTATCACAGATTCAGTTAGGCTTGAGTAACATTGAACCCTATTCTCTGCCTCCCCAATGAGAAGATTATAGATATGAGTCACTCCACCACACTATTTCTATGGGTTCAGTGGATACAAACTCATTATTGTGCTGCAAGTTATGCTACCCGCTGGGCCATCTATTGCATGCCACATTTTGTTTTTAATGGTTTTAGGACTGTATATTTTAGCACAGGCATTTTAAAAAACAAAATGCAGTTGTATTGATGACAAAGCCTGGCTTTAAAAAAAACTGACAATTGACTCTAGTTCTTTCATGTTATAGCTGTTAGAAAATTAAGCGCAGTGAGATAGTAATAGCTCCAGGTAATTATTGCCTTGATGTTTGAGTAGGAACGTGGTTTTTATTCTTCTCATATTATGTCATAACAGAAGGTAGATCAAGAAAATACTATTGATTTTAATTATCTAAGGCTTTGCATAATTGTTCCAATGGCAGCTTGGGTGAACTTTAAAAAGAATATGATTTTTACAAAGCATTATTATTTTAAAGATTGGCTCCACCTTATTAACTAAAAAGCTATTATACTCTGTTGGTTATTTTGCTTTTACCTTCTTCATATCAGTGAGGACATTTTTAATTGGATAGTTGACCTACTAGACATATCAGTTATATAAGCTAGTTAGCTATAAGTGTAAATTGAACTGTATTTATTTTATACTGGAACTATTAAATTAACATATTAAAACTATATACCTATATATATAGCACTTGTTAAGTATCAAGAAAGATGTTAAAATGTGACCTTGAAGTTTTCATACTACTATTTTATGTCTG
>OU015751.1:84164984-84207042 GCA_907169655.1 Acomys percivali | reverse complement strand
GTGTGTGTGTGTGTGTGTGTGTGTGTGTGTGTGTGTTTCTGCTATGGTCCAAGTGCAGTGAGCAGAAGATCAAATATATAGAAGCTGGACTTTTTCCTTCCAATGTCCATGTTACTAGAATTCTTCAGAGTTAATAATTTATACAAATGTTGACTTTTTCCACTATCATTATAATATGCTCAAAGCAATTTGCCTATCTACTATATACTATTACACTTTTATATATATATTTTATATATTATTATACTTTAGTTGACTTTACATTTTTGTATTTTTTTTTTTAGTTCAGCACAATAAAATTCAAGCCAAAATTGTGTTCTCATATTCACTTTAAGAAAATTTCACTTAAATTTGGCTACTGATAAGTGTGGATGAAGGCCAATATTAGATAATACACATTCATATATAATGCTAAAATATTCATGTAGATAATGGTAAGTCACACAAGTACCTCACATTTTTAAACTTCTCTGATATCTGTCAACATCTGTTAGTGTGAAAAAGCATACCTAAGAAAATCAACACAATGGAAGAAAATTTATTTTGTTTCATGTTTTCAAATTTTTCAATTTCTGTGTAGGTATGCTAATCATATGGCCGGACACAAAATTAATATGTTTTCTACTTCAAATATTATTATTTTCAGAATATTATTGAATATTTTTTATAAAACATTTTCACTTGTAAACTCCTATGATTTAATAAGTAAAATAAAGTATAATTATTTTATTTGATTTTGTACAAAATCAAATGTTTCAACTATCTCAATGAAAATACATGACAATTATTCTCCCTTGAATTATTTTCATGTTGAAATAATTTTTTAAAATGCAAGGTTATTCGTCTTTGACCTATGTTCAGCTATTCTGATTATAAGGGCACAGACATCTCTTGATTTTCCCACAGCACTGATATCCAGGAAAAAAAATACTACAAGGAAACAAAACATCATTCCTCGGTGTCATGTTATTATGCTTCAGGATAAACATTAAAACAGGATCCATTAAGACACCAACAATGATTGCTGTTTTTGAAATATAAAATTTAGATTAATTTAAATATTATAAAACAAGTTGAGACATCATTAATAAAAAATACTTGCAAATTTTACATCAAGATGAACTAGAGTTAGGAATGGCACTTCTTTCAATTTCTTCAAATATAACACTTTGACACATATAATACTTTAGCAAAAATACTTTGACAATTTGTATTTACAAATACATTAATTAAAATATTTCAAGAGAATTAAATTAATCTGTGCTCCTAATTAAAATAAAAACTTGAACCCAAAATTACCCTACCTACTAGATGTGAAGGGATAAAGACAGAGCAGATAGAGTAGAGACTGAGGTAATGTCCAACCAATTCCTGGCACAACCTAAGACCCACCCGATGGGAGAGGGGCAATCCCTGATACTATTAAGAATACTCTGCTAAGCTTGCAGACAGAAGCCTAGCATAGCTGTCCTCTGAGAGGCTCCACCCTGCAGTGGATGGAAACAGATGCAGAGACTCACAGACAAATGTTGGGCAGAGTTCCAGGAGTCTTTTGAAAGAGTGAGAGGAAGGATAGAAGGACAGAAGCAACATAAGAAGAAAACAGAGCCAACTAATCAGGGCATAGAGGGGCTTGTGGAGACTGAAGCACGGAAAAAGGACCATGCATGCATTCCACTTATGGCCCCTAAAAAAGGGAGAGTGAGAAGTCTCTGACATGCACTCTGTTGCCTGATTTTCCATGGCTTCCCCTGATGGGGCTGCCATAGCAGGCCATAGTGGAAGAAGATGTGGTCAATACTGAAGTGACTTAAAGTGCTGGTGTTAATTTTTGAGAGGATGTGAAGGGAATGGGGTTGGGAGAAAAGGGAGGAGGGGTGAGACCAGAAAGAGAGGAGGGAGAGGGCTTTAAAGTTAATTAATTAAAACAGGGCAGTTGAAACCACTTTTTATCCTCTTTAGTTTTGAAAGCATTTTTATGTAATAATTTAAAGAAAAATGTTCCAAAAGAGATATTATTAGAATATATATTCTAGTTAAACAGAGACAATAATGTCTGCCTATTCTATATTAAAACAATTTTTAAGCATTACAATGGAAGGCTTATTCTCAACTACATATAACAAAATCAATACGTTGAATAATTCATGAAAGACTTAACTAATAGTTTTTGTCACAAATATAGCTTATTAGCATTTTAATACTTGTATTAACTGAGCTTAAATTTTACCACAAATTGATTCTTTATTTTATGTTTTGTTTTTATTAATTAGCTTTTGTCTCTTATAAATTTCCCCTTGTCTTTGTAAAAGTGGTTTATATGAGCCATTCATACTGAAAAAGATATCCACAGTTAAATATGTTACCTTGCTGTTGTGTCTCTTGAATTTTTATAAAATAAACTAGTTCAATAGTATATTAGGATATAAAATAGATAAAATTACAATGTTTAGTAAGCTTCTTAATACATTAAAATAATCACTGAGTTATTAAACAAAGATATTTAAAGAATGGTCACTCACTTCATATATATATATATATATATATATATATATATATATATATATATCAATTACTCTTTTCTCCCTGCAACATTAAATCTACTTTTTGAAGCCATAAATTAGTGCTTTCTGTGAACAAAATGAGCTGCTGAGAAAAGTCTAATGATGGATGTTGAGGGAACACAAAACGTCCTTTGCGTGGGTTTCCTTATTGTGTTCATTCATTAAAAGAGGTAATAACTTAATTTTTAATATTTAAAAAGCTTTGAAGGTATCTGAAAGCACTGGCACAAACTGAATAATTTTGATGTTTCCAATATGAAAAATGTGCTGGATGGGTTTACTTGTATAAATTCCATTCTTTAATTTAATATTATATAGGACTATACTGAAAAGAAAGTAAAAATTATGTTTTTATCTGCCAATTATACTAACGTATTAAAGAAAATGGATGGTTTTACATCTGTAGTATAGATAGTAACTAAGCAAAGCAAAAGAAGCAGATATGATGATGAATGAAGGTACCTGGATGGAAGGGACTAGTGGTGACCCTTAGTGATTTTGGACTAAACAAGCAATCAGATCCTGTAATCCATAGGACAGGTGCTACTTGAGGGCTACCTCATTTAGGGGAAAAGCACATCTTTAGAAGGAACCAGATATGTTGTTAGCAGCATGTATACAGGTTTCAGAATGCAATGGAGACATTCACATTACAGGAATGCATCTGGGGACCATAAGCATGTTGCTAAAGGTATGTAAAGGAAAGTATTGTTTCTTTATTTTGGAGGCATACAGTGTTGAGGCACAGTGCTACATCTCATAGCCAGCAGTCAGACACCAACTTCCTTAACCCTTGTGTAGTTTGGAATATTGCTGCTTACTTCTCAAATGTTATTAAAGTTACCAATTCCATGCCCTGACCATGAATCCTTGCTTTTCAGATTTTTTATTTTGTATGATTGGGTACAATAATCTAATAACTTTCTGCATCTAGAGAACTGGGAAAATATGTGTTGTTTAAATTTTGTTAAAGCTCCTATGAGTACTCATTGCACGGATAAAGACAGGAAATGACAAGATTATTATAAAAGGCATTTTTCTGTATTTATTTTATTGATCAATGTTCTATTAATTTATGACAATATGGCTTTTTTGACCATTTAAAATTAAAAGTTAGATTTTTAGTTTTCTTAGATAAGCAGCAAGCTTGGACGATTCTTCAGAAAAGCTACGTGATACACTTACAAAGCATCAACCAAGTGGAACAGCTCCAGCTGTGCTGCTCCTGGTGACCTTTGAATGCAGAAGGTATTGTCTCTTTATTCAGCAATAGAAAGGAATACTGCTAGAGTAAAAAAATGTGTGCAAAGTAAAACTGGCTCCAACCCTGGAATATAGCTGCATTTCCTATCCCTATTTGTAATTTGTGATCTCTGAGTAGCACTGGAAATTTGGCCTTAACTTAGAGTTGGCTGCTCAGGTAGTTGATTTCCAAATTAGACACACACAGACACACAGACACACACACACACACACACACACACACACACACACACACACTTCCCACTTGGAGCTACCTTAAGGCCCTGTGAACAAAGGGAGAAGTTATTGTACAAAATACACAGAGACATATGTCACCTGAAAATGTTTTTTCAGGCAATGCTAGCTACTGGATAATTTTATGCATTGTATTCAGAACATATTTTATGCCCCCAATTTCTCCCAGATCCATGCCTCCCTCCAAGTTCACTAAACTTTGAACCACAAACCATTGAGAAATCATCAGTAACTATAGAGGGAGAGCGGTTTCTCTAAGACTATGTCCCCTTGGAGGTTTACCATACACCAAGGGATAGCCGCACACCCATGAGAATATACGCATTGCAATATGTACTGCATAGGTTCTAAATGTGTTTATTTTTATGTAAAATATGAATTTAAAACCAAATCAATATGTTTTGTGTATTTAAAGAAATTATTTAAATACTATTTTTTAACAGTAAATTGAAACTAACATAAGAAAATTAAAGATAATGTTTAGTTGTAATATTTTAGCATGGAAACATATCCAGAATAATACAAATGATATTATGAGTAAGGTGACTTATAGAGGTTGATTATTCTTACTATTAAATATTTAAATCAGATTCATATTTATATCTATTTCGTGAAAAGGTATCTTGCCATAAACCATAAATATATAATATCTTAAGTCAGCTATTCAGAATATAATAGACAAACACTTCGATAGTGAGAACGTGGAACTGTTGCTACAATTTCCTAAATCATGTGGCTGTTAGGTCTTTGGTGCTGAATTATATAGGAGGCGTACGAAAGAGTTTGAAGTTGAAGGCTAAGCTGAATTTTTGAATGACATAATCAGAGATTAATGGCTTATGATGTTAGATGACCAGAAAACAGAAAGAAATGCCAAATATGTTATATTTTAGCAGAAAATATAACAGGACAAAATGAGTGCAATGTGGCTCACAATCCTGCTGCCATGGCCCCAACTACGGCTGCCCCATGCTTTCTCCACCAAGACTGACTGCATACTCAAAGAATAAAATGTTCTATTCTTAAGTTGTTTCTGTCAGATATTTTGTTATAGCAGGACAAATGCAACTAATGTAAATGTTTAAAACAGCACTCTTTTTTTACAAATCTGTTTATTATTAATATAATTGATTGACATATCATCCCAATTGTAACCTCCTCACTCTTATCTCCCTGCTCCCACCCTACCTCCCTTTTCTGTTCTAGTTCCCTCCCAGAGACCTCTGACAGGTGGGGTTCTTCTCCCCCACAATCTGATCACAGACTATCAGGTTTCATCTATATAGACTGCATCTCCTTCCTCTGTGTTCCCACAAGTCCTCTCTCCTAGGTGCAGTGATCATATTGAGGTCACCAGAGCTCTTGTCAGAGGCAGTCACCAGTGCCCCCATGGCCCTGTGGAAAGTGAGATATGCAAGGGCTGCATTGGAACAGGGTATCTACGTCCTCTGTTTGCATTGCTTTTGGTTGGTGCATCAGTTTTTGCAGGCCCCCCTGGGTCCACATCTGCAAGCTCTCTGCTTTTCTGTGTTAAGGTTTCTGCTCGAGCCACAGCTTCGTTGGAATTTATTGACTTGAAGTCGTGAGGTGGCTTACTCATTGGAAACTATAGAGTCAAGTAATGGCTGTCTGTCTTCATGCTAGAGAAACTGAAAACTCATTAGACTCTCAACCTACAAAGTGAGATGGTTCATCAGTCTCCATTTGGTGCTGAAAGCCTGTAAGACTGTAGTAGAATTGGTAATCCTTGGTCCATATCCTATGCCTGAAGAGGCTGAATTCTGATGCCAGTAAAGGATAGCAGTTGCAGCAGGAAAGCAAAGGAGGCAGAGTTGGTCTTTTTCGTTGGAGTACTTTAGAATTCGGCTGCCTAATAAGTGATCCTACTCATCCCTCCACATACTCTTAGCACTGCAGGGTAAATTCCAGAGGAGTGGGAGCAGGAAAGAAATAAAAATGCCAGGAAATTCCAGGCGCTTACATGCACAGCTAAAAAGGGTGTTCTATATTTCCTGTTTGTTCAGGAAAGAGCGTCTTGAAAGATCTGGAACAAAGACAGGACGTCAGAAATTTGCTACTCCGAAAGAAATACTGAGTTAACAGTTCAGGCAATAAAAACAGAGGGAATTTACAGTACATGTACTCAGTAGGTTTCACTGTCACTGCTGCTCATAGCTACAAAAGACAGACAACAGACAGAAATAGAAGACAAAAACAGTGGCAGTGAAGAATGAAATTCTAAAACAAATAATCCAGATATGTAATTTATTGACAATTAAATGTAAATCGATGTTATCTGGAAGCCAGGAGAATGAATATCATTTTATATTTAAACAGGCAAGAGGTAACAGAAGGCCAAGAAGATATCTTGAGTATATCTTCCATTTTTCAGAGGAAGGAAAGGATTAGACCAGGGAATGTCAAATTTATGGTTGTTGACAGAAGAACGTATTCAACTCTAAATTAGAAACATATAAATTGCCAGGTCTATTCCCATGGACACAGGAGAATGAAGGTTAGAGGGAGGAATTTCTTCTTGGATGTTAACCTCAATATTCCTTCATTATAAATTTCTGTAATGGAAACTCTGATTATGTTGTACTTTGGCTCATAAAGAATTCTTTTAGTAATGCCATATGAATTACAAACTCTCTGGCACTCTAGACTACATCGTGGCTTTTAAATTTTATCCCTTTCTAGTTTTTTCCACATACCATATGCTACAGCACAAATGAAAAACAAGCTACTCCATGAATAGCCACTTAATCCCTTTCCTTTTGATTTAGAATTCAGACTCCATAAATCCACCCCCCCAAATCTGCTTAAAACAGGATGTGTTTCCTGTAACTTCCTTAATATTTTCCAGTTACAGCTATTCCTCAGCAACCATATGTCAGCATTTGGTAGAAATGTTTTCACCTATGTTATTTATATGCAATGATATATATGTTATGATAATGTTGTATATTTATTTTGTTTATTTACTATTACTTTGAAATGTCATTTAAGTTATTTTGGAATTTTCTGCTTTTCCTTTTCTCCTTCATATATTCTTCTCATAATAACTCCAATGAATCTTTGAAACAGTAACATAAAAATAAGATAGAAAAAGGAAATTACTATATCAATTTATTTTCATGAATAAGTAATGTCAAAGTTAAGATTAAATGAAAGTTTAGAATTAGTATAAAAATGCAAATTTTTCCACACATTAGTTTAACACCTATTTTACAATTTAGAAAATACAATTGAATGGTCATATTTTATAGATTTTCATTCATTTTTAAAAATTTTATCCTTATTTGCCTGCAAATTATGTAACAATATGAAATATGTATTAGTATATTTTTACAGGAATGATTGGAAACTACTATGGCAAATGTACAATAAGTCCAAACAAATATGTAAAGAAAAAGTGAGAGGCTTTCAGAACTTTTTAATACTATTTTATCAGTATATTCTCCAGTTTTTAATCTTTGCTACATTTACCCCTTTTGTATTATATGAGAGTATATACAATTTTGGAGACTGGAAGAAGAGGATGAGAAATTATTGATTGGAAATCAAACATCACAGAACACAAAAGATAGAAAGGGAAACAAATCATGTGTTTATTTTGGGAGATGAGATTTTTTTTATCATTAAGTCTTTACTACATACTGGTACATTCATAAATTAAGCCATTTATCTTCCTCCTACTGAGTAATGTATGTTAATTTGAATAATCTTTTATTTTTATTTATTTTTTATTTTTTTTATTTATTCCTGTTACATCTCTATGGTTACCCCTTCCCTTGCATCCTCCCATTCTCCCCTCCCTCCCATTTTCCCCTTATTCCCCTCCCCTATAACTGACTGGAGATGAGATTTTTAACGTATTGATATATCATAAATGGCAGGCATTCATTGGCTTTAAACCGTTGCTGATATATAAATGCAGTAAGACAAGAAGCTTTGCTTATGAAGTGCTGGGGTTGAAGATCAGAATTTTGTGTATGCCAGGAAAGCATAGGACCAACGAAAACTACATCCCAGATTTCTTTAAATTTTTAGTTTTGCTTTTTGTTTTTGTTTGTTTTTTCATTTTTGTATCTTTATTTTTTATTATTATTAATTTATTCTTGTTACATCTCAATGGTTATCCCATCCCTTGTATCCTCCCATTCTCCCCTCCCTCCCATTTTCCCCTTATTCCCCTCCCCTATGACTGTTCCTGAGAGGGATTACCTCCCCCTGTATATGCTCATAGGGTATCAAGTCTCTTCTCGGTGACCTGCTGTCCTTCCTCTGAGTGCCACCAGGTCTCCCCCTCCAGGGGACATAGTCAAATGTGAGGCACCAGAGTACGTGAGAAAGTCATATCCCACTCTCCACTCAAGTGTGGAGACTGTTCTGACCATTGGCTGATCTGGGTAGGGGTTTAAAGTTTACCGCCTGTATCATTGTAGAAGGATCCAGTGGGTCCTAGAAACCTACAAGTAGAACATTATGATAGGCAGATTTGGGCCAAGGGGTCCCGCTCAGACTAAATTTTTTATTTCTTAAATTTTTTTATTGATTCTGGTATTTGGTTTTAAAAACTGACAATAGGTACAAGTATTTGGTATAGTAGTGCTATTCACACTCTATACCTTATTACATACCTGTTAAGTGATACCAACATAGTGTGAAGGGGGGTGGGCGGGGGGTGGAGATTACATGGGAGGCTGGGACACACTGCCCATTGCACTGCAGACATGGGGCGAGCTAAAGAGGAAAATACTCCAGCATACTTCTAAGTTTCTATGATATTTTATAAAATTCTTCTCTCATACATTATATCCATCTGCAATTTGTCCTCACTTTATTTATTTGTCTTAGTTTCTCCCTTCTGCTCCACTCCACTCCCAACCTCTGCTTTTCTCTTTCCATTCAGAAAAGACTAGACTTCTCTTTCCATTATTAATTCTGTGGGACATGTTCTTATAAAATCCTCCATCTAATTCCCCCTCCCTCTCTTGTGCAAGGTTCTGAGCTCTGCATACTGCTTGACTGTGGGTCTGTTTTGTGTTTAAGACTGTAAAATGTGAAGCTCTGTGGGTTTCCACATCAGGACATAGATAGTTGGTATCAATATGAGTAATTCTTCTAGAAACAATAGTACACATTTCATCTCCCCGATTTCCCCAGGCTTTACATCTGTGAAGAGATTTTTGAATGTTAACCTTCAAAATTGTGGTCCAGTGATTAGATAAGAGTGCCCAATATACCAAATTACTTCTCAATTAGTACAGGTCTGAGTAAAGTTAAGTTTTATGCCTTTTTATATCCTTTCACCTAAATTCTGATCTGGTGGAAATATACTTGGGAAAGAGTATTGTGAGTACAGAAAGAGCTCTTATAAAGAAATTATTTAAGTTTACGGCCTGGGCCTGTATTGTCCTTGGCTGGTGCCATAATTTTAGCGGGACCACTGGGCCCAAATCTGCCTATCATAATGTTATTCTTGTAAGTTTCTAGGATCCTCTGGATCCTTCTACTTTGCCATTCTCCCATGCTTCTCTCATCTAGAGTCCCAAAAGGATGTCCTCCCGTCTATCCCAGTTTCCATGTTAGTGAAGACTTTCTTTTTTTAAAAATTTATTTTATTAATTTATTCGTGTTACATCTCAATGGTTATCCCATCTCTTGTATCCTCCCATTCTTCCCTCTCTCCCATTTTCCCCTTATTCCCCTCCCCTATGACTGTCTCTGAGGGGGATTTCCTCCCCTTATATATGCTCATAGGGCATCAAGTCTCTTCTTGGTAGCCTGCTATCTTTCCTCTGAGTGCCACCAGGTCTCCCCCTCCAGGGGACATGATCAAATGTGAGGCACCAGAGTACGTGAGAAAGTCATATCTCAATCTGTAGTGAAGACTTTCATAGGACATGAAGAGACTTGATACCCTATGAGCATATACAGGGACAGGAAGTCCCCCTCAGTCACAGTCATAGGGGAGGGGAGTAAGCGAAAAATGGGAGGGAGGGAGGAATGGGAGGATATAAGGGAGGAGATAACCATTGAGATGTAATATGAATAAATTAATAAAATAAAATTTAAAAAAGAAAGTATTTAAATCTTACAAATAGAATGCAGAATGGGAAACAAGTATATTTCATTGAAGTCCAAATGTAGTCTTCTTTTCTGGACAAAAGGATTTAGGCGTCTGCTTTATTCCCAGGCTCATATCCAGTTCATGTTCCTGCATTTGTTTCAAAAGATCTCACTCCAGGGTTCTGCCTGCTCTCGGACCATTTTGGCAAACAAACGTCAAACCTCTTTCCACTAGCATGAGAACTCCACCAATTGATATATCTTTTACACTTTAATAATTTTGTAGAACAAAGCAGTATAATTTCCTTTCTTTAATTCTATAATTGTCTGTGTACTTGCTGTTTAATCAACACTGACGATCAATCAGTGCTTGAAAAGGTTTGCTATGAGGACTCTGATATTTCCAAAGTGAAAGCAAATTCAGGGTAGAGAAAAAAGAAGGTGTCATAAGTAAATAGAGAGAAATAACTGAATCTCTTCACTTGCAGAGTTTGCTATGTGCAGAGATGATAAGGGTCCTGAGTGACAGGCAAGTTCTAAATCACAGGCATTTTACTCTGTTGTGATGGTTTCTCTTCTATTGTAGATTTCCTTTTCTGCTGGCATGAGTTCTTCCAAGGCCAACAGAGATAATAATAATAATGTTGTTTTTATTTGGTCTACTATCAGAATACTGAAAGCCTAAATTTCTCTACAAGAGAAATTACTGGATTTTTTATTTCTGGAATCCTAAATTTTAAAATTACAATGAGAGCAGAGGATGGTGTATTTTCTTCATAGTGTGTTGGAACAGGCCAAGAAATTTAATATTCCATTAGCAAAACAAAAGGAGGACAAATATTATTTATGATGAAAGTATGCAAAGAAATTAGAAGGGCTCCATAGCTCCATTGCTACCATTCCATAGTGATATTGCCTACTTCATTCATTTTCCTCTGATTACATACAATCTCCTGTATTGAGCTGTTTGTATATTCCTCTTTCAGTAATAAAAGATATCCAGGAGGAGACTTTATTACTATTCTCATTATAATAGATAATAAGTGTATCCAATGTAGAGAGGTTAAAGGGCTTTCTCTGCTAGTGCTGGGATATAAAAATGTTGGCAAGTGTCAGCATGATGCCCTATTATATTCTTGTGGGTGTAGAACCCCCAAATGTTGGTGTTCAGAGCAGGCCTAGAGGAGAATCCACTAGGATTTGGCTTTGATTCTTTTCAAAGCACTTTACTGATTATCACCAAGTTCCTGTCCACAGATGAGGTTAAGTTTTATCTTATATGGTCCCTTAAATTCCAAATTCTCCATGATGAGTTCTAGCATATTAGTCCAAGGTGTTACGTTGAATAATTGATCTAGACACCAGTTCTTCATGAACTGCTGCTACTTCTTTATTTCTGTTTCGGCTGATCCACTTCAGCTGTGTAGTTCCTGATATCATGCACTGTGGACACACCAATTGCCACAAGAATGGGATTTTTCAATTTGTGTCAGCCACCAAGACTGACAGGCTAAAGAATGAAAATGGTAACATTGTTTTATAAATTCAATTTAACTGCTTCATAGCATTTTATTTCTTATGCTATTACTTGATCTCGAATGTGGAAAAACTTAGATAATGATTAACTGGATCCTTTTGTATCTAAAATACTGCAGATTCCTAATAATTTTATACTATTTATTTATTACAAAATCATTGCCACAGCATGTCTTTCTTCCACTGTTCTTTTTCATATTCTCAAATTTTCTAAAATAATAATAATTTGCTAGTCATCATATACTACAATGTTCAAAATCAGTACACATTTTAACTGGAATACATTTTAATTAAAAGTGTATCTCATTTTTTCCCACCTCTTAATTCTCTCTCTCCCTTCCATGTGTCTCCATAGGGGCTTTTCTTTCTTTTCTTTCTTTTTTTTTTTTTTTTTTTTTCTTGGCTTGTGAGTAGCTGGAGGAGTTACAGAGCCCATGGTATATCCCTGAGAATGTGCACAATGTTAAGTCAGAGGATTCATCTTACCATATGGGTCAATTGGTGATTACAGAATTTTATAAGACTTCTGATGATGACAGCCAAGCATAGTAAACACCAAATAAAGATGACCTCTTAATCAGCTGTCACTCCAGTGTTACTTTATCATGTTTTTTGCTTCATTCACACCTTTCTGAGTTTATAAATAGATATTTTATTTGTTAAACATCAAAGACAATGAGCTGCTTGTGATCTGGCATTAAGCCAATAAAATTCCAAGTACGCCAAGATTATAAGTGATTGTGTAGGTTAGTGGTTTACAAGTCCTGACAGTAGGGTACAAAAAATTCCTTTACCAGGATATATCTATTTGTGTGACAAAGGAAAGAGAGCCAACTAAACAATAATGATACCTAAAATATAACACACAGAGAGAACTATCCAGAGACAGAAGAGAAAAAACTAAATTTAAAACTAGAAGATGAAGGGCATTCTGAGACTGTGGATTTATGGGGTAAATTATTTAGTAATTTGAGTAACATATTTAAACTGTAGTACATATTTTGCCTGAGAGACCAGGATGACAAATTGTTCAAGGAGACTTAATAGATAATTGTAAGTAATGCTTTTTAATGTCTCTACAAAATATAATCATTACTGAAAGATGATTTTAGGTGCATTCTTCTCTTGCCCTGTGCCAGGTTTCCATGACTTACTTTCCACGATTTCTATGAGTAAGATGAATAAAATGAAAAGAAAAAAGTTGGTTTCTTAGGATCTTTATTTATTTTTTTCCTTTTTTTAATTAATTTATTCTTGTTACATCTCAATGGTTATCCCATCCCTTGTATCCTCCCATCCTCCCTCCCTCCCATTTTTCTCTTACTTCCCTCCCCTATGACTGTGACTGAGGGGGACCTCCTCCCCCTATATATGCTCATAGGGTATTTTTTTATATTTCTTTTTTTATTAATTTATTCATATTACATCTCGATTGTTAGTCCTTCCCCCGTTTCCTCCCATTCTTCCCTCCCTCCCATTTCCCCCTTTCTCCCCTCCCCTATGTCTGTGATTGAGGGAGACCTCCTCCCCCTATATATGCTCTTAGGATAGCGAGTCTCTTCTTGGTAACTTGCTATCCCTCCTCTGAGTGCCATCAGGCCTCCCCATTCAGGGGACATTGTCAGAAAATGGGCACCAGAGTTCGTGTGAGAGTCAGATCTCACTCTCTACTCAACGGTGGAGAATATCATGTTAGTCGGCTAGGTCTTGGTAGGGGTTCGAAGTTTACTGCCTATATTCTCCTTGGCTGGTGCCTTAGTTTGAGGAGGACTCCAGGACCCAGATCTGCCTGTCATAAAGTTCTTCTTGTAGGTTTCCAGGACCCTGTGCGTCCTAGTATTTCCCCATTCTTCCATGCTACTCTCGCCTAAAGTCTCAATAGGATGACCTCTCCTCTGACCCACTTTACTGGTAAGTAAAATTTTTCATGGTACGTATCCCTTGGACTAGTGTTTTGATATAAGTGAGTATACACCGTTTGTCTCTTTTTGCTTCTGGGTGAACTCACTCATTATGATAATTTCTAGATCAATCCATTTGTCCAGAAATTTGGGGAATTCCTTGTTTTTAAAAGCTGAGTAGTATTCCATAGTGTAAATGTACCACAGTTTCTTAGTCCATTCTTCTATTGAGGGACACTTAGGCTGTTTCCATGTTCTGGCTATCTCATAGGGTATTTTTAAAGCAGTCATAATCTCTAAGAAGAAGAGGAAACTGAAGAGTTAATTTCCAAAATTCTTCCATTTTGGAAAAAAAAATGTTTCTAAATTGAAGTAAACACTTTTAAAATAGAGGATTTTAATATATAGCTGTCACTTCAGTTTGTTAATTTGCAAAGCCAGGCTCTTTATTCATAATGTCATCCATCGTAGAGAGTGATGTTTTATTTAGTTATTGCTGTCTACATGCTAGAGGGTGATGCTCCATTCAGTTACTGCGTCCTCCTTGTTAAAGAGTAGTGTTCCATTTAGTTGCTACATTCTACATGCTACAGATTGATTTTTGTTTCAGTTACTGTATACTCCATGCTAGAGAGTGGTACTCCATTCAGTTGTGGCATACTCTGTGCCAGATAGTGATGTCCTATTCAGTTACTGCATCCTCCATTCTGAGAGTGGTACTCCATTCAGTGATTGAATGTAGGTATCTCTAAAAGTACCCTGGTTCCACTTTATTTACCTTGTGGTTCTCTCATCTCATGTCCCCAGTGTGTAAAGTTCTAGATCTGTTCTCTCATAATGCAGCAGTAAGTGGATGATAGAATATATAGAATAACATCCAAATATTGTCTGGACTCATCTTACATCTATGGCCTAGTTTGATATCAACATTTTTTTCTTTCCTCTCCAATGCAGGCCACATACACTTACTACCTACCTTTGACTTTGAACATATTTTGAGTATATAATTGTATATATTGTCTCTTGACATAAGATCAGGGAATTTTATATTACTGTACAATCTCTGTGTACTATAATTCTCAGTGTTGGTGCATTTTTGCCACCTCACTGACCTCTCTTCCTAATTCATGGACTATCATCTGTGGTCACTAAATTAATATCTACAAAATAAATAGGTAACACTGACATCTCTCATACAATTATATATGCTTGAAATAACATTTTACTCTGTGCTACATTTCCATTAACCATGAGTTGCCATTCATTACTTACTCTGTTTCTCCAGAGGTTAGCTTCTTATAGTCCGAGAGGACAAATTATTATATGAAGAAAAGAAATTTTGATGTTTTACTGGTAAGCAAACTGCAGGTTGCACACTAAGGGTGCATAAAGAGTCCCTCTGACTTATTTTTATTTTTGAGGAGCCTGTCCAGTGTAGTATTTTTCTTAGTAAAGACATACATTGAAATTACACTATTTTGAAGAGTCCTACTATTTCCTGAAACAAGACAGTGACATCATGAGGGTAAAAACACAAATATAATTCATAATTTATAGCATAAATATAGTACTCCTTTTTTCTCTATTGTGGCTTCTGGTAACTACATTATTTTCCTTAATTCTTGCTCATTTTCATTCATTTGTTTATAAAGTTAATATTTCTTATAGCTCAATTTCAAAAGAAAATGTTTTGAAAATATTATCCTTGATTTTTATCTTTCTTCTCTAAATTAAAAAAATTATTTGGGCTTACACATTTGAAATACATTAAATCAAATGCCAAAAGAAAATATAACACAAATATGGATTTCATCTCCTTCTGTTCACATCATCTTTTGATTACTTGGAATTTAAGCCCTTGTGTCTGTGTATCCATAAACAAATTGTACTGACAGTCTGAGACACCTACAACAGGAAACAGGTGCATGCCAAATATGGAATATTTCCCAACAGTTGGACATTGGTTTGAAAACACCAGAGAAGTCAAATGAATTTCATTAATGCTAGAGACAAATGTCAACTCCAAGCTTCTAATTACAACAGCAAAGTTCTCTCTCTTTCAATCTCTTACTTTATAGACAAAACTCATCAAAAATAATGGGATTTTTAAAATTAAACATTTTGTTATGAAAATACTTAAACAGCTTTCAGTGTTTATACATGAGCAATATAGAATGTATGCTAAAAATCATATTTGTTCATATATCTATTAACATATGATGCCACTAACTACCATATAGACATTTTGTAGTGTGATGAGAAATATTATCTGTAAAGTTGCCACCTTATTAACCTTAATAGATTTAATTAAACATAAAAATTGTGGTAACCTACTCTAAACCTGAAAGGAAATTTTTCATTCCAAATTGATAGAATTATGCATAAAATGATATTTTCTTGTTTATTCTCTATGTTACAAAGTTTTAATTGGTGATTAAAATGGCACATTAATATACAAATGTAAGTAATTTAAAGTACAAAGTAGCCCTCCTTTACATGGAAATATCCTTCCTAAACTTTTCATATTCAGTATATATATATTGTATCTTATGCACTATGTTTCTCTAAGTAAACATACTGGAACACAGTTCCATTCCAAAGTAATTATAAATTAATGATAATAATTCATAAAATCATGGAAAATAATTACAATAGAATAGAATAAAAGCAATGCAAATATACTTTTTCTTTCAAATTCATTGTTATTCTGTGGGTCTTAGCAATCTTAAGATAGGGTCATACCCAATTTTTAAAATTTTTAAGTTTTTCAATTAAAGGAAGCACATTATGATTTCTCTTTGGCAGAGCCAAATAAAATTCCAAATATGACTGTTTTTATATGTGAACATTGTTAAGATAAACTAATGTTATTTCAACACAATAAAAGTGCTACTGTAATTTGCCTTTTGTTTATAAAAGTAATTAGTATATGCATGAAGTGTGGTGGGGGAAAACAGAAAGATAATAAAGAATGAAGAGATGTTGCATGTACCTGTAAGACAGTGTATTGTATGCTGAACACCATATAATTTTATAAATTACCTTGCTTCACTTATACAACTTTATAAAAACTATTTTAATATTATGCTTCACAAAATATAACAAAACAGCAGATATCTAAGTCATAGATAAAACACTACAAAATTAATAGCTGAGTCTTGGGGTATTCCCAATTTTCTGAGAAAGCACAATATTGATTTCCAAAGTGGTTGTACAAATTTGCACTCCCACCAGCAATGAAGTAGTGTTCACCTTTCTCCACATCGTTGCCAGAATGTGTTGTCACTTGAGTTATTGATGTTTTCCATTCTGATAGGTATAAGATGGAATCTCAAGGTCATTTTAATTTGCATCTCCCTGATGACTAAGGATGTTGAGCATTTCTTCAAGAGTTCCTCAGCCATTCGATATTCCTCTATTGATAATTCTCTGTTTAGTTCTGTATCCCATTTTTAATTGGATTATTTTGTTTCGTGGTGTTTAATTTCTTGAGTTGTTTATATATTTTAGATATTAGCCCTTTGTCAGATGTAGGGTTAGTAAAGATTTTTTCCCAGTCTGTGGATTCTCTCTTTGTTTTGTTGACAGTGTCTTTTTCGTTACATAAGCTTTTCAGTTACATGATGACCCATTTATTAATTGTTGATCTAGGAGCCTGGGATGTTGGTGTTCTGTTCAAGAAGTTGTCTCCTGTGCCAATGGGTTCTAGGTGCTTTCCTACGTTTTTGTTTTTCTTTTTTAAATTTTTCTAGAGTTTTCAGGTGTTCCATTAAGTTGCTTGTTTGCAATGACTTCATTTTATTTATGAAGGCACCGAGTACTATGAACTTTCCTCTTAGCACTGCTTTCATAGTGGCCCAAAGGTTTGAATATGTTGTGTCCTCATTTTCATTTAATTCTAGGAAGTCTTTAATTTTTTTCTTTATATCAACCCTGAGCCAGTTGTTATTGAGTAAAATATTGTTCAGTTTCCATGTGTTTGTAGGCTTTTTGTCAATTCTATTGTTGATGCTCAACTTTAGGCCATGGTAGTTTGATAAGATGCAGGGAATAATATCAATTTTTTGTATCTATTGAGGCTTGTTTTGTGACCAATTGGTTTATCCACTTTCCCCAAATTTTTTTTGTCCCTTCAAAGGTATTATTCACCCCAAATCAGCCTGAAGATACCATAAGAGAACAATGCCCCATTTCCTCTAAGGGGCATTGAGTAGGTTTATGTTTGCTCTGTTGGTCTACAGATGTTGATTTTCACTGGGAGGTGGTTATAAGTTATTGGTCTTATAGAGAAAGGAAATTAGGTTAGACTCAGAGACATCTCTCTTTTCCTTTCTCTTTCTTCACTAAGTAAGAGATAGGGGATGAAATGAAAGAAAGGGGGATATAGAAATATAAAGGGAGGTTAGAACAAAAGGCAGATAGGATAGTTGAACCTACTCCTTAATTCACGGCTTTAATTATTACTCACAAAGAAGGTTATTTTTAATTCATTGGCATAGAATTTTGTATATTGATGCAAATCATGGTATGTCAAATACTAGTCTAATTTTATCGCAATCATATATATCTTAAGTCTAATAGACAGATATAATTCTATAGATATATAAGGTAAAATAGTTAAATAATGTCTTCAAAAGCCTAAGAGACCCACAGAAAATGGCATTTAAGGTTGATTTTATCATTCTAAAGATTCTTGACAAGACAACTTAACTTCTGGTAACACCCAGCCAACCTTGAAGAAAATGATGAACATCAATAAACCTTCAAGTGTGGCAAATCAGCCACTGGGAAAAATGTCCTCATTTCTGCCACAAACAGAATTCTGCCTAAAATTGGGCAAGCTTAGATGCAGGCAGAGTTGACAGCCTAACTCTGTCAAGACAAGGTAAGCAAGTCCTCAATGCTTCCTGTCTCACAAATATATCTGACAGAGATATTGAGCTAGAAGGACAAAGATGATTTGCCACCATTATAGAGAGTTTTGAGAGACACTGTTCAAGCACTAAACTATCTCAGTCATTTTTGCATTTTCAAAGCTGCTAACCAGATTAGGCCCAGAGATTCTAGCTGAGCTGTGCACACAGGCTCAGTGGCCCCAAGACTCTGGCTGGACTATCCACAGAGTATAGACCCAGAGTCCAGGGCTGAATTCAGCGTGCAGTGTGGGTCCATAGTCCCTGGCTGAGCTCATGCACAATTCTGCCCCGGAGACTCGGGTGGAACTCGGTGTGCAGTTTATGTCCAGAATCCCTAACTGTGCTTGGCAGAAAGATTGGGCCCAGAGACTCTAGTGGAGCTTTTGGCACAGTCTTGGCTCTAAGACAAAGTGTGCAGTTTGAATCCAGAATTCCTGGCTGAGCTGGGCGGATAGTTTGAGCCTGAGTCAATAACTGACCACGGCATGCAGTTTGGCCAAAAACCCCTAGCTGAGCTTGGTGCACAATCCCAGCCCAAAAATTCTGCCTGGACCCGGTGTGCATTTTGAGCCCAGAATTTCTAGCCGAGCTCGGCAGACGGTTCAGGCCCTGAGATTCTAGCTGAGCTCGGAGGGTGGTTCAGGCCCAGTGTCCCTGGCTAGCCTTGGCAGGGAATCCAGAAGGCTGTGGATATCTTGGCCTGACCCAACGCTCATCCAGAGACCCAGATCGATAGCAGGAGCCACAGCACAGTTGAGCTGAGGATCACTGGCTGTGAGAACCCAAAACGACAGGGCTAACCTCCTGCCTTCCACAACAGTAAAACATCAGAGCTTCCAGCCTACTGGAATCTTGAGAAAACAAGTGAATCTATCATCAGATTTCCTCCATCCAACTCGGGAAGCTACCCAACAAAAACAAAGCCTGCAAGATGTCTAAAGGACAGCATAAAAGCATATGCAAAAAAGCCCAAAACAACATGGTGTCTCCAGTTTCCAGCTATCCCAAAGAAAACAACCCAGAGAGCTCAAATACAACGGATATACAAGAAAATGACCTCAAAACCTTAATAAGGAGCATATTAATGGAGGAAACAAATAAAATTCGTAATCAAATGCAGGAAGACGCAGCCAAACAGTTGAGAGACATAAAAGAAGCACATAGAGTGGAACTGGAAAATTTTCAGGAAAATGCGAACAACCAGATGCAAGAAATAAATAAAACAGTTCAAGCTCTGAAGTCCTATAAAGAGGCAATGGAAAAAACTCAGGAATATACAAACAATCAGATAAAAGAAATAAAAAAAAATCAGTTCAAGATCTGAAGATGAAAATGGATTCAATGATAAACACACAGACAGAAGAAAAACGAGAACGTGAGACCTCAGAGAAGAAGGCGAGCAACACAGAGGTGAGCTTTTCTAACAGAATGCAAGAGATGGAAGAATGAATCTCAGGTCTAGAAGATACAATCACAGATCGTAAAGCAACCATTAAAGAAAATGCCAAATCGGGAAAACTCCTGACACAAAACATCCAAGAAATTAAGGACACCATGAAAAGAAGAAATCTGAGGATAATAGGCATTGAAGAAAGAGAAAATATCAGACTCCAAGGACCAGAAACTATTCTCAACAAAATCATAGAAGAAAATTTCCCCAATCTAAAGAAAGAGATACCTATAAACATACAAGAGGCCTACAGAACACCAAATAGAATTGACCAGAAAAGGAAAACTGCCCATCACATAATAATCAAAACACAAAACACACAGAACAAAGAAAAATATTAAAAGCTGCAAGGGAAAAGGGTCGAATAATATTCAATGGCCAACCAATCAGAATTACACCCGACTTCTCAGCAGAGACCATAAAAGCCAGAAGAGCCTGGACAAGGATCCTGCAAACCCTGAGAGAACACAGATGCCAGGCCAGACTACTTTACCCAGCAAAACTATCAATAACCATTGATGGAGAAAACAAAATATTCCATGACAAAAACAAATTCAAACAGTACCTATTCACGAATCCATCTTTACAGAAGGTATTAGAAGGAAAACTCCATCCCAAAGGGTCAAGCTACAACCAAAACTACTCAGTAAATAGGTAAATATACCATGGTAAAAACACAGCTACACAAACACTCGATTGGAAACAACATCAAAATTAAGACTCTTAACAGTCACTGGTCGTTAATATCTCTCAACATCGATGGTCTCAATTATCCAATAAAAAGACACAGACTAACTGAATCGGTGCATAAACAAGATCCACATTCTTCTGCATTCCAGAAACACATCTCACCCATAACGATAGGATAAAAGGTTGGAAAAAAATATTCCAAGCAAATGGTCACAAGAAGCAAGCAGGCGTAGCCATTTTAATATCAAACAAAATAGACTTTCAACCAAAATTAATCAAAAGGGATGCAGAAGGACACTTCATACTCATCAAAGGTAAAGTCAACCAAGATGACATCACAATTCTGAACATCTATGCTCCCAATACAAGGGCACCCACATTTGTAAAAGATCTGCTAAAAAAAACTTAAATCACACATCGATACACACATTAATTGTGGGAGACTTCAACACACTACTCTCACTGAAGGATAAGTCATTGAAACAGAAACTAAGCCGTGAAATAACATCATTAACCAATGCCATGGGTCAAATGGATCTAAGAGATATCTATAGAACCTTTCACTCAAACAAGAAAGAATATACCTTCTTCTCTGCACCCCATGGAACTTTCCCCAAAATTGATCTCATCGTAGGCCTCCACAGATACAAGAGGATTGAAATAATACCTTGTATCCTATCAGATCGCCATGCTCTTAGGCTGCAATTCAACAACAACAGAAACAACAAAAAGCCTCTACGTACGTGGAAACTAAACAACTCTCTGCTTAATAACACATGGGTCAGGTAAGAAATAAAGAAAGAAATCAAGGAGTTTCTGAAATTCAATGAAAATGAGGGAACAACATACCCAAATTTGTGGGATACATTGAAAGCAGTGTTAAGAGGAAAATTCATAGCACTAAGTGCCTTTAAAAAGAAATCGGAAACATGGCACATAAGCAACTTAAGAAAACACCTGGAAGCCCTAGAAAAAAAAGAAGCAGAAACACTCAAAAGGAGTAGACATCTGGAAATAATCAAACTCAGGGCTGAAATTAACAAATTAGAAACTAAGAAAACAGTCCAAAGAATCAACAAAACCAAGAGCTGGTTCTTTGAGAAAATCAATAAGATAGACAGACCGTTAGCCAAATTAACTAAAAAGCAGAGAGACAGTATTGAAATCAACAAAATCAGAAATGAAAAGAGAGACATAACAACAAACACTGAAGAAATACAAAGAATCATAAGATCCTACTTTGAAGGCATATATGCCACAAAATTTGAAAATCTAAGAGAAATGGATGATTTTCTTGATCCATTTCACTTGCCAAAGTTGAGTGAAGAACAGATAAACAAGTTAAATAGTCCCATTTCCCCTACAGAAATAGAAGCAATCATTGATAGTCTCCCAACCAAAAAAGCCCAGGGCCAGATGGTTTCAGTGCAGAATTCTACCAGACCTTCAAATGCAATCTAATACCGATACTCTTCAAGCTACTCCAAAACATAGAATTGGATGGAAGATTACCAAATTCATTCTATGAGGCCATAGTCACGTTGATACCTAAACCTCACACAGACTCAACAAAGAAAGAGAATTTCAGACCAATTTCTCTTATGAACATCGATGCAAAAATACTAAATAAAATTCTTGCAAAACAAATACAAGAACACATAAAGGATATCATTCATCATGACCAAGTAGGCTTCATTCCAGGCATGCAGGCATGGTTTAATATATGGAAATCCATCAATGTAATCCACCATATAAACAAACTGAAAATAAAAAACCACATGATCATCTCTTTAGATGCAGAGAAAGCATTTGATAAAATCCAACACCCATTCATGTTTAAATTTTAGAGAGATCGGGGATATAAGGCACTTTCCTCAATATAATAAAGGCATATACAGCAAGCCAATAGCCAAAATCAAAGTAAATGTGAAATACTCAAGGAAATTCCTCTAAACACGGGAACAAGGCAAGGCTGACCACTCTTTCCATTTCTCTTCAATACAGTACTAGAAGTTCTAGCCAGAGCAATAAGACAACAAAAGGAGATCAAGGGTATCCAAATGGTAAAGGACGAAGACAAACTATCCCTATTTGCTGATGATATGATAGTGTACATAAGTGACCCTCAAAATTCCACCAGAGAACTCCTATAGCTGATAAACAATTTCAGCAGTTTGGCTGGATACAAAAAAGTCTGTAGCCTTCCTATACACAAATGACAAGCTTGCAGAGGAAGAAATTAGAAAAGCCATACCTTTCACATTAGCCACAAGCAATATAAAATATCTAGGAGTTACTCTAACTAAGCAAGTGAAGGACTTGTTTGAAAAAAATTTCAAAACCCTGAAGAAGGAGATTGAAGATGACATGAGAAGATGGAAGGATCTTCCTTGCTCATGGATAGGGAGAATTAACATAGTAAAAATAGCCATCCTACCAAAAGCAATCTACAGATTCAATGCAATCCCTATCAAAATACCTACACAATTTTGTAAAGACATTGAAAGTTCAATTCTGCACTTCATATGGAAAAACAAAAAACCCAGAATAGCAAAAATGATCTTGTGCAATAAAAGGTGCTGCGGAGGAATCTCCATACCTGATCTCAAATTGTACTATAAAGCAATAGTAATTAAAACAGCATGGTACTGGCACAGCAACAGGCTGGTTGATCAGTGGAATTGAATTGAAGACCCAGATATGAATCCACACACATATGGTCACTTGATTTTTGACAAAGAAACCAAATCCATTCAATGGAAAAAGGATAGCATCTTCAACAAATGGTGCTGGTCTAACTGGATGTCTATGTGTAAAAAAATACAACTGGACCCATATTTGTCACCATGCACAAAACTCAAATCCAAGTGGATTAAAGACCTCAACATAAAACCAGAGACACTAAGTCAGTTAGAAGAAAAAGTGGGGAAGAGCCTGGAACATATTGGCACAGGAGACAACTTCCTGAACAGAACACCAACAGCCCAGGCCTTAATGTCAACAATTAATAAATGGGACCTCATGAGGCTGAGAAGCTTCTGTGAGGCTGGAGACACTGTCAAGAGAACAAAGCGACAGCTTACAGACTGGGAAAAGATCTTCACCAACCCTACATCTGACAAAGGTCTAAAATCCAAACTCTATAAAGAACTCAAGAAATTAATCACCATCAAACCAAATAACCCAATTGAGAAATGGGACTTGGAAGTAAACAGAGAATTCTCAACAGAAGAATATCAAATGTTTGAGAAACACGTAAAGAATTGCTCAACCTTCTTAGTCATCAGGGAAATGCAAATCAAAACAACTCTGAGATTCCATCTTACACCCATCAGAATGGCTAAGATCAAAAACTCAAGCGACACCACATGCTGGAGAGGATGTGGGGAGAGAGGAACACTCCTTCATTGCTGGTGGGAATGCAAATTAGTACAGCCACTTTGGAATTCTGTCTGGTGCTATCTCAGAAAATTAGGAATAGGGTTTCCTCAAGACCCAGCTATTCCACTCCTTGGAATATACCCAGAAGATGAACTAGCACACAGTAAGAAAATTTGCTCAACCATGTTCATAACAGCCTTATTAATAATAGCCAGAACATGGAAACAGCCTAAGTGTCCATTAGTAGAAGAATGGATAAAGAAACTGTGGTACATATACACTATGGAATACTACTCAGCTATTAAAAACAAGGAATTCCTGAAATTTGTGGATAAATGGATTGAGATAGAAATGATGATAATGAGTGAGCTAACCCAGAAGCAGAAAGACTCAAATGGTATATACTCACTTATATCTGCATACTAGCCCAATGGGCATGTCCATGAAAGCCTTTCCTTACCAGGAAACTGGGACAGAGGGGAGGACATCCTATTGGGACTCTAGATGAGAGAACAATGGGAGAATAGAAATGTAGAAGGATCCAGTGGGTCCCAGAAACCTACAAGTAGAAAATTATGATAGGTAGATTTGGGCCTAGGGGTCCCGCTCAAACTAAGGAACTAGCCAAGGACAGTACAGGCAGTAAATTTTAAACCCCTACCCAGATCTAGCCAATGGTCAGAACAGTCTCCACACTTGAGTGGAGAGTGGGATATGACTTTCTCATGTACTCTGGTGCCTCACATTTGACAATGTCCCCTGGAGGGGGAGACCTAGTAGCACTCAGAGGAAGGACAGCAGGTCACTGAGAAGATACTTGATACCCTATGAGCATATACGGGGGGGGGGGGGAATCCCTCTCAGGAACAGTCATAGGGGAGGGGAATAAGGGGAAAATGGGAGGGATGGGAGAATGGGAGGATACAAGGGATGGGATAACCATTGAGATGTAACAAGAATAAATTATTAAAATCAACATTTAAAAAAATAAAGATTAAAAAAAAAAAAAAGAAAGCTGCTAACCTGAACTACCTGTTCAATCAGGCATTTAAGTTTTATTCCATCTCAAATCTCTGATGGGGGTTGAAGACCAGATAAATTAATCTTCCAATCAAGTTTAGTTGGTTAGGGGATAACATCTTTTTAGATCAAGATAGATGATTTAAGTTAATAGACATGAGATATGATAGGTATTGATTTTCATTCAGAAATTTAAACCCAACAAGATAGGAAAGATGGTTACTTTACGCTTGACAAATACAAATAGTCAATTCAGTATGAATGTAACATTTATATAACTCATGATTGTCTCATGGTTTTTTGTGCTTTTTAGTTTATTTTATTCATGTGTAATAATATAAATGTATATATTAAAAATAATATAATAATAGTAATAATAATAACATTTTATTATGTGGATAACTTGTTCATATGAATGGTTTTAACTTTATTGCTATCTTGACCTCAAATTTTCTTATATATCTTTATCAATAGTCTCCTGTAATACTAGATATAAAAAATGCAAGCTGACAAGTACACACAGTGGCACATGCCTACAATCCCAGCATGCAGGGAGGCAGACGCAGAGACAGGCTGAACTCTGAGAGATCAAGGCCAGCCTATTCTATAAAGTGAGTCCAGGACAATGAAGGCTACACAGAGACCCTGTCTTAAGAATAAATGCAAACTTACTGCAATATTGAGTTATACATGAATAGGTATCATTATTTACAGTGGTTCTTGCATTTTTTCTACTGATTGAATTACATTAGAGAGTAATGGCAGAAAAGTCACAGTACTCACTATTTGGAAATAAAACACAAATGTTACAGGATGAGAAAATCCTTGTTATTACATGTGTCCACAATTTCAGTGTCAATCAATTTAGCTCTTTGAGGGAACAGAGTTACTGTTGATTTTATTTGATTTTTTTTCAGGATTTTCAATGCAGTCAAATATAGTTAAATATTATTTCAAAACATTAGAAAGGAGAAATTTTGTTTCAGGATCCCAGGAAATCTACTCAGAAGAGCAATCAATGAGATTCTAAGAGCCAAAATTTGTGGACATCTGCCAACTGCAGTGAAGACAGTATTTTCCGAAATGAGAGATATTGTCCACATGAACTCGAATGCACAGACTTATATAAGATCAAACCAGGAAAATTCCAGTAAAGAACATGCAGTGGCTCATGCAGTACAACCTCAAATTGAGGAGATACTGGCAATTAATAGATACTGAAGAATTCAGTCTTCATCAGGGATATGGCAGATATAACTCAGAGGTTACCCATATCGACTAGATGGATGTTCTTTCACATATTCCTGGTACTAAGTGGACTCAAGTAAGTATAAAAATAAGATCACATTAAGATTAGAGGCTAAATGGTAAAAGAACACAGGTGGAATTAGAGGAGAGGAATTAGAGAAGAATAAATGTGGGATGGAATTTATCAAAACATTGTATGTATGTATGTATGTATGTATGTATGTTTACGTAATACTCAAACAATAAAAAGAAGATAAATAAAATTAAAATCTAAAAAGTTCTGAAATAAACATAAATAAAGTAACACAACCTAATTAATATAATATATATGAGCAAAACAATCTGATCCATTCTCATATCTTATGGCTTCTTTTAGGGATTAAAGACATCTCCTATTCAATTCAACATTTTATGCTATGAAATGATAGTTAGCCCTCTGCTTTTAAAGAATTAAAGAAATAGGGGGGTGCTGGGTCTGGAAAATCTGAATTGAGACGCCTTCATTTCCTGTTTTCACCATGCTTAACTATACAAGGGCAACAGTCAAGTTACCTTAATAATAGCCAGAAGAAATGCCTCTAATCCCATTGGTCACAGGGCAGCTATCACCCAAACCAATTTCTGTGTAATTAAAGGGTGCTCCCAGGCACTCTAAGAACCTGGAATTGCCCATGTATTGAGGGGACATAGGACGACTTTTTTATTTCATAGACAGCAACTATATTGAAGCCATTTCTGAAACACACTGATAAGCCTTGCCTTTGAATTTACATTAAAGAACTCAATAGTTGCTACCTGTGAGAACAGCTCATGCTTCTAAACTGACTCATGTCCCACAGAGATTAAGGATACAGGCCTTTAGAAGATTAGCACGTCACTTGGTTTAAGTGACATTCAATCCATTTTATTGACATAGACTCCATCCTGCAAAACAAGCAGTTTTTGACTGAAACATAATGAAAATTTGGTGTGCCTTTCCAGACAGCCTACGTTGGTTTTACACATTAATACTAGCTAATGCAGCCAGTGTTTGGAAATGAAACAGCAGACCTCATTACAGAAGGGGAAAAGGCACACACCTACAGATACTAATTCAGTGCAGCATACTGAGGTACTTTACATTACTTTTTAATTTTACCCAAGTCTTGCTGTGGTCCAAAGTTATTAAGCCATATTCATTGAATTCGGCAGGCTATTACTTTGCATTGTTAAGATTCCTATTGCACTTCGCCATTCAATTGTGAAGCCAAACAGGCTCTGATTTGATTTCTAATTGTTTGTTTTCAGCGCTTTGAACCTGAGGCTCTTGCTTCTGTGAGGAGAAGAAAGAATATCAGGGAGTAGGTGAAGAGTTCTCACATTTACCTTCTACGCCAACCTCAGAGTGTGGTCCAGATTCCACCTCTGTTAAGATAGCTGCAATACACAGACAGGAACTATTACTGAATTCCAACTTGTCCAGACACCTTGGAGAGCTGACATTTTATAGTGTTCCCACCAGCTTTTTAGACTCCTTTATTATGGGAAAATAAGCCTGTGCTAACACCTTGGCAAATAACACTACCACGCATTCACTTTTGTTTTCAATCCGTAACATATAAACGCAACATGTCCTGAGGTTCAAAGGAGCTCTAAAGCCAGCCTCCCATGACAATGTGAAATTTTCATCAGAGAAAACATATTACCCAGCATGAAAACCATCATTTTCAGGGAATAGACACACAATTCAAACATTTTTATAAATCTATTTATACAGAAGATAAGAAAAATAATACTATACTAGATTTTTCTTCACTGAAACTTAACAGTTGCAATAACTTACTTACTGGGAATAGCTCACAGCTAGTAAATTTGGATGTAAAACTATTTTAAGTGTTTTTTATTTTTTGTAATCCAATAATTACTTCCTTTAGTATGTCACTTTGCTTTGTTGCTTTTACTCCTGATTCATTCACTTAATTCATTGCATTAAACATACAAGTTAATCATTAAAGCTAATAATGACTTAAACCTTTATTATCAATTTCTACTTACTTATTTTGCTTTATTTTATCTTAGAACAATAGGTGACCATTAGGGGCTGCCAAAAAGAGTCAGAGAGTTAAAACAAACTAGTTGATTTAAACAAAACACCTTCCACTATTTTTAGTAATTGCTTTTATTGACACACACACACACACACACACACACATCAATATGAAACATAGACATGGAACCACAACATGTTCTGAGGTCCAAACCATCTTTCAATCAAGCTTCCTATGACAATGTGAAGAATTCATCAGAAAAAAAAAAACCATATTATCTATCATGAAGCCATCATTTGCACAGAATAGGCCCACTATTCAAACATTTTTATAAATCTGTTTATACAAAACATAAGAACATATTTATACATATGTAGTGTTTATGTGTTCCTAATAATCCTATATAACTGAACCTTTCCCAGTCTTGATAATGCTATTTAGAAGTGTATAAGAATTCCATGATTGAGCACTGGTGACAACTGATAGCTCCTTCTCTCTACGGTTTTTTAGGGCACAGGTTTTGCTTGGTCAAGCATCTTGTATATATTCTAATTCAATCACATCAGGAGCACACACTGAGTCACTGACTATATCTTTTATCCCGGAGCTTCTTCACAAAGTAGCCTACTTTTCAGCATTCTATAACATACCCTCTGGAATACCCACCCTTGAGTCTGGGCTGATGAAAATTTTTCTTAATTTCTGAAGGAATGAGGATCTACTGATTCTTCTCAGCAAGCATGTCCTAAATAAAAATTGTGACCTAAGCATGAGGAGGTTGACTGTAATTATTTAGAGAAGTACAGGGCTGTTGAAAAGCCAATTTACATTAAAACATTAATCTTTATGTAAGACAATGGATACTCTATAAATAAATAAAACTACCCTCAGAAATTAAAAGCAGGCTATTCAATATAATTTCTTCTCATTTCTGATTTTCATTCTACATATATATTGCATTTAACAATTACACTAAAATATTGCTCATATATGTTGCTCATATATATATATATACACATGATATATGTGTTGCTCACATATGTAAATAAATATATATATATCCTCTATATTAAAAATGTTACCATGTTTTCTCTAAAATGTTCCTGTAAGAACTAGTAAATGGGGGCCTGGAGAGATGGCTCAGAGGTTAAAAGCATTGACTGCTCTTAGAGAGGGCCTGTGTTCAATTCTCAGCAACCACATTGTGGCTCACAGCCGTCTTTAATGTTATCTGATGCCCTTTTCTGGCCTTCTTGTGTACATGAAGACATAGCACTGTATACATAATAAATAAATAAATAAATAAATAAATAAATAAATAAATAAATATTTTAAAAAAGAATAAGTAAGTGTCAAAAATTGTACTCCAGTGGTCATTTAATATATTTTATAGTTTTGAAGATTGAAAAATACTGAACACTACAATGTAGACCGATTATTGCTCATGTGCATGAAATGGAAATGAAGCAGAGACTCTCTGTATCTTCTACTCTGGGAAACAAATTCTAATCTTGCCAAATTGCTTGTAGCAACCTACGCTTCCATTTTTTACTCTATAAAAAGTCACAGGTTGATAACTTTTTGCTTTTATTGAAAGTAGAATTTTCTCATATAATATATCTTGATTGCAGTTTCTCCTCCTTCTATTCCTCCAGATTTCTCCCCATATCCCTTCCCATCCTGATCCACCCCTTTCTGACTTTCATTAGAAAACAACCAGGTTTCTAAGTGATAAAATAAAATAAAAACAATAACATAAGACAAAACTGACAAATCAGAATATGCCAAAATAAACTGAAGGAAAAATGCTAAGAAAACACAAAGAAAAACACATAGAGAAGCAGAGACCCAAGTAGTCCCACACTCAAGAATACAAAACCATTGAAATGGAAGCCATAATGTGTAAGGAAAGATCCATAGGGCAAAAAGAGAGAGAAAATAATACAAAATAAAAAGTTAAGTTAAACTTTACCAAATAAGCCACCACAGCATGGCATCATGAGGCAAGGAACCATGACAGGCCACTCAGTTTGCTTTCTGTTGGCCACCTACCACTGCGCATGCAGACTACCCTTAACAGATTACTATCAAGGCTAGGAGATCTGGACCCAGGGCCCTGCACAAAGTGAGGCATCAACCAAGGCCATTGCAAGCAGGGAACCCAGGCCTCCTGTTCAGATGTAGCTGATGGTCAACTCATTCTTCACGTGGAGAAAGGTGGGGGGAGAATAGGGACTGTCTCTGACACGAATTCTGGTGCCTGCGATTTGATCACTGCACCTCGGTGGAGAGGCCCCGTCGGAAAACAGAGGAAAAGGAAGCAGGCTATCCAGATGAGACCCAGTAGGTAGTTGTCAGATGGTGGGGGAGGAGGATCCAACCTTTCAGATGTCTAGGGGAGCAGAAGAATGCAGGAACAGGAAGATTAGAATGAGGGGATTATAATGGGGTGTAAGGTGAACAAATTGCAATAATTTATTTTCTTAAAGTATGTCTCCCCAGAGATACTCCCTTGGAGGAAAGTATTTTTTATTTGTAAGTGGCTATTATTTAAAAATTGATACTGTTTATGGGTGTTGGCTTCTAGATACTTCTGCTTTCAACTATAGGACCCCATCTGGTATTGACTCTTGGGGGCCCTGAGAAGGTAGCCTCAGTCTCTGAGTTCACAAGTACATTGGTCCTGCTGGTTTTAGAAGGACATTTTTTTCCTATGTGTTCTCCATCCCCTCTGACTCTTAAATGCTTTCTGTGGCATTTCGTGAACCCTGAGGGAAGGAATATGTCTTCATAACTTACATTCTCATCACACAACAATAAGATGAATTACATACCTCTGCAATATTATACTCTTTGTATGTTATTCTGATAGTGGCAGTTTTTTAAGCTTTAAGAAGAATATTGGCCTGATAAAATTCATTGTTATCCTTCATATTTCCTTAGTATTACAAGTATTTTAGTGACTCGTGTGCATGTACTCCTATATACATGAAGGGTTTTCTTACTATAGAACAGTCAAAATTTGAAGAAATCCAAAATCATCATGAGTCTGTACTTTTTCTAAATCATTTACTGTTTACATTTTCTTCTATGTTGGACCCTTTAAATTAATTAAGATGTTTTTCTTTCAATAATATGTAGTTCTAAGTATTTGCAGAAAAAGCATTTGACAAACTCCAACACCCGTTCATGTTTAAAATCTTGGAGTGATCAGGGATTCAAGGCAAATTCCCTCACATAATAAAGGCAATTCCACCTCAATTGGGGACTAGATAAGCCTGACCATTGTGTCCATATCTCTTCAAAAACTCCTTAAAGTTCTAGCTACATCAATAAGACAACTAAAGGACCTCAGGAGGACAAGAAGAAGTCAGAGTACCACTATTCACAGATGATATGATAGTATACATAAGTGATACATTAAAATCCACCAGAGAACTCGTATAGCTTATTACAGAATACCTTCAGTATAGTGGTTGGATACAATATACATTTTTGAGAAAAGCAGTAGCTCCCCTTTATACAAATGGCAAATGGTCTGAGAAGGAAATTATGGGAGCTATACCCGTCACAATAGCCACAAATAATGTAAAGTATCTCTAACCAAGCAAGTCAAAGCCCTGTACTATATGAAAATAACTTCAAGTCTCTGAAGAAATTTAAGATGTTATCGGAAGATAGAAAGGTCTCCCATGCTCATGAATTAGTAGAATAAACATAGTAAAAATGTCATCTTACCAAAACAAATCTACAGATTCAATGCAATTCCTATCAAAATACCGACACAATTTTTTCCAGTCCTTGAAAAAAATTCCAAACTTCATATTGAAAAATTAAAAACCTAAAAATAGCTCTTACAATCCTATAAAAAAACTGCTGGAGGTATCACCATCCTTGACTTCAAGATATACTATAGAAAAATAGTAATAAAAACAGCAAGGTAGTGTCATAGAAATAGAATACTTGATCAATGGAATTGAATCAAAGACCAAGGAGTAAACCTACATACCTTTGGGCAGTTGATTTGTAACAAAGGATCCAAAATCATACAATAGGAAAAAAAAGACAGCATATTCAACAAATGGTGATAGTTTAACTAGATGTCTACACATAAGAAGATGCAAATATATACTTATTTATTACCCTGTACACAACCCAAGTGCAAGTGGATCAAAGATCTCAACATAACACCAGATACATTAAATCCATTAGAAGAGAAAGTGGGGAAGAGACTGGAATTTATTGGCACAGGAGACAAATTCTTGTACAGAGCACCAGAAATTCAGGCTCTTATAATTAATAAATGGGATCTCTTGAAACTGAAAACCTTCTATAATGCTAAGTACATTGTAAATAGAATGAAATGACAGTCTTCAGATTGGGAAAAGATCTTCACCAATCCTATATTTGACATAGGGCTACCTTCAGATTATATAAAGAATTCAAGAAATTAAACACAAAAAAGCAAAGATTAACCCAATTAAAAATGGAGCACAGAGCTAAACAGAGATGTCCCAGTGGAGGAATCTCAAATGGGCAAGATGCATTTTTAAAAAATGCTCAATGTCCTTAGTCATTGGGGAAATGCAAATCCCAGCCACTCTAAGAATCTATTCTACACTCCTCAGAATCACTAACATAAAAAGTTCAAATGGCTGGGGAGCTGAGGCCATTGATGTAAAGTGATATTACCTCCTTGCAACAACCAGCCTACCTCAAATAGGATGATGAGCACCAAAGAATCAACTTAAAATGATGGCTTCAAATGTAACAAACCAGACACTGGGCAAGATTTCCTCATTTCTACTATAGACAAAATTCTGCCTAAAAACGGGTAATCTTGGATTATGGCAGAGTTGGCTGCCAAACTCTGTCAAGACAGGGTAAGCAAGTCCACAATAGAAACTGCCTCAAAAATATGCCTGTCAAACATATAGAGAAAGAAGCCTGCAGATGATGCTCTAACATTCTAGAGAGTTTTGGGTGACTGCTCAGGCAGCAAACTGTCTCTGTCATCTTCTCAGCTTGGAAGCAGCCAACCTCTACTCTTGTGTACTCAGATAATTTTATTCATTCTCAAGTCTCTGATGGGGTTGAAGACCAGATATGTTAGTTTTACAATTATGCTTAATTATTTAGGGGTTAAGATGTTTTTTAGTCTCAATAGATATTTTAAGATGATAGTGATGTGATATGATACATATTGATTTATATTCAGAATTTTAAACTCACCAAGATAGGAAAAATGTTTTCTTCAAAGCTACCAAATACAAATAGCCAAATCACTATAAATGTAACATTTATATAATTCCTGATAGTTTCATTGTTCTTCTTGCTATAGGTAGTTTGTTGTATATATGTGTAATAATAAAATGTATATGTAAAAATTTTTTAAATTTTTAATTAAAAAAGAAAGAAAACCATGCAATAAAAGAAAGGGCACAGGGGTACCAGGGCTTTTCACAACTTACTTTGCACCTTTCCAATATGAATTTTGTGGTTTCTTAGAACATTTAATGTGTACACAAAAAGCTTGGATAATTAATCCATTGTTATGTTACATTCAAGATTTATATACAATATTTTCTCTTTTTTATAAATAATGTGAAGGCTGACCCTGACAAGGACTCTGTTGTCTGCCTTTGGATCACTTTTCTCACACCTTTACCTTACCAGGCCACAGGGGAAGAGGATATGCTTATTTTTGAAGTAAGTTGATATGCTAGGATGAGTGGGTAGGGGAAGGCGCCCCTTCTCTGAGGAGTATGGGACGAGAGATACTAGAAACAAGAAAGGAAGGTGGGATTCTGAAGATGGAAGGGAGGGGGCTATGGCCAAGATGTAAAATGAATAATTAATAAAAATAAAAGTAGATATTAAAAAACTTCAAATGACAGCACATGCTTGCAAGGATGTGGAGAAAGATGAAAACTCCATTGCTGCTGGGAATACACACTTGTATAACCAATTTGGAAATCAATCTGGTGTTTCTCAGAAAATTGGAAATAGCTCTACCTCAAGACCCAGATACAACTCTCCTGGTATATACCCAGAAGACTGTCCATCATTTAACAAGGATATTTGCTCAACTATATTTATAGAAGCTTTTTCATATTAACCAGAGACTGGAAATAGCTTAGATGTTCATAAGCCAAAGAATGGAAAAAAGAAACTGTGCTACGTTTACACAATGTAATACTCCATAGCTATTAAAAACAACGAAATCATGAAATTTGCAGCAAATGCATGGAATTAGATAGAGAAGATCATCCTGGGTTTGGTAGCCCTGACCCAGAGAGACACAAATATTAAGGAGGTGGATTTTACCCATATAGTAGTACAGGATAAACATACTACAATGAATAGGCCCAAAGATGATAAGTAACAAGGAGGATCCAAAGCTTAAATATCACTAAGATGGGGAAAGAGAATGGACTGAGGTAGTGGTTTAAGAGAGGGAACAAAGTAAAAGAGGAAGCACAGAGAGATAGAAGGGTGGAGATCAGACCTGCAGTGAGCAGGGAGGGGAGGACAAAAAGCCTATAGAGAAAAGAGAAACTGTGGCTGGGGGAATCTCTGTGACAAGCTGGAGACCTACGTCAGAGTAAGCTCTCTAGGAGATATGAGGACTCTAGTCTAGACTCTGAGAGCAAGGGCCATATAGACTGAATAGGGGACCCTCTAGCTAGAAAAGTCTCCTAGAAGAGGGAGGGAAACAACAAACCACTCACAAAAATTTCGAGTCAAAATTCACCCCACCTACAAAGTATGCAGGGATAAAGATGGAGCAGACATAGCAGAGACTGAGGGAATGTCCAGCTAATACCTGGTGCAACCCAAGGCACACCAATAGGAGAAAACCAACCCCTAACACTATTAATGATACTCTGCTATTCTTGCAGACAGGAACCTAATAGTATTGTCCTCTGAGAGCCTCCACAAGCAGTGCCTAGAAACAGATGCTGAGAGTCACAACCAAACATTGGGCTACTCATAGGGAGTCTAGTGGAAAAGTGGAGAAAAAGGAGAAAAAGACCTAGAGGTGACATGAATTCACAAGGAGACCAATAGAACCAACTGACTAGGGCCCAGAGGGGCCTGCTGGGACTTAGGCACCAACTAAAGACCTTGCATGAACTGGATATAAGGCCCCTACAAAGATATAGCCAATGGGTAGCTCAGATGTCCGTGGTTTTTCTATTAAGGGGAGGTTGGGCCCTCTCTTGAATGGACTCTCTTGCCAGATTTTCAATGACTTCTTCCTGGAAGAACTGCCTACCATTCTATAGGGGAAGAGGATTTGTTCATTTTTTATAAGACTTGATGAGCTGGGGTGGGTGGGTAAGGGCTCCCTTTTCTGCAGTTTAGGGGAACAGGGATTGGGGAGAGGGATGGTGAGACTGGGAGATGAGAAAGGATAGGGCTGTGACTAAGATGTTGAGTGAATAAATAAATAACTAAATAAACAAACAGAATATATAATTTTAAATCTCCCTTGATGATGATATTATCTAGGTTTGGGTATTTTAGATACTGCCTCCAGGCTCACATAAATGTAAGTTATTCTATCTTTATGCTTCCTAGAGAATTAACCAAGCCACAGATAAGACACACAACTTAATCAATGCCTACCAGCTGTTCCATAGCAAGTCTGCCATTACCCAGAGAAGTCTAGCAACATCTGGATATTTATGATGAACAAAGTGTGGCTGTTTTACAAACTAAAGATGACATTAAATAGATTCATATCATATGCATACACATACATACATACATATATTTATATGTATTTTGCTACTTACAAAGAACAAAAATCAATTCATAGGTACATTTGAAAACAAGCATTAGATATTCATGCGTGGCAATATCTGAATTACTTAAAACCTCCATTTTAGCAACTGAAGAATTAGATAAATTTATATGATGCTTACATAAGTTCTAAAGGATGAAAACTCAAAAACAGTATTTAAGGATGCACTCTACATATAAAATAGATTTAATTTCAGGAAAGAATCCAGTAGTAGAATGCAAACACTATATTAGAGGTTGTAATTGAAAATCTAGCTTTATAACATCCCCACATTAGCATTGTGTTGGGAACATTTCTATTCTTAATGCTTAAAAATTTAATAAATCATATGCAGTATCTTGCTAAGATATTTCCTTGACAAGTTATTTTCTGAGAAAAATAAAATATACAATTTAAAAATTTTATAACTCTTTCCCATACTCATATTATCTATTTTTATGTGCTTGAAAATCAAAGCAATGAAAATGGATGAGATAGATCCCTTAATATTACTTGTAATAATTATTTCTAAACAAAATAAATAGGAGAGATAAAATTAGTACTGATTCTATAATCTGTAGGGAAACAGTTTTAATACATTCAAACGTGATGATCAATACATTTTAGTAAACAGAATATTTACAAAGACCTAAGAAGTAAAGAAACCGAAGAGGAGAGTTACAGTGGGAAGCTTTCACGCTTGAGGTTTCTAAGAGCATGATGAATAAAAGTAACATCAAGTAAAGTGTCTAACAAGTTACAACCTTCAGGAAGGGCAGACCTGGAAAAGTCACTGAGTTAGCGAAGAAGTTATGATTTGTTCTGATGTCTGGATAGGATTTTGTACAGGCTAAGATCAAGGTCATGGAAGAGAGATAAGGAGACAGGGCATGTAGTTCGTATCTCACAACTCAGACCAGATTGGCAATAGAAAGAATCTTCTGGTGGAGGATCTGCCGGACACCACTCAAAACCAGAGGCTTTTTCTAAGTTATCTTTGGAGACCTGAAGTTCTTTGTTTTTCATCTCCGAAGTTGCCATTTGATTCTTACACTGTGCATGTATGCTGAAATTGAACTTTCTTTTAATTGACACTAAGTATTTATGCTGTCTTAAGGAATTTGGTTTCATGTGTTTAGGTTTCCATACAAAATTTTAACTTGAAAACATCCTTATGACTGAGGTTGGAGCTACTATATTTTGCAATAGGTAAGTTATATGAATAATGTAATGAGATTGCAAAAAAGGTTCACATTTTTTACTGTAAAACTTCCATGATGGCATAATGTCATTTCAGTGGTAATCCAGCCATATATGTAACTTCAATGAATACCTGGTTGAATGTCAAATAAACCCAAATTTAGAGTTATTCTGTTTAATAACTTGCTGTATTCTTCAAACACACAAAGATCAAGAACGTAAACAATCAATGACACATGATTCCAGGATAACGTGTTCTAAATGTATACACTGTGGTAGCAGTTTTCCTAAGTGTAAACATGGTATTAAATTTTTACCCAGGGAGCAATATGCTAGTAACACTCCTAAGTCCCACTTCTAAGTAATTCATGATTGCTAATTTTAATGGTTTCCGTACTGGAATTAGCATCTTATTTCTCAAATACAAAAGATAAGACATTTAAATAATCAAAGGTATTTTTCTTTTTGTTATATTATTTTATAAATATCATGTACGATTGATGCTATATCTTAAACCTTTACTTACATTCATCAGGATTTTTCTTTGTAACACTTGTAAAAGTTTTTTTTTTTTGTTTGTTTGTTTGTTTTGTTTTTTCGAGACAGTTTCTCTGTGTAGCCTTGGCTGTCCTGGACCCACTTTGTAGGCCAGGCTGGCCTTGAACTCACAGCGATCTACCTGCCTCTGCCTCCCGAGTGCTGGGATTATAGGTGTGCACCACCACGCCCGGCTACACTTGTAAAAGTTAAAGTTGATTAATAGCATGTGTATAATATTATAATTATATAAATAGAATTTATTAATGAAACTTATTAACTAAATTACAATGTCTACCATCTGTCTATTTCTGGGAACTTCTCCAAACCTTTAATATTTTCTTAATTTTCTGTTTCCTAATTTTAAAAAATTATTCATTGATTAATTTTTGTATATTTTTCTATGATTTTTACTGTGACCTTTTAAAATTGAATAGTTAAATGTAACAATTCTGCCAACTGGAATCCTTAAATATAGAGTATGTTATTTAATTTACTTAAAATCTTAATTTATTTAAAACATTAATTTAAACTTAACATTGCTGATATCTGTCTCAATATTTTTCTCACTAAAATGCACAGATCATTGTTTCAACAATAATGGTTGAATAGAACCCCAGAGCCCTTAATCCTAGTCAAAACTATTTAAGTACTATATATATCAACAATAGATAAACCTCAAGCTAATAGGTGAAGTCACAAGTGAATGAGTATGAAAAACTAATTGTAAATACTCTTCAATAACACTTTTATACATACTTGAAATATTATTTCTTCTTAACTGTGACCATTTATGAATAAGAACTGTGTTGTACATCAATTTTTCTCTTACATTTAACATAATAGTCAACAACTTCCAAAAACGTGTATTGAAAATATGTGTCTGGTACAATTTTATGTAAGCACTAAAAACCAAAAAAGCATATTGTTAAATAATGAATTATTAGCTAGTAAGATATATTTATATAGTTTTACCTCAATCAATGAAAAACTATATAAAGGAATACATGACTATATGTAAATACAAGTAGAATAAAACATGACCATATATTTGTTAAGAGATTGTTTCCTCTAAACCTAGAGTCTATATTTGTAGAAGAATTACACTAATTACCTTTGAAAATTAAGAATAGTTGCTGAGGCTATTTTAATGAAGTTCCTGAGATTATAGTTTTGGGCATTCTTCACTGTGATATATAAAAAAATAATGTTCCAGTATTTTAAATTTAATTATCATGATAAATATTTTGGTCTTATTATCTTAAAAATTATTAAGCATATGCTAAGGATAATGAATAATGATCACACTCTTTTTTAAATATATTTTATTAATTTATTCATATTACATCTCAATTGTTATCCCATCCCCTATACCCTCCCATTCCTCCCTCCCTCCCATTTTCCTCTTACTCCCCTCCCCTATGACTGTGACTGAGGGGGACCTCCTTCCCCTGTATATGCTCATAGGGTATCAAGTCTATTCTTGGTAACCTGCTATCCTTCCTCTGAGTGCCACCAGGGCTCCTCATCCAGGGGACATGGTCAAATCAATCAACAATTAATACATGGGACCTCATGAGGCTGAGTGAATGATCACACTCTTAACATTTTTCTTAGTTATTCAATATTATGTAGCAAAAGTAAAATAGTCTTTGCACATACCTTTACTGAAATTTCATTAATTTTGACAACTAATTTTTTGTTTTTAAATTTTGTTTTAACTTCTTGTTTTTTTTTTAGGGTTTTTTTTAAAGCTTATTAGATTTATAACTAGATATTTTACCATTTGCAATTATATAGATTGTTAATTTTCTCTGCTTTGGTTTAGTTTGTGGCTGGTATATAGCAATAAAATTGACTTTGGATATTAAATATTTTTATTCAACATAATATTTTTATTGATTATATAGGAATTTCACATAATTCTGATCGTACTTACTTGTCAGTCCTCCCAGGTCCACAATGAACCCTTGTGATCTCCTGCCACATAAAGAGAAGAAGGAAAGAAAAGAAAAAAAATCAAGCTGATTTTGTGTTGCCCATATATTTACTGGAGTTTGGTCAAACTCCCAGTTGTCAGCCCATTAAAGAGAATTATGACCTTCCAGACACCCTCTCTCAGCCTGACTAGAAGTCAACAACTGAAGAGCTACACCTCAGTGCTCTGTCACAATATTTAAGAGTTCTCTTCAATGGCTTCCTGTCTAGATTGTTTCTTTCTTTGGGGTGGCTGGTGGAGGGATGGGACAGTGGATTGCAGAGGAAGAGTTTGTCACAGAAGCTTTCTATGTCTCTCATTCTGAACTAGGAGTATAAAGTCGTGGATACCATTCCAAATGATTCTTGACTGTGCTTCACAGTCAGCAGCTGCATGGATCTTGGGCTTCCACATAGTTTTTGGTGACAGCATGAACCCCAGATATCCACACGGCCCCAGGATACAGCACAGACCATCAAAATCCACATGGTCTTTGGTGTGAGAAAGCCTGCATTCTAGGCTTGATCAAGAGGCTTCTTAGCTGTGGTTTTGTTTCTCTTATGTCTAATGATGACTCTTGTTACTAGAAAAATAATCTGATCTTCAATTTTAAACACATCTCATTTTTAAAATATTCTTTACATAGTGATTACCAGATTCAGTCTGTAATGAAGGATAAAAAAAAAATCACTTCCTAAATAGTAGAACTGAGCAGAGAGTCAGAGAATTGGAATCTCATTTCACTAAACTGTGTTTCTGGAGCAGAGCCTTTTGGGCTTCTTCATTCCTTTCTCCCCCTTTTTTTTTTCTGGATGATGTGTTCTGAAATCATCCCAAGTAGAGGGCTATTTGAGGATCATTTAAAATTAGCCTCTATCTCTCATAGGAAAAGGACAGCTGGAGAGTATTTCAGCTGTATCTGCCTGTAGATTCCAAAGGGTAGCCAAGGGCCTTAGGGAATTTATTAGCTCGAAATTCTTGTCCATCAATGTAGCCTGTCTTCCTAGAACCTCATCTGTAGCCTGTTGATGCGCTTGTCTACCTGTCTCCTTGACACACTGTCCACTGGGAACTGACACTTGTGACACTGTAGATTTGCTAATTAGCTAGAAAAGGGGAGGGAGAGATGTGTTGTCAAATAAATAGTAATAAAGATACAAAACTAAGGCAAGACATTTTGAATATCCAAAATATATAAAGAACTCAAGAAATTACATACAGCAAATCCAAATAATCTGATTTTAAAAGCCACACATATCTAAACATAGGACTCTAGTAGAGAAATCACAAATGCTATAGAAACACTTTATGATCAACATTCTTATCCACTAAGGAAATAGAAGTTAAAAGTATTTTGAGATGTTTATCTTACACCAAAAAAATGCGCCTAGTTCAATAAGATGTGACAGTTCATACTGGTGAAAAGGTGGAGCACAGGGAACCAAACTGTATTGTGGTGGGATTGCATACTTTTATAGCCATTGTGACAATCACTATGGCAGTTCCTCAGAACATTAGGCAAGAATATATATCAAGATCCAGGGATACATCCAATGGAAGTTCCATCAAACCACAAGGAGACTATTTCAACCATGTTCTTCCTATACAACTAACAAGACTCCAAAACTGAAAAAAAATAAATAAATAGAGATTTCCCTGAACTTAAGAATGGATAAGGAAAATGTGATGTCTGCCAATTCCCACAAAGCCACACAAGAGCAGTAAACCGAACCTCATAGTCCATGTTTCATTTCGTGTACCACTATTCTGCCTGTATTCTTGGAGGCCTGCTGACACCAGGGACAACCAGACATGACCCTGCCCACAGTCTTTCAAGCAATATCCCCTTAAAACACACTCAAAAGCTTTAAATTACACCCAACCACCTGGACTTCATTTTCAATCCCACAGCTTCCCCTGGTTTTCTAGAGGCCCACCTTCACCAGAGACCCAAGCAGAAAAATTAGCACCCAAAACCCCAGAGTCCACTTAGGCCACAAAAATGACTCCTAGTGACATTCTGCTATTTCAAATGATTAGTGTCTTTTTCAGTCATCATCAAAGAAGCTTCTTTTTACAGCAGATGAGAGAACAAATCCATTGAACTATAACCAGATACTAGAGATACTAGAGTGTGTGTGTGTGTGTGCGTGCGTGTGTGTGTGTGTGTGTGCATGCGTGTGTGTATGAGAGAGATACACAGAAAGAGAGAGAGAGAGAGAGAGAGAGAGAGAGAGAGAGAGAGAGAG
>OU015751.1:84141621-84157310 GCA_907169655.1 Acomys percivali | reverse complement strand
GAGAGAGAGAGAGAGAGAGAGAGAGAGAGAGAGAGAGAGAGAGAGAGAAATATTTAAAAGTCAAGGAGGCCATAGAAAATTGAAATATGCACTTTTCTATATGTAGGCTGAGTGTCCTTAAGGAAGGACCACTGTCCTTAAGGAAGTTTTTATGTTTATTTGTTATTTGGAGGGGTAATTTTGAAAATTTTGTATTTGTTTTTCACATATGCATACATTATTACAAACAAATAAAATAAACTACATATAGCAAGACGAACCACCAAGCAATCAGGAATTATATAAATGTTACATGTCCTCAATATTTCCTGCATCACAAATATTTCTGTCAGATATATTGGGCCAGAAGGCTGAAGATAATGTTCAACCATTAAAGTGAGTTTTAGGTGACTGTTCAAGCAGCAAACTGTCTCTGTCATTTTCTCATTTTGGAAGCTATTATTTGTTTTTTATACAGTTTTACTTTGTAGCCTAAATTAGACGTACTCTTTTGGTTGAACCTCTTAGATACTGGAATTCCAAGCGTGTGCCACCACAACACCTCTGCAGAAAATTTTACTGGAGTAGGATTTATCAAAATTTTATTATAAATCAAACTCTTTTCAATTTTGTTCTTATTTTAAAGGTAAGAGCAAAGGAGTTTAATGAAAATCAGTGTAGAAGATAAATTAGGGAAAAGTGTATGTAACAAACTAGGTGTCACACTTATGATGGGAAGTGCAGCTGAATTATGTACATAGTCCCTTTAATGAGCAGAAAAATATTTATGGTTGTAATGGGAGAATGAACTTCCAGTGGCATGAGATTTTCCATTCAAGTTTTAGAGGCATTTTAAATACTTAATTGGTATAAAATGTATAAAAAGATTCATATTTTACACTAATTACATATTAATATTTGTATAGTACAATTACAACGATAAAGAACAAGCTTTGACCCTCCAAAATGTGGACACAGGAGGCTTTACCACTCAGAGCAATAGCAGTAATAAACATACGATCATTGTTTTGTATCAGTCCGTGATACAATGCAACAAAACGCAATGGGTCATCTCAAGGGATCTAAAAACTATGCATTTATTAAATTAATCTAAACAAACAACAAAAATCTAAATCAGAGCTTCAAAATGTATTTTTTAAAGATTATATATATATATATATATATATATATATATATATATACATATTTTTTCTCTTTGTTTCTGATTAGACTACTGTTTTTTTTTTCCCAGTGATTTCCTGCCTCCTTGTCAAGGGAGTCAGGAAAAATAAGTCAATAGAATTGATTGCAAGTTTTGGAGAAAAAATACATAAATACGTAAAACAACCTATATGAATTATAACCTGACAGTAAACTCCCCTTATTTTTCCAAAAAATGTCATCTAAGAACTTCTCATATGCTTTATTGAGGAAATAAGTCTACTCAATTTGCTCAGTATTTATTATCCCTTGTATACTTTCAAAATAGATATATTTGGAAAAACTGCAAATATGTTAACCCTGTTATAGACTCACTAAATTATTCAATCGTGTAATATATCTGTATCTATTAGAATGAAAGAAAGAGCTCCTTTCCACGTCTGTATAATAAGTCAGCTACATGTCTGGGAAGGTCACCCAAGGTTTGCTCATTTTATAAAAATCTTAAATGTCACTTAAGAACTACATCATGATGAGCATTGTCTTAAATACCTTAAGACTTATATTTTCATTAGGCATTGGCTATAGTAAATATAGAGTAAAACAACTCCACAAATTCATGTATTTTGTTTGGATAGAACTAAGAATTATACCATTGAATATTTGTACTCCATTGTGCCTGGTTGGTTCATTTAAAATTCCCAGCTCCGAGTGCCACCAAAGGATAACAGGCTATCAAGAAGAGACTTGATACCCTATGATCATATAGAGGGGGAGGAGGTCCCTCTCAGTGACAGACATAGAGGAGAATAGGGTGAAAGCAGGAGGGAGGGAGGAACAGGAGGATTCAAGGGATGGGACAACAATTGAGAGGTAATATGAATAAATTAATAATAAAAATGATAAAATATAAAAAATAAAATTCCCAGCTCACTACAAAGTGAGTGTTATTTGGTAAGGATAGCCTAGCACCATTCACTCCAACCATGACCTTACATTGGCCATTATCTGGATTCCATTCATTTGCTAATTAAATAACTGTACACTACAGATAGTGTGCAATATCTGAAGCATCCACTATATTTACTGTTGTTTTATTCTGGAATGGCAGGAGTTATTGTCACCGTATACTACCTTCTTAGACTTCACAATGAGTTTAACGGAATATGATCAAAATCTTGGTCATATTTCAAAGCAGCAGAAAATGCTAAACTGAGCAGCTATTTAAGTAAGGACTTTGACAATTTTGTAAAGGCAAGTCTGGCTTCGTGTGTGTGTGTGTGTGTGTGTGTGTGTGTGTGTGTGTGTGTGTGTGTGAATAACTTCTCATACAGTTTTAAAGAGAAGAAGATCAGTGGATTTTCTCTCTTCACAAATTCTCCCAATATTTTCATACATTTCCTGGGTAGGTAAGATGTTACTCTTCATCATGAATTATTCCCTACTTTAGAGACTATAATGTCACATTTTCCCAAACATTCCCTAGTGGAACCCAAACATCTGATCTGTGAGGAGAAATTATATGAGATAAGGAAATGGGACTTAAAGTGCCCATATAGCTGCTATTATATTCAGCATGAAGGAGAATTGAAGGATTTCATGGGCTGTGCACAAAACAAATGGCCATCACCAACATAGTACAGGAAGTTGCCAATCCAAAGAGAGTATCTACCCGGGAACAAGGGAGTAAAGTCTGACTTTACTGGGCACAACTTGGACAGGCTAATCCTAGAAGTGGCTATCAGTCAATCATGGTGACAACATCAAAAGACGGAAAAGGCTGTAATGGTGTTGAAAATATAAAAGACAATCTTCAGAATGTACAATAAATAAAAAGTATTTATAGTTGATCTATATAATCTTTAATACTTAAATCTAAGGATTATCTTTGATATAGCCAAATGAGATTTTCACAGACTGGCAACAGCCAAATATAGGACAAAAACTTTCTTCTATATGTGTGACCAGGAATAACTGAGGAAGGAATTCTGAGAACATATCCAATTTCAACATATATTTGGATAGGATGGGGTAGAAAATGCCATTGGATATCTCAAATATCAGGTTGTTATTGAATGAGCTTGTGACAAAATGTCTTCCATCATCAAACTGAAAAGATTCCTGGTTTAAATGGACTACAAAAGTATAATGTTACAGCTAACAAGGCTAAAATTCAGTCACAGAGTACAATAAACAAAAGCAGTAATACTGTCTACTAAAAGAGGGTCAAAGACAATGGGGAACTACTGAACATCCTTATAGGTGTCACTTCTACAGAGGTAGCTAAACTATCCACAATATAATATGGCCTTTCCCCCTCTTAAATACAAGGCCATGAAATATAAAAGACATCTGTATAGCTAGTAGTACGTGGGTGTCAATCTCATTGGTTAAATTCAGCCATGGGCTTCATTCATTCAATATTGACTGAGTGATATTTAGGAGTGGTATTCTGTGTGAGATCCTGAGATCTTATGTAAGATTCAACCATCTGTTACCATAGACAAGTTTGTCAATGAAGGTTAAATTTAATCTTCTAGTATGTAGGAATATTCACATAGTTAACACAAACTTTCCTAACATAAACTTAGTTCTTCAAGGACTAGTTCTTTAGGTATAAAATCAACAAATTAATATATTGAATTGATTAAAGATCTCCCAATAAACCATTGTTTCATTTGCCTTAGGTTCCTATAACACCCACTTCTCTCTAGACCCTCACATCTAACACAGAGCCGGACAAACTGAGTTGAGCATCAATATTCAGCCACAAAACATGACTCTCTATGAGCTGATCCCAGTATTTTTGAATAGGACTACAGGATCTGGTTTCCCTTGAGAAAAAAGAAAATACATTTGTTTTCTAACTAATTGTTCTCTTTTGTAAAACATTTTACTGCCAAATCTAATAAATTCCTCTTGTTTTGCCCCATAAGTCTCTCTGTATTATCTTCAATTTATCTTTTCCAAAAAGCTCCATCTCTGTCAGGATACAGTCTTTATTGCCAATAATATAAGGAGTAAGTAAGGATCTTAGATTTGGCTCAACTTGTTAATAAAGCAATCCAATACATTGCTTCCTAGATACTGAAGAAAGGAAAAAATGCCTGCTATCCTTCCTCTGAGTGCCACCAGGTCTCCCCATTCAGGGGACTTGGTCAAATATAAGGCACCAGAGTACATGTGAAAGTCAGACCCCATAGCAGGCTACCAAAAAGAGACTTGATACCCTATGAGCATATACAAGGGGAGGAAGTCCCCCTCAGTCACAGTCCTAGGGGAGGGGAGTAAGGAGAAAATGGGAGGGAGGGAGGAATGAGAGGATACAAGGGAGGGCATAACCATTGAGATGTAATATGAATAAATTAATAAAATTTTAAAAAAGAAAAAGAAAAAAGAAAACAATGCTACTAAATCCAATTCAGTACCATTTTTCATGCAAAAAGCAATAGCCATTGTTAGCATTTCACTATAAAACTTCTCTAAATTCATACTTCAAGTGTGACACCAATAATAAAAGAGGAGAGTAATTTAGAGCTTCAAATGGCTGACCTTCTAGAATGAACTGGAAGTGTGCCCCCTCAGTGACCTAAAGAGAGCACAAACCCTCTAGCTTGTAAGGCTGTACACACATATTACTTTACTTCCAATGATGATTATTATCCTTATTTTGAAAGATGTTAAGCATACTAATGTTTTAAAACATATCCAGCAACAAATAATTCAACGTCTTTAATTATAATTTCATGAAAAAATATGAGATTTGTGCAAAGTTGTCTGCCAACTCCTAAGTTCAAGATCTAAGAGCAAATGCTGTAACAACCTTTGTTCCAGGCTTTGGGAATATAGAAATAACTGAGTATGACACAGTTCTCTCTTCTGTTTTTGAACATGTAATAATATTGTTAGAGAGAACATGAATATTAATATCATTAAAATGACAGATCTCTCAATTACTAGTCTTCTGCATGTTTGGAAATAACTGTAAGCCTCAGACAATATGAGTATACACCAAAATAACATTCCAAAAATTGATGCCTGACAATATCAGATTTAAAGACAGAAGTTTAAAAACTGCATGAAAATGACTTTAAGTCTTAATAAAAGTTTTGGCAATTTGGAAAAGCTAAATTTGCCTAGGAGCTATATCCAAGTAAAATGTTGGTGCATCCTAAATGATTCTTATTTATTGTAGCTGGGCACAGTGATGGAAAGGTAATCACATACTCTAAACTGGTCACAATCTAAGCTAGTTTAGAATGAGACATGAGACTTAGAAGGGAGAGGGGAATAGAAATCAGTAACAATAAGGATTTAGCGTGAAATTCCCACCATCATGGGACCCAACCTTAACTTGTTCTTCATAAAGAGTGTGCTTCTGTCTGGGAGAATCATTACACTTGCTCTAACAGCAAAGGAATGAAATAAATTTAGATGTACATAAAAATACAAAATAAAATGTTTTTCTGAGTTTTGGAAAATGAAGCATATATGTATATATGCTATATATTATATATTATACATATATATATATATATATATATATATATATATAACAAAAGCAGAATACACACATACACAGACATGCACACATACACATATAATTCTTTTTCAAATATGTGATGGAATGGAAGACAGAAAAATGAACAAAAAGTGAAATAATGAAACCTATTAAATAATACTAAAAAGGTGATGTTGGAGGTTGGTCTGATATATTTTGATGATAATTAATAAAAAGCCATCACACCTGGGCAGGACAAATGGTATAGGCCTGGGTAATGTTTCTGGCCTCAGAGAGACAGTGAGAATATTGGGAAGAAGAGAGATCAGAGGAGAAGAGAGGAGAAGAAAGCCACCATGGGTTAGATGGAAGAGAAGCACATGACATGCTTGGAGGGAGGATTTAGCCCAGATGAAAAACAGTAGCAAGGATTTGGAATCATGGATGGGAGGTAGCTTGATAGAAATTATTGGAAGCAGATAGCATGGGGTAGGTATTCCATACCTGCCGCCCCGTGGGAAATGGTTTAGGGTATTAATATCTGCCCTGCCCCAGGTTAACTGAAGTTATTTTTAAAATATAACAGATGTCTGTGTCTTGATTGATTTCTGGCTAGTTAGAAAATACTGCTGTAATAATAAGTATAGGCCTAATAATAAACATTTTTAGGCCATACTTGTAAATTAACAACAACAAGTGGTGCTAAATGTGGGGCAATCATTAGGCAATACAGATAATTTAACAACAGCAAAGTGAGCAATGGGAAAATACAGGATGAATACAACTAACCAAGAATGAAAACTACAGAATTAAAGGCAAGAGTCAGTGATGTCTCTAAGTACTTTGTGAAAATATGTGTCCAGTTTAATGAATCACACAATGATTGGTAATTTAACCAATAAGAACCTATTCCTTTTCATGTTATTTTTAAAGTTTTGTTTCTTTTTCTGTCACGCATTACATCCTGACCACAGTTTCCCTTCCTCCCACCTGTTCCCCACATCCCCTCTTCCCTAGACCCACTCTTCCATTTCCATTTGAAAACTGGGACTCTCAGGGGTATCAACTGAACAAGGAATAATGAGATACAGTAAGGTTAGGCAGAAACTCTCTCACACCAAGGCTGGCAGAGGCAACCCAGTAAGGTCCCAAGAGCAAGCGAGAGAGTCATAGACTCTTCCAATTTGTTCTTCAAGGACTTGAAGTTCTTGTCAGTCAGGTCCCTCTCCTGCTTTGTCGGAGCTGTCCTAACGCTGTAGTATTTGTTACTATCATGAAGATTGTTGTTTCCCTTTCCTTTTCATCTTACTTACATTTTGTACATAAGAGAGGGACTGATTTGTCTTTTGAGTTAATCTTGTATCCAGACACTTTACTGAAAGTTTTCCACTGTAGGCGTTCCCTGGTAGAGATTTTGTGTTTGCTTATGTATAGTTTTATATCATTTGCAAATTATGGTACTTTGCCACTTTTCTTCTCCAATTCATATCCCCTTAATCTCCCATAGTTGTTTTATTCCTCTGCCTAAATTGCCAAGTAAATAGATATTGAAAGAGTGGACAACGTTGTCTTTTTCACGATTTTAATGGAATTGCTTTGAATTTCTCTCCATTTACTTCGATGTTTGCTAACGGCTTCCTGTATATTGTCTTTATGATTTTTAAGACTGTCTGATGTTTCTCTGATCACTCCAAGACTTTTTATCACAAAGGAATATTAGATTTTGTCAAAGTCTTTTTCAGCATTTGAGTTACTCAGTCATTTGAGAAACACTCTTGAAAGGAAAAATCCACAAAGATGACATCTCAATTCTAAACATCTATGCCCCAAAACAATGGCATCCACATAAAATGATCACTACTAGAGCTTAAACCACAGATAGAACCCCATATATTAATGTTGGGAGAGTTCAATATCCCACTTTCAGCAGCAGCCAGGTCATCTAGTAAAAAATAATCAGAGAAATAATAGAGCTAAGAGAATTTACGAATCACATGGGCCTAACAGATCTACAGAACACTTCACTCAAACACCAAAGAGTATACTTTCTTATCAGCACCTCAGGTAACTTTTTTTAAAATTGGTCATGTACTTGGTCACAAACAACGTCTCAATAGATACAAGACTGTGCATCCTATCTGACCACCATGGACTAATGCTTGATTTTAACAACAGGAAAAATAGAAAGCCGACAAACTCATGAGACCCTGAAAAACTCTCTACTGAATAATTACAGGATCAGACAGAAATTATAAAAAGAAATTAAGGACTTTCTAAAATTCAATGAAATTGCATGCACAACATAACCAAACTCATAGAACCCAAAGAAAACATAGCAATAAGAACCTTCACATGTAAATTAGAGGGATCTCATTTTGGGAACTTAACAGAACACCTGAAAGCTCTGAAACAACAGGAAGCAAATACACCCAAGAGTAGTAAAACACAGGAAATAACCAAACTCAAGAAATTAGAAACAAAGAGAACAATACAAAAAAAAAATGAAAAGAGATGGTTCTTTGAGAAAATTAACAAGATAGACAAACTCTTATCCAAACTAATTAAAAGACAGAAAGGCAGTATCCAAAATTAACAAAATTAACAAAAACAGCAACAAAATGGTGGACATTACTACAGATGCCAATCTTGTATGAAATCCAAAGAATCACTAGGTCATACTTCAAAAACATGTACTCCACAAAATTGGAAGATCTAAAAGAAATGAACTATGACTTCATACATACCACTTAGCACAGTTAAACCAAGATCAAATAAAAATTTAAATAGACATATAACCCCTAAGGAAACAGAAGCAGTCATTAAGTCTCAAAAAGAAGAAGAAAGAAAAAAAGAAAGAAAAAGAAAAAGAATAAGAAAAATCACAGAGACCAAGTTTTAGGGAAGAATTCTTACAGACTTCCAAAAAGAGCTAATACCAATACTCCTCAAATTATCCCACAAAATAGAAAATGAATGGGTTCTTAGACTATTGATTGCAGTGCTTTTTTTTTATTAAATGGTTTTTACATATACATTTATATTAATACACATATATACAATAAACTACCTATAGCATGAAGAACCATGAAACAATCAGGAATTATATAAATGTTATATTCTAAATGTTACAATATTAGTGTTTTGGCTATTTAAATTTGGCAGCCTTGAAGAAAACATCTTTCCTATCTAGGTGCATCTAAAATTCTCAATATAAATCAATATATATCATATCTTATCATTATCAACATAAAACATCTATCTAGACCGAAAAACATCTTAACACCTAAACAACTAAGCTTAATTGTAAAACTAAGCTACCTGGTCTTCACCCCATCAGAGACTAAAGTACATAATAACTTATTAACCTCATCTGTAATAGTATTTTATATGCATTCTATTCTCTCCCTCTTGAAAATTGCCATCTGCAACACAGCTTGTGGGGGCAGAGATCTCACCTATTTTTACAACAATTCTTTAAGAAGTAATAATTCACAACAGGATGGTCTGAAGACAAATGAGTTCAACCTACATTTGTTTACTAGTAATCATAAGTCCATTACTACAGTGAAAATAACTTACTTTCATCACTTCATAGAGTCTTGCTTAGAAGAAATCCATTAACAAGAAATAGATTTCACAGAGAAAAGCAAATGTACATTTATTATTAATCCATATTCTAGTGGAATATAAGCTAATGAGTAGGTTTCACAAAATATTAGGAAAAATTGACTACTTAATAATAGAGACTCCTCTGGTACCTTTCACAGTCTCCCAAGGTTCTTAAGTTGTTCTCAGTGTTTGATTTTGGGTCCCTAGGTAGACAGAGACCAGTGACTTTTTTTTTTTTTTTAAGAAAACTTATGTTCTGCTTTTAATAAGTAATTAGAAAGCAGAGCATTTTCATGGTAGTGTTTACTCATAATTGCTCTTCAATAGTCTGTCACATATTGGATGGCATATTCTGATCTCCCATCTAATTAATTTTAAATAAGCTAAGAGATATTTGTATTTTATAGTGAAAATCTGAGTAGTTTTTAATGTATATTGACAATGGCTTTTAAGGCAATGTCATTTTCTTCCTCGGGAGAAATATACATTAGTTTTTCTGGTTACATATGAAAACACTCCATTAATTCTGGACTCATTAGTTGCAAAATCCTTCTATCCAATATATAAATCAGAGTACAACAGACTTTTTATGTCTCATTAATTAGAAACGTTGAGTTTCCCATTCCTCTCAGTTATTGAGACAGAGTTTGTTTCATAATCATAGATTTTAGGCAATGTCTGTGTTGATTAAAAATTTCAATGCACTAAATTTGTTTTTGTTTAAGTAAACTGACCTACCCAGTTCACGTCCTCAGGTAAATAATTTTGATTTTCTAAGAGCATCATGATTCAAGTTTTAAGATTTGCTAGGAATGATAATATATTTTATTTAATGTTTTTGATATTAGAGAAAGCAGAGCCACTACTACAAGAAACCAATTACAGTCTTTGTACTGTGTCACCACTTCCAAATCTATAATTTTTTTTTTTAACATCTGCCGAACACTCTGAGTTAAGTGACACTATCTCCAGGCAGCTTCTGTAATTCCCTCATCTATTCCACAGGGCTGAGATTTTTTTAAAATAATGGATATCCTGTAAATCACTCATTACAATAAATCTGAAAATAAAATGCAGAAGGCATATTATACCGGAAAGGAGGCTCTTGTAATCACCTAGAAGATCGTGAGACAGTGGAACTGTCTGAAAAAGAGAAACCTAAAATATCAGAACAGATGCTGGGAAAAGTTCTGTTATTAGAGGACTGAATCTGCTGTCTAAAAAGAAAACATTTTAAAAAGTGACTTTTCAGGCAAAGCAAGTGTGTCTCTGAGTTTTGGGGGGGAAAGGGCCGTGAAAACATTCTGCAGAAAGTTGCTAGAAGAACTGTTCCTGTCGGGCCAACGCGGGATGTCTCCAGGAGTTGAAGGGATCCTGATCCTGGCTTGAGCCTACTGGTAGAGACAAAACAGGCTAGTAGAGAGCAGCCCGATGGTGGGTTGCCGGCCACACCCCCAGCCGTTTTCTCCACCCATGACACCGCCTCCTACCCTGAGCCCAGCAACTGAGGCTAGGGAGGGAGCAGGAGGGGCGGGGAAGGAACAAGGCCCCCCAAAAAGTGTGAAAGAGCAAACCGTGGTAGCCAGTGAGTTCCGGGTTCCCGCCGCCGCCGGCAGTCCGCAACCTGGTGAGCCTCAGTCTTCAGCCAGGTTCTTCCCGCGTACAGGAATCCGCCAGGGTGCGGGGGTCGGGGGTGGAGGGTGGTCAGGGACGCGGCGCAGGCGCTCGCACAGCCGCCGCGTCGCAGGAGGGTTGGGTCCGGGCCTCCAGCGCTGGGCCTGGGCTGCATGCCCCCGCGGCCTTGCTCGCTGCTCCAGGCTTAGCTGGAAGTCTAACCCTGCGGAGCAAGGCCCGCGTGTGCTCGGAAAGCAGCCACCAGTTGCTGGGATGGACGCAGATGGCGGGCCTGTCCTGACCGGCCACTTTGTGAGTTGTTGATGACTTGGAAGGGAAGTCCGAGGCTGAGAGTTAACAGGCAGATTGCCAACTACCAGGAAAGGACATTAGTTTCAGACATTTTTGATGAGGGGTGTTGCCTGGCTTGGGAAAAGTACAACTCACCCTGCAGCTGGACTTCTTATGCAGTCAATAGAGGCCACCCTGCAGACCCTGAGCTGTAAATGCGCTTCCCTTCTTGCAGGAGGACACAACCTTGGGAGTTGCTGGCAACAGGATTGAAGTGCTCAGGGTTAACAAACAAACAAACAAACAAACAAACAGACAGACAAACAAAAACAACAAGAACAAAAACATGAGTGTGGAGCCCAAGTACCGTGCAGCTTCCCTGTACGTGGGTGACCTCCACGAAGATGTCACTGAGGATATGCTGTTCATGAAGTTCAACACAGTGGGGCCAGTGTTGTCCATCCGCATCTGCAGGGACATTGTTTCCAGTCGTTCACTAGGCTATGCCTATGTCAATTTTCTCCAGCTGGATGATGCCCAGAAGGCCCTGGACACCATGAACTTTGATTTAATCAAAGGTAAGTCCATCCGTCTCATGTGGTCTCAAAGGGATGCGTACCTAAGGAAATCGGGAATTGGGAATGTGTTTATCAAGAATCTGGACAAATCCATTGATAACAAAACCTTATATGAACACTTCTCACCTTTTGGAAAGATCCTGTCCTCCAAGGTGATGAGCGATGACGAAGGCTCCAGGGGCTATGGCTTCGTGCACTACCAGGACCAGAGTGCCGCAGACAGGGCCATTGAGGAGATGAACGGGAAGCTGCTGAAGGACGGCTCCTTGTTTGTGGCCAGGTTCAAAAGCCGTAAGGACCGGGAGGCTGAGCTCAGTGAGAACACCAGCGAATTCACTAATGTGTACATCAAAAACTTCGGAGATGATATGGACGATGAGAGGCTCAGAGAAATTTTCAGGAAATACGGCCAAACTTTGAGCGTTAAGGTGATGAAAGATACCAATGGGAAGTCCAAAGGCTTTGGGTTTGTGAGTTTTGATAGCCACGAGGCTGCAAAAAATGCAGTTGAAGAAATGAACGGACAGGACATAAACGGGCAGACGATTTTTGTAGGCAGAGCCCAGAGGAAGGTAGAACGCCAGGCTGAGTTAAAGGAAAAGTTTGAGGAGATGAAACGGGAAAGAATCCGTGCGCGTCAGGCGGCGAAACTCTACATTAAGAACCTGGATGAAACCATCGATGATGAGACACTGCGCAAGGAATTTTCCTCCTTTGGGTCCATTTGCCGAGTTAAGGTGATGCAGGAAGCGGGACAGAGCAAAGGGTTTGGCCTGATCTGCTTTTTCTCTCCTGAGGCAGCTGCTAAAGCCATGGCTGAGATGAATGGCCGCGTCCTGGGCTCCAAACCTCTCAACATTGCACTGGGTCAGAAGCACTAAATAAAATTATTCCTACCTCACCAATCTGAGCAGCAGCTAGGAGAACAAAACCGCTCTCCACCTCTAGGGTGCTATAAAGAAGGGTAAGCTTCAAAACCTGGTTGCTGCTTGATTCATTGCAATTGTGCAACGAAATTTATATACAAAAAGCATTTCTTTTACGTGCATAAAAATATTTGTTGGAAGCTTGGTTTGGTTTGCAGGGTGTGTCCTCAAATTATTTTTTTCTTATTTTCAAATATTTTTAACTGTTTAAGTTGGTTATATTTTTATCATATATAGAACTAAGTGATGCAAATACTTGTACTTATTGCACATTTTCTCTCTGGTTTAATAATGTTGCAAGCTTTAATTTCTCCTATGACGAAGTGTTCAAGACATTTTTTTTTTAAACACCAGGAATCATAACATTTTTTCTCTGAAGGATTTTTCTTTTTTGGCTAATCAAAATTTAGAAACTAATAGACAGAATACAGATAAATAACAAATTTCACTTTTGAATCAATATTTTATTACCAATCAATAGTTCTTATATACATGAATACACATATTCTGATTGTTCAGTTTCATTCTGTATTAAGAAAATAGTAAAAGGTTTGATGTCCTTTATTATTATTATTATTATACTTTCTGTGCATTTACAAAAATATGGTTGGGTTTTGTTTGTTTGGTTTACTATCAAATTGTACTGATAGTAAAAACTTACTTTTTATATTTCCTCATCTATTAAATCTGTATCTAAGATGTTGATAGACACTTAACCTCATCTTAAATCCCATTACACCTATGTGGTTTACTGTGATGAGTTTTTGGGTTTTCACTAGATGCTAATGACAAAAAGTCATATCTATGCAACTCAAAAACTCCGTACAAAGTCAATATTTACAAAAATCTTCTTGGTATAATAATCTATCCCAGTGTTCAGAAAAGAAAGTGCCTTATTTTGATACGTCTCGATTTCCTTTTATTAGACTCTAAGCTCTCTGTTAGCTCTTGGGTTGCTTTTAGCCATGGTTGGTGTTTTGACAATGTGAAGTAATGTCACTTGATTGGTTTGTTTTGTTTGTTTGGTTTGTATTGGTTTTTTTAAAGCAATTCTTTTATTTACTCTTTCTACATGATTTGTATCTTCTGTCCATAAATATTACTTAGCTCATTCGTAGACATCTTTATAATGGTGTTATATTGGCTTCTCATATTTACTACCTCAAATCCATTTGAAATAAGAGGTAAGAGTTATTTATTCAGAATATAGTCATTACATTAAAAATGTTACTAAAGGTGTGAAAAGCCTTGCTGTTACTGCTGCTTTGCATATTTCACATTTATTTCTTGTTTTGTCCTCTTTTTTTTTGATTGCTTGATCATTTTTTAATAGCAGTTATGAGACTGACAACACTGCCTACTTCAATAAGGAGGTGCTTCTTTTTAACATGTATAACAATGTTTTATTTCAAATATTGCTGGTACATCTTTTTCATTGACAATACTATATGAATGAGAAAAATCTCATATTTATAAATTATACGTATTTTTATTATTTGTACATCTTCTCCTCTGAATGAGGGAAAAATAAAAACAACAAAACTTTTTCATAAGACATTCCGTGAAAATCTGAATATTGTCCTTAACTTTTTGTTTGTACACCAACAGGCAATTTAGAAAGGTAGCATCAACAATTTTGTTTAAAATTGCTTTTTTTATTTGATGTTGTGGGTTGATAAATTCAACAAACTCAAGTAATTATTTACATATTATTTTAGTGGTTTATAGCTTTAGGCAATGAAGTTTCCATGGTTGCTAAACTCTTGGTAAATGTGTATGATACTGCATTACTTTTCCTCTTGATTTTGACTTCTGCCAACATATCTTGAGGTAAACATTCTTCCCAACTACTGCTGAGATGCTTCCAATTTCTTTCTGGGGAAAAAAGCTGTAATTAATGACTTAAAAACAATTTAAAAATGATTTTGATCCATTGCCTAAATGCCTTACAGACATTTCATAAGAATTACATATTTATTGTAAGTATAGACAAATACAGAGTTCCATATTGTCCAAAGACCTAAATATTTTGTCAGCATCTGTCAGATTCAGTATAGTATATGGCAGACACTCACTACTATTTCATTTTACATTTTAATAATTTCTTTTTCACAAAGTTCTGCCTTGTCTCATGAATTTATTGCCATTGATATTTTCTTACTTGCAAATTAACGTTTCAAGAAACTGAGCTAGCTTTTTCTTCAATAATTTGTAGTTACATGAATTTCTTTTGCATCAAAGACACTTTGAACTTACCTGATAAATGTTCTCACTTTGTTTATAGTGTTTTGAAGCGATACCAAAGTGAAACTGTAAACTCAGTCCTTTCAGCATCTCATCTTGAAGACTTGTTTTCTTGTGATTTATACTGAACACTGTAAGAGGTGTATATATACATATGTACCTATACTTTCGTATGGAGCATAAGCAAGAAGTCAGGTAGACATCTACGTACAATCTGTGTTGTCATTTATTACTGTGTATGGTTCATATTATCAAAAAATTTTATAAACTATACTTGCTTATATTTTTTGTAAAGAGTGAAGTAAGCCTTTTTGCTATGTATTGATTTTTAAATCTTTAAGGAGCATATGTTTGGGTGCTCCCCCAAACTCACATAGTCTAACAATATATGTGGAACCTGTACCCCCATTTGGATCCACTGGCTTGCAAAATCACTACTTTGATGTATATTTTTAATATCAGAAGAAGCAGAGTTGGTAAGGTGCCAGGACTAGACAGTATATAAGCTTGTCAGGTCATGACAGCACTTTCTGGGTTATTTAATCTGTGAAAGTGTTCAAAAATTTTGAACAATGATTGATAAACCTCATATATAGATTTCTTCCCTCTTATGTGCACAAGTAATTGGTAAAAACATTTACCAGATATGCAGATATATTGTTGTCTCATCTTAATAATGCAATATTATAATGGCTTAGTAGAAATTGCACATTTCCAGTATTTATCATAAAATTTGTCTGTGCATACCCTTCATTATTTAAATGAAGTGTGTGTGTGTGTGTGTGT
>OU015751.1:84114724-84124916 GCA_907169655.1 Acomys percivali | reverse complement strand
TTCTTCTTCTTCTTCTTCTTCTTCTTCTTCTTCTTCTTCTTCTTCTTCTTCTTCTTCTTCTTCTTCTTCTTCTCCTCCTTCTTCTTCTTCTTCTTCTTCTTTTTAGTATGCCTTACTTTTTTATTTTTAATATGTTCACTTTACATCCTGATTGTAGTCCTTTGCCTCTTCGCCTCCCTGTCCCACCCTCCCTACCACAGAATCTCACCCTCCTTCCCCTAGTCCTCAGAAAGGGGAGCCCTCTTCTTCTAACATCTGACCTCAGCCTATTAAGTAACATCTGAACAGTCTGTACCCTCTGTCTCTGTGGCCTGGAAATACCACCCCACCAGGAGGATGTAATCAACGTTTGGGGACCAGAGGAAGTAACAACTGCTCCCCATATTGTGGATATGCAAGGAGACTTTGCTACATATCTACTACATCTGAGCAGAGGGTCTGTGTCCTCACCATGCATGGTCCTTGATTGGTGTATCCGTTTCTGCAGCATCCCCTTCCTATGCCAGCATTATTTGGCTTCTTTGGTCTACTTGTGGAGCTCCTGGCCCCTCCAGGTCCTTCTATTCTCCAACTCTCCCATAAGACTCCCTGTGCTCCACCCCTAAGAAGTTTGGCTCTGCATCTCAGCATCTGTTTGGAACCCCTGCTGTGTATATTCTTTAGGAGGACCTCTAAGGGAGGCTCCTTTTCTGTTCCTTCTCATCAACTGTTTCTGGTGACCATTCTATTTGTCTTTCTAATTTAGAATTGAGCATTCCCAATAGAGTCCTCATTGTTATTTAGTTTATTTAGGTCTGTGTATTGTAGTGTGGTTATTCTGTATTATTTAGCTAATATCTGCTTATAAGTGAGTATATACCATGCCTGTCATTCTGAGTCTGGTTCATCTCACTCAAGAGGATCATTTCTAGTTCCATCCATTTGCCTGCATATTTCAAGATTTCCTTCTTTTTAATCGTTGACTAGTAGTCCATTTGTGTAAATGTAGCACAGCTTCTTTATCTATCCTTTGGGGAGGGACATCTAGGCTGTTTCCAGATTTTGGATATTACAAATAAAGCTGCTATCAACATTCTTGAGCAAATGTCTTTGTTGTATCATGGAACATGTTTGGGGTATATGCTATGGAGTAGTATGTCTGGTTCCTGAGGTAGAATTATCGTATTTCTGAGAAAACATCAGATTGATTTCCAAAGTGGTTGTACAAGTTTGTATTCCCACCAGCAATGAAGGAGTGTTCTCCTTTCTCCACATCCTGGCCAGCATATGCTGTTACTTGAGATTTGGTCTTAGCCATTCTGAAAGATGTAAGATGGACTCTCAGAGTTGTGTTTTGATTTGCATTTCCCTGAGGACTAGGGACTTAAGCATCTCTTTATGTGTTTCTTGGCCATTTGATATTCCTTTGCTGATAATTCTGTTTAGCTCTGTACCCCAATTTTTAATTGGATTATTTGGTTTGGTGTTGTTTAATTTCTCTTGAGTTCTACATATTAGCCCTCGGTCAGATATAGGATTGATGAAGATCTTTTTCCAGTCTGTAAGCAGTTGCTTTCATTTATTGACTGTGACCTTTGCCTTACAGAAGCTATTCAATTTCATGAGATCCTGTTTATTAATTGTTGATCTTAGAGCCTGATCTATTGGTGTTCTGTTCAGGAAGTTGTCTCTTTTGTCAATGAGTTTGAGGTTCTTCCTAACTTTTTTTTCTAACAGAGTTAGTGTGTCTGGTTTTATGTTGACATCGTTAATCCACTTAGACTTTCATTTTGTGCAAGGTGATTAATAAGGTTCCATTTGTATTTTCTACAATTAGACAACCAGTTGGACCAGCCCCATTTGTTGAAGATGCTATCTTTCCCCCCTTTTTATGGAATCAAATTGAAGAGCCAGAAATAAACCCACATACCTATGGACAGTTGATTTTTGATAAAGAAGCCATAACCATACAATGAAGTCTCCTCACTTTCTAATGAAGAAGTCACACATGGTTCTAGAAAGACTATTATGTGCCTACTGTGGTATGTTTTACACTAATAAGGGCAAATATAAAATTATGATTTCATAAAAATTGCATGTATTATATTCAAACAAATGAGTTGCCCACTAATCAAGAATTTTTATTAATCATATTAATCTTGTACATAGACAATAGATTAAACACATTTCACTGTATGGTTTCCTTCATATATTTTATTTCAGTTCATTTCTTTCATGAGTCTGATTTAGTTTTCTAAGCTATATGTGATTTCCATGTTTCTCTCCCCTTCCTTGCATTTGCTCACATTTTCTCCTTTGGAATTAGCCGAATACTTCCCAGTTTATCCAGTAAGAGTCTCATTTTTGAAGCCTACCAAATCTATGGAAGTCACCAGGCTCATAGTAAGTAAGTAAAATCACTTGTAAACAACCAGAATACTGAATATAGGGACAGTATCTAAAAATATATGACCTTCATTATGGTGATATATATTCCTGTTGTATAGATGTCAGTGAAGCAATTACGTTAATTGAACAGTTGTTGAGCTCAAAGGGGGATTTGTTTTCACTTATTAAGCTAATTATAGTTTTTTTTTCTGTAACCTTGGCAAAGATTGGCAAAGATAACACTCATACTCTATGTTAATGAGGAAACTATGTATAGGGTCCATTTCAAAACGATAATGTAGAAAGTAGCAACCAGTGTCTGGGGATACAGTTGCATTCACGGAGTCCTAGCTCCATATACTTCAGCTTTGGTGGCACAGCCTGTAATCCATGCACTTGTAACTAAGCTGCAGAAGGAAAAGAAACTTAAATTCATCTCAGCTACACAGCAGTTCAGGACCAGAATGGATATTACTCTGTGTCTCTAAAACCAAAATAATAAATATTCACATCTGAATATTAACTATTGTCTGTGAAAATGGTAAATTTATGATGTTTCTTAAGCTTATTTATATTTCCTGCTGAAACATATTATTAAAAATGATAAAGGTAACTAAGGGGATGATTCAGCAAATAAAATATTTGTTACACAAACTTGAGAACCAGGATCAGGATCCTCAGTACCCATATATATTCTGGTTAGTTTTGGCAGGTCACATGTAAGTCCAGGAACCGGAAGCTGGAGACAGGAGGAGATCCCAGGAGCAAGCTAAGTAGCTAAGCTTACAGTATCTGCAGAACTGCTTATAAAAGAGAAAGTGGGAGTGGTGGAGGAAGTGATGTCAGCTTCAGGCATTTGCAAACACATGCATTCACATGCCCATTCTTCGACATTCAAGAAACTGCTCAAATACTTTTTAAAAGTAGGTAAGTTATTGTGTAAATGAATTTTAAAAGCACTACTATTATGCTTTATCATTTTTGAGTAAAGACTATGTATTTATTGCTACCTACAGAATACATATCAAAATTTATATTAGATTTTTGTCTTGAAATTTAATTTCTATTTTCTTTTACTATGCATTCCTGTATTTTTCTTCCTATATCTCCATATACAGTATATATTTTACTTACCTCTTAGCATTTCAAAGACCAAAGATCACTATTGTAACTATTTCCAGAAAGCATATCGTGCCCTAAGAGGCATCAAGAAGCAAAAAATCCAGTTGAATTCGATCACATTTTGATTTGACAAATTTAAAGTGCTAGTAGAGTAGATGTCACATTTATCCATTAACTTATATTAGAAAGAGATTTTAAAAAAGAGATTTGACTTTACTATGTAACAACAACGAAAAGAAAATAGACTGAGTTTGAGAGGGAGAAAGAAATCAGGGAGGTGTTGGAAGGAAGAAAGGAAGGGACGACAAGAAGTAACTATGTCACAATCTCAAAAAAATAAAAAGAAAGATCTGAGAGAATTTAAATATAAAACGCCATTACAGCTTGGATTTTCTCCTTCTTGGAAATTTTAAGAGCGGATGGTATAGATATGCTGTAACTTGGAAGCTAAATATCTCTACTTATATCCAGTTATATAGCCACACTGCTTGCCTACTAGATAAAAAGAAAACAAAACAAAATAAAAGCGAACAAAAACCCACTCTTTTATTAACCACTTTGTGTTTTTAATAAGTGCACTTAATTGGTTCCCTCATGAGGTTTTATACATGCATCACACTGCATTTTGATCATCTCTGACCACAATCCCTTATACCACTCTCCTCCTCTTGATGATTATTTACCACCTCCTAATATATCCTTTGCAAATTTTATTCCCGGCATATCTACATGTTGTATGGACATATATGTACATGCTCACATAAGAGTTTACACGTGTATTTACATATGTGTGTCCTTAGAGAAAATATTTGATATGTTTTCCTCTAATTTGCCTCTTTGTCTCCTTCCTCCTAAACATTATCTACCTCACTGCCTTACTCAAGGTTACTACTGCTGTGATGACGTTCCTGTAAGTTACTCATTCCGTTGGCTTGTTTTGTTCCAACTTGACACAAACTAGAGGAATCTGAAAGGAGAGAACCTTAACCGAGAAAATGCCTCCAAAAGAACTGGCTGTAAAAAGTTTTGCTAATTATTTATTGATGGGGGGGGGCACCCATTCGGTTGGGGGTGATCCATGCATGGGCTGGTGGTCCTGAGTTCTATAAAAAAGCAGGTTGAGCAAGCCATTTAAAACAAACCAGTAAGCAGCACTCTTCCATGTCCTCTGCATCAGAACCTGCATCCTGGATGCTGCCCCGTTTCAGTTTTAGTCTTTAATTCCTTTCGCAATGAGCAATGCTGTGGAAGCGTGCAATGAATAAACCTTTTCCTCCTCAAATTGCATTTGAGTCAGGATGTTTCATAGCACCAATGGAAACTCTAAGACACTCTCGTTTCTTTTTGTAACCCAAATCAAACTTTTTGTGTACCAGTAGAGACTCTGATGGAATTTTTTCATGGGTCAGTCATTTCCCCCTATGTGGGCCAAGTCAGAACAGACCTACTAGGAAAGGAAAGGAATTAATGCCTGTACTGCATGACTGAAATAGACTCCTCTATCCTAAAGAGTGACAACAGTGTACATAGGTTATTTCTGATGAAAGAACCCACTTTGGTCTTTTCCTTGAGCTTTTATTTAGTTGCCTTTCTTTTCCAAATAATTTTCTTGTCTGTTTGAAATGTGGACAAATTTTCTTCCAACACCTGTCAGTTTTATAACCAATGTATGTCTCTCTGAGGAAAATGGAAACTGTTCCTTTGATGTCTGAGATAGCACAAGTCCCTCCTCTACTAAGGGACGCTGGGAGCAATTTGAATGTAACAAAATGGGCAAATACGGTATAATAACAACAAAGAGCATTTGTGGGATCTAGATTAACTCCGAGCACAACTGATTTCCTTGCCTCTTTATGTGTGTATCACCCAGCTCAAGCTTCACAGAATCCTAGAGAAGAAATGTCTGCGCTATTCCTAATGAGCTGGTTGTGTCTCTGTGCTGTCTTCACCTTGGCTAACAGGACACAACAGAGTAATTTTTTGGTGTTAATAACTTGGGTCCTTGGGTTTGGAGGACCTTTAATCAAATAATATATTAAGGATCACAGTTAATTTTAATGATTAACCACATCCTGTAATGTTAGTAAATAAGAGGTGATAGGTTCCTAGGAATATCTGCTCTTTTGGAGATCACAGTGGCTAATGACTGTGTAATAGAGATCGAGGAAAGAGTGTTTGGATATATAGAGCTCCCTTGTAGCTCTTGTTTATTCTTGGAGCCATGTTTTTTTCTAAAGAATTATTTTTAATATGCGTATGTATATGAGGCCTGTGCAAACTTGAGTGGTACCCACAGGGACCAGATGATTATTTTAGTATGTATATGCATAAAAGATATGTGCACAGGAGTGTGGTACCCACAGGGAACAGAGATGTCTGATAACTCTAAAGCTGGAATTAGGCAGTTGTGAGCTGCTGGATACGAGTGTTGGAAACAAACTCAGATCCTCTCCAAGAGCAGTAGACACTTACAGTCACTGAGCCATGCAAAACTCCATCTCCAGTTTTAACTGGCAGTAACAAGGTACACAATCTAAATGGGTAACTGGTAATCAAAGGATCAGAGTGTTCAGTCCTAAAATTTTCATTTGCTACACCAACACATTCTCACAGTGAGGTGGAAAATCTAGCATAAGCTTTGGAAGACATGGAGAGAGTTCCAACTTTGACAGAACTTGAGCCACCGCAGCTTTAGTGCTGAAGTTTGTGTACTGCTTTATTGGTTTTGTTTTTATTTTAAAAACTCAGAAGCTAAACTCTGTCAAGACTGGGTAAGAAAGTCCTCAATAGTTCCTGCTTCACAAATATGTCTATCAGTTATATTGGCCCAGAAGGCTAAAGGTAAAGCTGGAACACTATAGAGAGTTTTGAGTGACTGCTCAGGTAATTTGGAAAGCTGCTAACCTGCCCTTCCTGTGTAATCAGGTAATTAATTTTATTATTTTTCAAGTCTCTGATGGGGTTGAAGACCAAAGAGTTTAGTTTTACAATTAAGCTTAGTTGTTTAGAGGTTAAGATACTTTTAGGTCCAGATAGATTTTTTATGTTGATAATGATGAGATATGATAGATATTGATTTATATTCAGAATTTTAGATGCACCAACATAGGAAAGATGTTTTCTTCAAGGCTGCCAAATACAAAATAGCCAAAACACTAAGAATGTAATATTTATATAATTCCTGGTTGTTTTGTGGTTTCTTCTTGCTGGAAATAGTTTATTGTATATTTGTTTAATAATATAAATGTATATGTAAAAATAAAATATTTACTAAAAATTATAAATAAAAAATAAAAACTCAGAATGCAACTTTGAAGAAATATCATTAAGTGAATTATGAATTTATTATTAAATACTAGGTTGACTGTAGCTCTGTTAGGTGAAAACAGGAGTATGTGTTCCAAACCTTGTTCAATTACTTTACACAGTTATGATTAGTGTGCAAGTGTCAATCTCTGCCCTGCAGCTTTTTTTCCCGGACGACATGAAAGTTGTTCTCTCTCTGAATATAGAGAACCACAAGAAAATCATAACATGCTGGAAGCAGCCCTCAAGTAACGACATAGAGAACTGTTGAATAAACATATCAGCTTCTTGCTCTCATCGCAGCAATTACTAGTGTAATGTTATACCGTTTATTAGAGTATCCGATCATGTTTTTTTTTTTCTTTCAGTTTGGTTATATGGTGGATTACATCGATGGACTTCCGTATATTAAACCATCCATGCATATGTAGAATGAAGCCTACCTGGTCATGGGAAATGATATCATTGATATGTTCTTGTATTCATTTTACGAGTATTTTATTGAGTATTTTTGCATCAATGTTCATAAGAGAAATTAGTCTGAAATTCTCTCTCTCTTTTTTTTTTTTGGTTGGGTCTTTGTGAGGTTTAGTAATGTGGCAAGCGGGGTCTGACTTTGACATGAGCTCTGGTGCTCCATATTTGACCACATCCCCTTGGTGGGAGGCCTGATGGCACTCAAAGGAAGAATAAGCAGGCTACGAAGATTAGACTTGATAGCGTATGAGCATATAGTGGGAGAAGAGGTCCCCCGGGTCATAGACCTAGGGGAGGGGAATAGGGTGAAAGTGGGAGGGAGGACAGAATGGGAGGATACAAGTGATGGAATAACAATTGAGTTGTAATTTGAATGAATTAATAAAATTATAATTAAATTTTTAAAATTTAATTTAATTTAATTTTTTTAAATTTTTTAAATTAATTTATTCTTGTTACATCTCAATAGTTATCCCATCCCTTGTATCCTCCCATTCTTCCCTCCCTTCCGCTTTACCCCTACTCCCCTCCCCTATGTCTGTGACTGAAGGGGACCTCCTCCCCATGTATATGCTCATAGGGTATCAAGTCTCTTCTTGGTAGCCTGCTATCCTTCAGCTGAGTGCCACTAGGCATTCCCATCCAGGGGACATGGTCAAATATGGGGCAACAGTCCCCATATTTGAAAGTCAGATCTCACTCTCCACTCAATGGTGAGGAATGTCCTGTTCATCAGCTAGACCTGGGTAGGGGTTTGAAATCTACTGCCCATATTGTCTTTGGCTGGTGCAATAGTTTGAGCAGGAACCCTAGGCCCAGATCTGCCCATCATAATGTTCTTCTAGTAGGTTTCTAGGACCCTCTGGATCCTTCTATTTCCTCATTCTCCCTTACTTCTCTAATGTAAAGTCCCAATAGGATGTTCTGCCCTCTGGCCCATTTTCCTGGTAGGTGAGAATATGGAAACAGCCTAAGTGTCCCTCAGTAGAAGAATGGATAAATTTGGGTCCAGGGGTCCCGCTCAAACTAAGGCACCAGCCAAGGACAATACAGGCGATAAACTTTAAACCCCTACTCAGATCTAGCCAATCGTCAGAACAGTCTCCACACTTGAGTGAAGAGTGGGATATGACTTTCTCAAGTACTCTGGTGCCTCACATTTGACCATGTCCCCTGGAGTGCCCTAGTGGCACTCAGAGGAAGGACAGCAGGCTACCAAGAAGAGAAGACTTGATACCCTATGAGCATATACAGGGGGAGGTAATCCCCCTCAGGAACAGTCATAGGGGAGGGGAATAAGGGGAAAATGGGAGGGAGGGAAGAATGGAAGGATACAAGGGATGGGATAACCATTGAGATGTAGCAAGAATAAATTAATAAAAAAAAAAGAGTTTTTTCAGACATTCTTTGTTCCTTTGTTGAAAATTCTCTGTTTAGCTCCATATCCCAATTTTTAATTGGATTATTGTTTTGATGTTGTTTTTTTTGAATTCTTTATGTATTTCAGATATTAACATTTTGTCAGATGTAGAGTTGGTGAAGATCTTTTCCTAGTCTGTAGGCTGCTGTTTTGCTCTGTTGACAGTGTCCTTTGCCTTAAAGTAATTTTTTTTTTTTAATTTCATTACATCTCATTTAATGTTCATGTTCAGCTCAGGAAGTTTTCTCCTGTGCCAATGAGTTCTAGGCTCTTCCCTACTTTTTCTTCTAACAGATTTAGTGTATCTAGTTTCATGTAGAGATCTTTAATTCAATTGGGATTGCAGGGTGATGAATATGGATCTACTTGCATTTTTCTACTTGTTGATATCCAGTTAGACCAGCACCAGTTGTTTATTTGCCATCTCTTTTTCTGTTGTATAGATTTGGTTTCTTAGTAAAAAATAAAGTATCCATTGGTGTTTTGATTTATTTCTGGAGACCACTCTTGTGCATTCCTGGATCCGGGAACCCCCTGTTGATCACCCCGGCAACCTGAGGCCGGATCCATAGATGCTCCACACCATAGGGGCTCCTCTGGGCTAGAAGATGCAGACACTGGTACCTTGTGGCCCATGTTCCATCAGAGACAAAGAGCACAGGTTCAGCAGGCTACAGGCATTTGGCTAGGCTTTAGAGACATAATGTGAGGTTGATTTGATCTGAGACTCTCTGTGGATTGGCCGGGTGACCTGAGGTAAGATCTACCCCTGTTCCATATAATGAGTTTTCCGCTGGGCTAAGACACTGATATACTGGTGCCCTGCCACCCACATTCAGGAACCTGACATTCTACCAACAAGCTCCCGCCCCCCAAATACACATACAAGTAATGAATGTATTCCTTGGAGCCATCAGGAGGATCATCTTGACCAACTCATTCCTCTTCAGGGATGTCCAGTCCTTAGCTGCCACATCTGTGTATAGCAGTGTTCCTGAATCTGTGTTGTAGAATTGAAAGAATATGATTATTGACCTATTTTGCTTTTGCCTCCCACAGATGGCCAAGACAGACAGGTCAATATTTCACAGACATTACATATAATTCGTTATTAAGAAAAAGGAACATACCAAAATTTAGTCAGTTTAAATCTTAAGCAGTCTCTCATAAGTAACTTATCAGCAGGAGATCATGCTGGTGGAGGCCAGGCTGGAATTCAGGAGTTCCCTGAGAGGACCTGTCAGTTCTAGGGGAAGGTTGAGCACTTCACTGTCATTTGGGTTCTCAATACCAACTTTGATTCCTCATAAGCCTTGGTGTTTTTGGTCTTTGGTGTCAACACCAGCATCATTTATCATTTCCAATCTTTCTTTCTTTCTTTCTTTCTTTCTTTCTTTCTTTCTTTCTTTCATTCTTTCTTTCTTCTTCCTTCCTTTTCTTCTTCTTCTTCTTTTTCTTCTTCTTCTTCTTCTTCTTCTTCTTCTTCTTCTTCTTCTTCTT
>OU015751.1:84101759-84114714 GCA_907169655.1 Acomys percivali | reverse complement strand
TCTTCTTCTTCTTCTTCTTCTTCTTCTTCTTCTTCTTCTTCTTCTTCATCTACTTCCTCCTCCTCCTCTTCCTCCTCTGCCTCCTCTTTCTTCTCCTCCTCTTCCCTTTCTTCCTTTTTTTGGTCTGAATCAGAAGGTTTTGCCATACTTCCTCTGTGGGACAAAGTGGCAAGTTTTGGGTGAGAAATTTTAACTTTTGCATTTTCCACTATTTCTTTAGTCATGCTTCTACATTGTGCTTCTGATGAACCCAGATTTACAAAATATTTCTGGATATTTTTTCAACTTTTTCAAGTTCTGTGGTTTCTTTAGGCACATCTTTATTTTGAGGTTGTGATAGGCTCCTGTCTCTTGCTCCTTGCAGGTTCAGGTTACATTAGCACAGCTTGTTGTTCCTTTTCTCATCTTCTGGCCCAGGAGGCTGCACTAGGGGTCTGTACATGGATCATCTGCTTTTCATTTGTAACTGTTCATTATTATCTTTTCAATAATTCCTGAAAAGATGTTTTAAAATAGACAGCATGAGAAATGGATTGACAATATACATAGAGAGTGAAAATAATGTAGAAATGTGCATAGAAAAATTATGTGCATGGAAAATTATGTGTTATTATATTTCCTCATTGATAGGCAAAAGAACAGCTCACATGCTTCAAAATTCAGATAATCTTTAATTTAGATATTTGCACTGCATGGGACATGGCCATTATTATAATGAAACATACTGTCTATTTTGATGAACAGAAGGCATTCTTAAGCAGTGCTGGCAATGAAATAAGTAAAATAATGTTACAATTATATTTATAGAACTGTGCTTGTTTCTCTCTTAATGTAGCTATCACACAAATAATTGAGATTCTTTTATATATTTTAACAATAAGCGTTACAACACAATTTGAGCAGTTTAAGTCTGTTCTCAATGCTCTATATTATCTTGCCCCCATCTTTACAAAATTTCCAAGTTGCTCACTTATTAGTTCATTCTCTGCTCCAGCTTAATCTTCTTCATCTCTCCTGTATCTCTGCTTGTGGCTGAACCTCTTGTTAGAATCTCTGAACTCCTCCTCAAATATCTGGCAGAAAGTCTAGCCATATTCTCTACCCTGCTCAGTGATTGGCTGTAAGCTGCTTTATTGGTATACAAGGAAATAATTGGGGATCAGACTTTATACAACATTGAGACAGGAGATTCTCAGAAAAAGGCTTGCAAACATATAGAGGTGACACAGAAATCAACATTTGAATTACATAATAACCTTATGCCAACAGAACAATAAGTTGAAAGCAAGGTCACAAACAAACTGAGAAGGGAAATAAAATGAATTAAAGAATACAGCTTAAGAAATAAAAGTAAAAAGGGAATCACGACAGAAAACCCAAAGTGAAGTAAAACCTTAAATGAACAATTTAAGAGATCAAACCAAAAAAACTCACAAATGAGCCAGCCTCACTAATAAAATGAAAGAGATGGAACAGAGAGTCTCTGGCACTGAAGACAAGTTAAAAGAAATACATACCTCAAAGAAAATGTTAAATCTAAAGAAAAAATACAACCAGTAAGAACATATCAGGAAAGATGAGAGACAGTATAAAAAGAACAAATCTATGAATAATAGTAGTGAAAGACACAGAACATATCTTCAACAAAATTATGCAAGAAAGTTTTCATTTTCTTCTAAAGAAATAGATACCAATCATTTCATTACATCTAAAGAAATAGATGCCTATCAGGATACAAGGAGCATACAGAACTCTGAATAGATTTGACCAGAAAAAAATTCACTAAATATATAATAATCAAAACACTAAACTGACAGGAAAATAACAGAATGTTAACACTTGAAAGGGGAAAAGGCTAACTATCTTATAAGGCAGACCTGTTAAGACAATAGGTATTTCAATGGAGACTCTATTCCACAAACTCTAAGAGACCACAGACGACAGCCCAGACTATTATACCCATCAAAAATTTCAATCACAATAGATGGAAAAAGACATTTAATGATAAAACCAAACATAAGAAGTATCTATAAATCCATTTTTACAGAAAAGGTGATAGAAAAAAATTGAACCTAGGGATTAACCACAATTAATTAAAGAAAAGGAATAAATAGTTCTAGATCAGAAAACTCAAAAGAGAAGAGATCATGCTATTATTAGAAAATAACAAAAATCAACAAGCACTGCTTATTGGTAGCTCTCAACATCAATGGTAACTCTTCCCCAATAAAGAGACATAGACTAACAAAATGAATAAGAATATGGGATAAATCCTTGTGCTGTATCTCAGAAACATGCCTTGCCATCAAAGGCAGACATTACCTCAGCATACAGTGATGTAGAAAATGTTCAAAGAAAATCGATCTAAGAAACAACCAGTGTAGCAATCTGCGTATATAGCTAAATAGACCTCAATCCAAAACTACTCCAATAGGTACGGAATAACAATGATCGTTGTTGGGCGCGGATCACACCCAGAGGTGGTGCCGATCCTACTTCAGCTCCTGCGCATGCACGGTTAAGGGCATGACAACAATGTTTCTCTTTCCCCTCCCGCACAGGGATATGCTAATGAGGCATTGGCCGGTGGACCAATCAGCCAGAGACACACCACGCTAGGGCCTGCATATAAGCAGCGCACTCCGAGGGCTTGGGGTCTTTCGCTTCAGCTTCAAAGGGTGCTCCCAATAAAGTGTGATGCTATTATATTTTTAAAACAAAGGTTTCATTAATTCTTTGAGCATTTCTTACAATATATTTCATTGTTTTCTAAAATGTGTTTATGCATGCATATTTCTACTTCCTGTTGCATCTGAAAATACTTTCTTACAGTGAGATGAGAGGCTCATCTCATAGATGAACAAACTAATGACAATGTCTTTCTGCTTTAGAATATATTTTTAAAATTTTTCAAATGTATAATATAATTACATAATTTACTCTTTCCTTTATTCCTTCCAAACCCTATTATGTACATATTCACATTCATAACTGTTTTGTCATTATATAAATATGTGTGTGTGTGTGTGTATTCATAGGAATCATTTATTTATCTGTATGTATATGTACATGTGTAAATATATGCACATGTATATAAAGTTGCCTTAGAAAGCCAGAAAGGGGTGCCAAATACCCACATCCTTGAGCTACAGGCTGGTCTGAGAGTCTCAGCATTGGTTCTAGAAACTATACTTCTTTCTTTAAGAATCTCTTTTTGGCTCCAGTCAGTGTATCTTACAGTTTACATGGACACTGTAAATTAGTGCCTTGATGCACAACACTAAATATAAGGGACTAGGTATAATGACCAGACCACAAACCTCACGATTCTATGAGCTTGACAATATATGCACAATAATTAAAAAGATGTTACTTATATTCAAAAGCCAAAAATTCAAAATTACTTCAAAAATTGGCATGCATTTTTAACCAAAAAGCAAACAGACACAACTCTATATTTATATGGTGTGCAATCATTGTAGACACAGTCTAACTTCCTCTCCAGTTTATACAATCTTAAGGAAAATACATGAAAGTACCTTCATAAAGCATTTCTGGGTATTATAACACACACACACACCCACACACACCAATAACTTTTATTCTCTTTTTCTGTCTTTTATTTTCTGTTAAATGATAAGAATGTTTCTTAGAAAAGCTTAATGAAGATCAGTTTGAAAAGGGTTGATTATTTTAACAGTAACTCAGTATTCTGGATCAAGTAAAAAGTGTGACAATTGAATGAATGAAATTATGGAACACATTATGTTCGATTATTTAAACGTATACAATTTCTCTGAAACTCCAGGCACATATTTGCTAGGTTGAAACAAATGATTCTAAGAGCCATCTAAAACAACAAATGAGTAAAACTACCTAAATATTCTCTGCAGACTGTGGTGTGGCTCACTATTAGAGTGCCAGTATTGTATAGACCTGGGCCTGAAGTCCTCAGCACACTGTAAAGAAGCAGAATAATATATATTGGGATAAGAGCAAATAGTGTATCGATTTCCAAAGAGTGTTTAAAACATAATAATAATTTTCAAAAACTGTTTAAAACAGAATGATTGTGAAACTGTAGATGTAGCAAAGCTGAAATCATGAGAATAAATATAAAACCCAAAATGCAATCTTTTAATCATACTAAGGAGAAATGGATATATTCTGCAGCATTTTTTATGTAAAATTTATGGGAGCCAAGTAATGATTTGCATTTTGTTCAAAGTCATGAGCACTTCCTTTGACAAATGGAGAAGGAAGATTGAGTGTACAGAAACTGTCATTAAGCAGATGAGTTGATGTTCTTAGAAGAATTATAGAGGTGCATATTGGTGACAAAGAGCACAGAATGGTGGATATTATATATATATATATATATATATATATATATATATATATATATATATATATATATAAAAGCATCCATCTGTAGGGAAAAGTTTTAGAGTAAAAAATAGAATCAATAGGATGGTCAATACGATTCCTAAGAAAAACTGTTGGACAGCTTAAGCAAAGCCCTAAATTGTTCATTAAAATATCTGAATTAGATTGCAGAATCTTTAAAACAAAACAGAAATTACATTTTAAAACACCTACAGTTAAATTATAGGATAGGCATTTTAACTAACATTATCTTTAGTTTTGATTTTTAAATAATTTCAGAGAATAAATTTACATGGAATGGTTAGGATACTGGATGCTTCTGAGCAAATATAAATTCACATTTCTATCTTGTTTCCTTGCTGATGGGAATTACGAGGTAGTTTTTTGTCTTCAAATGAGAATATAGAGGCAAAAGCAGAAGTAAAGCCAAAATATAATTTGAGGATATGATAAAATATTCAATGCATCAAAATACATAAACTGTCTAGGAAGATAACAATGATTGATAAATATAATTAGATACATATTATAGAGGAAGAATTTATAAAACTAAAGACAAATAAAGTCTAGAAAATTGAAAGCATGAAACATCAAGTGAGCTACTAACAGCTTAAAAGTATATAATAATAAGCAAATCTTTGTATTCCTGTATAAAAGTTGGCCCGAGAAAGAACAAATATTCCGCTGAAAAATACAAAAAGTAAACACACACACACACACACACACACACACACACACACACACACACCTCTCATATTAACAAATACAAATAAAATTTAAATGAACAGGCGACAATCAAAAAATTAAAGCTAGGAAAAAGAGGTTCATATAGTGAAGCAGCATATGCTAACAGAGATTTTGAACACCAGCATTACTACTATTACCTTGTGAGTAGACACCAGTAATACCTTGACCTTATGAGAAAAACTGATTCTTCTTCGTTGATATGTCCTCATTCCATCTTATGCTTAAAATGCCTAGCTGGGTTACATATTGTTCCCAGAGCAAAGATGAGCATGCCTGTGTACACAGAGCACCGTGTTTGTTATTGCTCAATCCCAACTCTGTCCTGTATAGTGTTCAAATGGATAACTTGTCATTTGTCATTGTGCAGGACTCCCCACAAGTCTCTCTGGTTTAGAATATCTGATGTCTACTATGCCCATTTAACCAAAGAAGGAAAGTTAAATTTACCAAAAATATTGTATAGTGCATATTCTGCTTTCTGTTCAACCAAATGTCTCTTAAAATGTAACATGGTTTTCAAACACAAACTTGGTTTCATATATATTGTTTTTCCTCAAATCAAGGTATCCCTGCACCTAGTTTCTATATCGTTAACCTCATGACTTCATGTAAGTGGTGTTTCCCTTTGTGTAAATAAGAGACACTTTACATGGAAAATTGAATATATGATCATGCAGCACTGCCCTACCTTAACTCTACTGACATATTACAAGGGCTCCTGTTCCTAGTGATTGATTAGGGATTAAAATAGCAGTATGATTCACTTTCAACTTAAGGAGTGATTCTTAAAATCCACAGAAGTAAAAAGAGCAACAACAACAACAACAACAAAAAACATGAGAATAGGCTTCTGACATATAAAAGTAAAATTACATTAGTTACAGCCAAACTCATATTGAGATTAGAGTGAAACTTTATACAGAATGTCTACTATCTAAATGCCTATTATCTAAAGAGCTTTGGAACAAGTAAAACAAAAACATTACCACATAAGAACAAAAGAAGGCCAAACATAGTCTAAAGAGAAAAAGCGCATATCAGAAGAGGAATTTAAGTATCATAAATATATTAGAGGATATATTGAGAAAAGCAGACAACATTTAAGAACAGATGGATTGCATAAGTACAGGGGAATTTTAAGAGGGATTGAGAGGAAGTGCTAGAAATACACCCACTGTAATATAAATGAAGGATACCCTGGGCAAGCCATCTGTGGACTAGGCACACATAGAAAAAGCATCAATGATTGCTCTTTATCTATGTAACGTTCTTAACTAAACTAAAATTCAAGGGTAAAATGGGGATGAAGGAGAGATGGAAGAAATCCATGAAGGATGGATCAACTTAAACATGCATCAGAAATGAGCTATCAGAACACTGGAAGTAAAAAAAGGAAGGAAACAGAGAAAATTCATATTAATAATGATCACAGCAGACATTAAATCCGTTATACAATAATTTCAGAGAATGGGGAACAGAACAAATGACAAACAACACCGATAATAACCTATGAGTAATAACATTGTCAAATTAGTTGAGAAGGGTAGAGGAAAAACACTAGGATATGTCAAAAGGGAACTTCTGATCTCCAAAACAACATGAAATAAACTTTGGCACAATAAAGAATAAATGAAATATTAACAATGTAGGAAAAGCTCCCCTAGTTTTGGGTGCTTTATGCAGCAATAGTACACAGGACAAGTGAGGGGCAAAAGCCTCCTAAGACAGACCCTGGAACCCCATCACATGGGAAAAATAAAACGTCATATGTCATATTAAAAGCTAAATGAAAGATAAATAATGAATACAGACAAACGATAACCTTACCATTAAGTTAAAATGCTCTTTTTGAAATCCCAACTGTTCTAGTAGAAAACACTGTCATCAGGTTTTTAATTTGGTATTGTATTGAGTAATATTAGACTGTGATATTAAGCTGAACAATCACAACGAAGGAGAGATAGGTACTGGAGACACTCCTTGGTAAAGCAATCATTCTGGATACAAAGAGATAGTGTGCTAGGTTAAAAGGACTGGTTGGCTGTAAATTTCTTAAATTAGACGTAGTGATTGCAAAAATGATTAAAGGCATTATTATTAGCATTCAAAGAAGAAAATGAGTTTAGACAAAATGCTTTGTTAAACTATTTAAGCAGGAAATTAGTACAAGACAACTAAAAGAAAAAGGCATCAAGTAGTCTTTTATAAATATGGTAGATATTAGGCCAACCATGAAAACTATTATTTTAATTGCGCAATCTGATTATTCCAATACAAAGAGAATATCAGAATGGAGAAATAAATATCAAGGTCTAATTGAATAATGTTTACAGAAACCCAATATAAAAATAAGGATATTAAAATAAGGGTGGAGGCAGAAGTCCATCTCATTTATCATTGAATGTTGGATAGCAATATTGATCTTAAAACAGATTTTTAATGGGACAAACATCAGGAAGAAAAGAGCAAACGGAAATGTATCATGGTGTCAGTTGAAAGTCTCTTATGCATTCTATTGAAATAAAATAAATGCATGGGAGTTTTTAATATGTAAGCATCTAATAACAGTATAAAAATCTATGAGGAAAATCTATGGAAGTATGGAAAGATATAAAGTAATCCAGTTATATGCTCAGCCATTAAGTTTCTCAGTAATGGCCACAATAATCAGGCAGAAACTTACATGCATTTTCATGACTTTATCCCCACCATCGGTCAATAAGATTTTGGAATCATTGTGTACTTAAGTGGTATAACATAAAATGAGTGAAAAATCATGATTATATTTTTTATCTCCAAACGTAGCAAAGTAAAACCCATTTTTTTATTAATTTATTCATGTTACATCTCAATGGTTATCCCATCCCTTGTATCCTCCCATTCTTCCCTCCCTCCCATTTTCCCCTTATTCCCCTCCCCTATGACTGTTCCTGAGGGGGATTACTTCCCCCTGTATATGCTCATAGGGTATCAAGTCTCTTCTTGGTAACCTGCTGTCCTTCCTCTGAGTGCCACCAGGTTATGGACACATGGTATACTCAATCAATGAATAGAAGAATACATATTTGATTGAAGGTAGTATATAATGTTAGCCAACACAGAGTACATTCTCAATAGCTTCATATATCTTAAAATATTTTAAATATATATAGTATGCAAATATGACCTTTAAATAATATGGGTACTCTATAGCATTGAATTTTTGTTGACTGTGTGAGATTTCTACTCGTGGCTAAATCTAGGGCAATTCTTCCTTCTGTGGCATGCATTAGATATACATAACCTAATCTAGTTTTCTCAAATTGGCTGTGTGAATTGCATACAGGAAATACCTGGGTCATGCTGTTTGTTTCTGAGGTAGAAGGGAATATCCACAGGAAGTTTCTCATATTAAAAGGATTATCTCTTAGGGAGTTTACTTTCGTTAAAGGATTACCTGGCATATCTCCTGGTGATCTACATTTATTAGTCCAATGACTGCAATTACCACACTTTCTACAAATCTGAGGAAAAGTCTCTATGAATACCTTGCCAAATGTTCTCATCTCTCACAGTTAAAACAATGGATATTTTGATATCTAGGATTAATTTCTATTTTTTTTGGCCAACTAAGTAATCATGAGAGTTGATATCAGCACGAATTCTAATCCATTCATTCATGGATCCTGATCAAGTGTTTAAAGGTCTAGGAATGTTTACTCTATTCATTTGCATTTTAATGCTAATTTTTCAATTAATATCCAACTTGCATCTGGATCTGATATTGTCATGTCCACAGAAGTAATTATTCTATGTAAGTAATCAAAAAAAAATCTCTCCGGGTTGTTGCATATTTGTAAATGACATAGCTCTATTTCATTGTTCCTCCATCTTATCCCAGGCTCTGAAAGCTACTAAAGTAGATTGTATAATAATAGTGTCACCAAATTGCCTAGATTTCTTAAAATAGCCTATTGAGCTTCACCTAACAATTGAACTTTCACTTTATTAATACCTTTAGATTTATTATGATTTTTCATAATTGCAGCTTATTTTCCCCACCTTATCAGCCACTGTAATTGTACAGCTGCTGCTAGATCTTTCCAATGTTCGGCATAACCTTGTTTTACATAGCCCAAATATTTCACATCTCTCTCACATAGAGTGAATGCATTTCACATGCATTTCACAAGTTACTATTCGTTCTTTAGAATGTACAAGTTCTTGTATTTTAACAGGGTTCCTGACTGGCTGCTCATTTTGTGAATTCGCTGGCATTTGTTCCAAAAGACTAAGAAAAGTAGCAGGGGTGGTGTCCTTTCCTCAGTTTCTTTAAGAGGGGGCTCTGCAGTTTCAGTGGCTGTCAATCCTGATCCTTTAGCTTCACTGGTACCCTGGGGTCACGGTTAAGAACTTCTTGTTCTTTTACTTCCTCTGTCTCTTTTCTGCTTAGCCTTTGTAGACTCATAAGTAATTTGCACTACTGTACAGATATTCTTTGTTGTGATACAGTCTACTAAAATCTTTTTGAGAGGAAATATATAAAGATTGCAATAGAAAGTTAGGAAGAGTTTACTCTGGTGGTCACCATTACAGTGGGTATTGTTGTGGCTTTTTCAAATAATATTTTTATCTCATCAAAACTTACCCTTTCTCTTAAGAGTTATGAAATGGAGTTTCCCATTTCTTATGCAAGAAAATTCTGTCTATATAATTAAGATTATGTTTGGGGATGGCTTTCTATGATTCTCTGTCTCAGAGGCTCCTGAAGCACTGAGCTTCCCTAGTCTCTTTGGGTTTCCAGCAGAACTTGAAGAACTGGTGCTTCCTCTGGAGATGATCCCAGGTGAATTTTTCCTCTGTGCCTTTCTATCCCATGTCTCCTGTCTTATTCAATGCTTTTTTATGATGTCCTCTGCTTTCTGCAATGTTGGTGGGCTTTCTCCTCTAATCATACTGGGTTTTCTCTGCAGCCACATTGGGAGCCAAATGTAAATGTTATTTTTATATACTCAAATAATTGGATGATATGAGAGCCATACACAAATCCTTTTTGCTCTTTCTGAGCTCTCACTGGCTGGTGAGAACTCAGCTGTTCTGGCCTAATCTCCTTTCTAAGCTGACTGATTCAAATTGGCTTCTCTTAGCTTTTGACTGGATTGCTCTTCCTAGCCTTTAAATAATTCTTGCACTATGTTTTATTGCTCTGGATCTGTTTCATTCTCTGACTTGTTCTGTCTTTACCTGTTTCTAGCTTGTACTCTCTGCAAATTGTCTCTGTAAAACTGTCCCGGAAATCAACTTCTGGTTAAAACCCTTCTCTCTTTCTGTGTTGCTCTTAAGTAGCCTCTCTTTCCTGTTCTAATTTTGTAAAAAATTGAGCATATCCTTTCTCTGAATCATTCTGCCAAATATTTCTCTGATATGTTACTTTGTCTACCGCTCAATTAGACATCACTTTCAAATATGGCTTCTCTCTTCTATAAACTAAGACCTTCATTGTTTGAATTAAAGGTGTGTTGTAAATCCATGCCTGTTTTCCAACCTACCATGTTGTAATTCAGAGTATGTCTGCATCCAGCCAGATCACTTCGACCTAGAAAGTCTTTGGATTTGATCTCTTGCAAGAACAGCCATATTGTTGGTTTAAAATTTCTCTACAAGGTACTTATTTATTAATCCATCCAAATATGACAGCAAAATCTACTGTGGATGTTGTTTTGACCATGAACTTTATTTGAAATATAAGGGTTTGTTATAGTGTCATTTGGTCACCACAGGAAAAATTTTGTATAAAAACCAAGACATGAAATGGCATTTGAAATAAATAAGTATCAACTGTAGGTAGTGTGTTCTTTTACGTTGACATATAAATTTCTAAATAAATGTTTATTTGCCGAAGTAATGTTCAGAATTTTAGAGCAACAGAATGTTTTAATTTCAAGTCCTTCTTCTGTGGTGTTATTTTCACTTAATATTTTAGTTCTTCTCAATTCTATATGAATGTGGTCCTCTTTGAGATGTGTATATAAAACACAATGCAACCACTCATGGTTTGTCCATTTTTCTACTCTCTCTACCGACACAGAATACAATTTATGTCTCATTGCCTGCCCTTTCTTTGAGAAGACAAGCTTCATGTTCATATAAGTGCTCAATACATAGCAGGAAAATGCTTATTGTTTTTGGAAATAAGAAAAGTCTTCAACAAGATCTCCTATTCAATCATGCCTGGGCCTGGAGTGTGTTTAAGTGTCGTCCTAGCTAAGTCCACTTTTCTTTGCTTCTGGTCTTTATGGGCCTCAGCAAAACCATTCCTTATCCTTCCCTCCTCTTGCTCTAGAACTCCTCCTGCAAGTGTATTAGTTCGGAGGAGACAACTTTTGCCATCCTGTTAATCTAAATCTTCCCAAGATTGTCACCAATAGTGTTGAGAATAAATAAAAAGAAGATGAAAAGAAGCATTGCCTTTTCTTTACATTCTGTTATATATTCAATGTTTTAAAGGTACTTGTTGAGATTTCCATAGATGAAGCATGATAGTATAGGTATGTGTTAATACATAATGCATTGATAATTTTGAAAATATATTCACACATTTTCTAGATTAATAATTTGTTGTGTGAAAACTATCTTTAAGCCTTTTTCAATTACCATTACAATTCAGTTTTATTTCATTAACAATAGTTGATGTAGACTATAATCAGTGCATTTGTTCACTATTTATGATGATTAGAAAGTTGTTATTTGTCAAATCTGAAAGTAATAACATGTAAGTATGCTTTACTATGAAACTATGGAAATCAGTAAATAAAATGAGCACTCAGAGAAAGAATAAGCAGGCTACCAAGATGAGAGATAGCCTATAACCATATAGCGAGGGAGGAGGTCCCCCTTGGTCATGGGCTTGGGGAGGGCAATAGGGTGAAAGCGGGAGGGAGGGAGGAACAGGAGGATACAAGTGATGAGATACAATATTTATCCTTAAAAAAGATGTAATTTGAATAAACTAATAAAATAAAATTAAAAATGTAAACAAAAAAGTAAAGTAGCTCAGTGACAACCTGATCATTTTGATAGTTCTGTTGTAAATATTATGGGATATTTTCAGTTCACATATGAGACTCGATGTCTAATATACCTATAATGTGATGATGCACACATATACACATGTGCACTCACGTATTTACATAACAGACTTAAGGATACTTATCACTGATATAATTTTAATGTGTTAGTAACATTTAAGAAAAACATAACAGGAGAATAAAATACTCAAAACTCAAACTTATCCATAGAAAGTATTTGTATTTTAAATAAAGTAGATTTGTCATCAAATAACACATTGGAACTTGTCACAGACTCAGAACACTTATGGTTTGTCTTTTGAGATATGATGTCTTCACACATTTCTTTTGTTTATGTGAAAGTTTCTGAGGTTAAAGAAATTTCTTGGTCTTTTACTGTAAAAGACTCCCTGAGTCCCATTCAATCTAAAGAGCTTATTAAGCTGTTCCAAAAAAAATGTGTCTCAAGTTGGTAAAGAGAAAGCCACTGAACAGAACAAAGCACCTCAGAAATTGGAAGAATAAAAATACAACCAGCTAGTGAGAAATATGTTAAGAATTCCCACAGAAGCTTTGTGCTCACTTGATCTTTCTTTCAGATGACTGCATCTTCATCTCCCATTTCTTTGTCGGCCCCAAAACGTCTTGCTGAAAGAATTCTTAACGATGCAGTAAGAGGAAGACTTAATTTTCATTTTCATCTTACACAACCAGTAGTTGTTTTATCCTAAGATCATATATATGTATGTGTATATACTCACAATATTTATATCTAT
>OU015751.1:84053381-84095701 GCA_907169655.1 Acomys percivali | reverse complement strand
AGAAGAAGAAGAAGAAGAAGAAGAAGAAGAAGAAGAAGAAGAAGAAGGATTGTAGACTACAATCAGAAAATCTGTTTCCTTACTATATACATGTAAATGAGCTATAAATTGTAAGCAGTAATTAATTCTAAAAAAAGTCAGAACAGAATTTCTTTTGTGAACATAGCATCATTTCTATATGAAAGGTAACAATTTGCATTCTCTGAGGTAGCAGTGGTTTGCGGAAGATGCTAATCAACTGAGGTTGGATACATAGTACTTCTCTACCAACATAAGGTTCTCTCTATCTGTCATCAAAAGTTGGGACAAATTTTCACTTATCATTTAATGGCTAAGGTGCAGTATTTGAATAACATTTCAAATTAAAGTAATGTATATATGACATTTATAAAAGTAATTTGGCTATTGATGTTACAAAAATGACTCAATATTTTACAATATTTAAATTATTTATCTTTGATAATTTACATAAAATATCACTTTGCAATTCCTGTTTTCTCTCCAAATTCTTATGTATACCATTCCATACTTTCTTCCAAACTCATGTCATCATTTCTTCTTAACTGTTGTTACATAGAGACACACATATATATATACATAGAGACATATATATGTATGTATATATGTATATATATGTGTGTGTATGTATACATATATACATACATACATATATATATATGTGTGTAACATGTTCAATTAGTATAACATTATTTGTATGTATTTTGAAATCCTCACTGAAAACTTCCAGATCCACCTGAACATCCCTAACCATTCCAAATTCAAGTCCTCACATTTTATAATCCATTAACAAAGGTTTTTAATAGCTGATTGAAAATCACTGAACCACCTCTCCAGCTGACTGTAACATTTCTCATTTAAAATTGTTTACAATAATTTTATACATGAATGTATTTACATCATTCCTGCTCTGCCCTCTGCCCTCATATCTCTCTTTTGTTCTTGACTGTGTCAAATTATTCACCTCTTCATTTCATTATTATTGGTTTTAGAGATTCTTTTTCAGCTATATGAATTATTTTAATTGCTTATTATTTCTACTAATTACAGCACCATATAACCTCTTATTTTATGTCATGTCTTTTATTAAAATATTCCTAGATCTTAGATGAGCAGTCCTATACTGAGTAAGTGTTATACTACTTTTTTCTAAATTCTTACTAATTTTTAAAGGAAAACATACAGAAGCATGATTCTTTTACATGATGGGCTGTAATCAGGAAATATAAGCCAAATAAATCAATTTCTCCTTATGTTGTTTTGGACATAGTGTTTGTCCCAGCAAAATAAAATAATCTAGGATAATGCATTATAAGGCAAGGGGCTAAACTGGAGGAAATATTCATATTCTACCTGTTTTCATAAAAGATCTTTCATTCATTTGTTCCTCCCTTTCTTCTTTCCTTCCTCCCATCCTTCCATTTCTTTTGTCTCCTCCTTTTCTTCTTTTCCTCCTCCTGTATCTGACTCTTTGTTTGTGTCTGTGCCAGTCTCTGTTTATTCTTCATATTAATCTTCATCATATTTGCATCTGTGACTTTATCTATTAGCTTACATTTATTTGTACTTGTCATATAAACCCTGGTGGCAAATTTATGATGAGCAAAAGTGAAACATCTGAGTTAGATGACAGGCACTTCCTGTGGGAAGTGAAGTAAACCCTCCTTACCAGTATCACAATTTCAATTTCCAGGTTATAAGCAGGTGTTCTGCAGTGCTCTATGGACTTTAGTGTTCATCTGATTTGAGTACATTTTGTTGGTGGTCTTCCCCTTTAAAATGCTCTCTAGGAATAACAACTTTCATGGTTCTACATATTGTTATTCATTTTTAGGGATAATGGAGTGAAATGTGTTAGATAAGCTTTGTTCTGATATGAATTATAGTGTTATAGGCCATGAGGTTCAATATCAATACACTAAAAACCTACATTTTAAAAAGTGCCTTTAAAAAGAATCACAGTAGGCTACCAAGAAGAGACTTGATACCAAATAAGCATATGCAGGGGGAGGTAATCCCCCTCAGTCACAGTCATAGGGGAGGGGAGTAAGGGGAAAATGGAAGGGAGGGAGGAATGGGAGGATACAAGGGATGGATTACAAGTGAGATGTAATATGAATAAATTAATAAAATATATTTTTAAAAGAATCATAGTAGAACAAACTTATATGCAAAAGAATAATGTGAACAAATATATACCCTCTAGTTTTGAAAATAGGAACTGTACATATAAATTAGTTTATTTCACATTGTCATTGCTTTATTAGATAGTGTAAATCATGTGGATTATCTGTATTTGGATGTGGAAATTAACATATATGTATAACATTATGAGTAAATTCTTGGAAGATTATGACATGTGGTTCATATATGTGTATATGTATATGAATGTTTGATTTTAAAACTCTTTAACTACTAAAAAGTAGTAAAGTCATTAACATAATGGGAAAATATAAAAAAACACTTATTAAAGGAGAATAGGCAAATTATATGTAAATTAATATAAATTTATATCCCAAAGAAACAGATTACATTACTCTGTGAAAATATGTCACCTGAAGGCATTTGTGTACAGCTTCATTTTAACGGTAACAAAAATGGAATTACATTTGTTTTCAATGTATAAATTATCTGGATATTCAAATATAAAGAGTTTATTTGGGAGCACAAAAGGCCCCACTAACCTAAACATTCCTGAACAGCAGGAATCAATCTAGGATATCATAATACAAAATTTAAAAATACACTAAGGATTTCTGTAAGTCACAAAACAGCATGGAGTTGCTATAAAAACAGCTAAACAGAAAAATAGAAGGCAATGGTGGACCCAGGAATGAAACAATATAACTATAATCTTTTGAACACTGAGATTAGCACTAAAACACCATTTTAGCAAAGCTATGCCTGTTTAAAAAGTACTTTTAAAGCTGGATGTGTTTGTATAGAAGATCAAACAATCTTCCCATCCCTAACCCTGTAAAAAGCCAACTCAGAATATTTCCATCAGAATACTTGAAACCATTAGAGGACAAAATAAACAGATTTCATTGGTCCTAGAAAAACATTGTAAATAGGAATCAAAGGGCACAGAAAACAAAAGTAAAAATATACAACTCTTTCAAGATCCTGTTAACCCATCCGTAAGTTTGTATATACAAGATAAAATAGCAGTGTATGAAAAAGATGTAAGTGCCCATTTTTATTGTGTCACTATTAGACACACACACACACACACACAAACACACACACACACACACACACACACACGAGAGAGAGAGAGAGAGAGAGAGAGAGAGAGAGAGAGAGAGAGAGAGAGGCAGAGAGAGGGAAAGACAGAGACAGATAGGCAGAGAGAATGGGATTCAATATTTTCTTTACTCCTTTGTTACTCACCTTTTAAGAATGAAATCCTAGGCTGTTTGGAGGTTTCCATGGAACACTTTGGCTAACGATTCTATGAGATATATAACCCAATCCTGATACTGGAAGCTACATTTGGTGACAAAACATGGCCAGTTGGTGCTCTGTTTTCCTCATTACCTGGCAACCATATTTTAAAAACCTTTATATATTTATACATTTTAGAAATGTTCTACTGTATTAGGTTTTGATATCACCACTCAAATAGCCTTTAATTTTATTTGTCTCTTCACATAATTCCTCTCTTGTCACCCTATTTTCTTCTCTCCACTTGAATCTTCTGTTCCAATGCCCTCCCTTATAATCTATATGTATTCTATTTCTCTTTCCTAAGGAGATACATATGATTCTGCCCTCTCTAATCCCTTACCCAACACCTTACCCTATGGATTATAACTTCATTATCATGAATTTGTAAGTAATATCCACATACAACTGGATGCATAAAATATTTGTCTCTACTGAACTATCCTCCTAGCTCTTCCTTATTTCAAGTGGCTTTCTCTCTTATGTATGATAAGTATACTATTCATTTTTAAGAAGAACACAATAAGACAATTTTCATAAGTAGATACTAGAGATTTCAAGTGTGAGCTTTGAATGATAAAAGGACTGCAAGAATATAACAAGGGAATATGCTATCTCCCCATACATGGTGAATCGTTCATTTATATATAGTTATCATGGTCTGGGAATTTCAAACTATTTTTAGAAAAATATTTCAAAACAAGAAATCACTGTCTCTTTTTTTGGACTAGAAGCAATTTACTTGATCTAATGTCTTTGTCTTTTCTACCCTCTTCTCTATTTAAGTTGATAAATAATTTTATAACAGACAAGAGGCAATGCCATTCTTTAAAAGGCAGATGGCTATTGACTATGACTAACTGCGAATGTGCCAGTCCAGTGAAAAAAGCTAAGGGGTATAATCTTCAAAAAACCATTGGAATTTTAGGGGTTATAGCACAGAGAGAAGATCTTCAGTGAATTCACTTACCTGAAGATGGAAACCATTTACAGATACTGAATTTGAATGCATCAACATTAAGTGATAACTGAGTTTTTTTTCACATTAAAAAAAATCCTTTGTCAAAGAGATGGAAATGTAATTAATTTTTAAATCCAGAAGTCTGTACATTATCTCATAATGATGTAGAATCTAGCCATGAAAATCCAGTATCATAAAGATGTTATTTAGATAGTTATTTTAAATCAATATCTCTTTGGTTTGATGTAGTCAAGAAGACAGCATATACAGCAGTGAACATGGAGGCTGTAATCCTCCACACACATGAAAGCAAGAAAAATTAAAGCTATAGCCATCACTGAACTTGCTTTTTTGTCTTTCTAAGACAAGTAGAAATGGCAGCAATGACAGAATTGTGCAAGGTCTGACTTTTTAACCTAAGTGCAAGTACAGCCAGACTGTCACTATTCATGGGTGTTGGCACAAATCACCACACCTTTGGATCAGAAAAATAAGACTGGATTTATGAACAATGGCAAAATATTGTTGCTGTTAACCTTTCCCTTGGGTGTTCTTAGGTACAGTAGTAAAGCACACATTGGTCTTCACACATACCTCTCAAGTGACAGGCAGTCATATCAGAACAGTATTTTTGATAGAGGCAAAGGGAAAATGGATTTACTCTATTCCTCATTGTAGCTCACAATAACTATAGACCTACAAAATGTATTCCTTGTAAGCCAAACCAGAATACATGATAAGGTCAAACTCAATCCTCTTTGTTATCCCCTGGCCCACTATAACTGGAATGTGTGTATTTCAGGTGTACTCGAGGACCCACATTGTCATTTTCTTCCTATTAGATTGTGAAGATGTGAAGAGGAAAACTATTGTTTATGACCTTATCATCTGTGGGTGCTGACATTAACTTCATGTTTCTTCACATTTCTTTCTTGCTATGTAGCAAATCACCCCATATTTTGAAGGATAGAACAATAAGGTTTTTTTTATTAACTCCCATTGTTTCTATGGTCAGAAAAAAACAAAAGGACTTACACGATTACTATGTTACTATTTCTTCTAAGCATCATACACATAGCCCCAGTCACATAACTAAACCCCACACAGGAGGATGGAGAAAGTCTGGATTGCCTAAGATCTAGACATCAGGCCTCTTTACATGTTTTCTACTCATAATAAAGTTTGTGGACTTGGCTAGACTCAGTACATCAAAGATGAATGCACAGAGAGAAAGAGAGTAATATTTTCTCTTTGTTTGCTAGCTTTGTAAACAAATGGTTAGCTACTAATCATGACTAATTCAGACAACAAGGCAGGATGCAGGAGGCTCCATTATGGTAGGCTCCTCAGGCTGTATTGTGAGGATGAAGAACAGAATAAAACATATTACAGTGGCTTACTTTTAAATAGAACCAACACATTGCTTTATATACAATGCTTGAAATAACAAGTGACAAAGAGAAGTAAATGAGAGAAAGAGGCAAGAAGGAAAAGGAAAATTGTAACAAAATAAATTTCAAGGCAAGCAATTAAATGCATGATACACACACTAGTCTCTCACTTAGAACGTGTATATCTAATTTATTTATTCTTTTTATAAATATATTTCTGACTTTATTCCATGAAACGAAATGATGAACAGAGGACAAAAATACTGAAATCATTTTAACATCATTCCCTAGTTAAATGATATGAATCTTTGAATTTGAAACAAATTTATCCATGTTAATATTTTCATGCTTTTTCCTTAGGACATTATGACTTCTGAATTTTTAACAATGATTAATGCTGAGTAGCAGTATTAATGAAACAAAATATTCTGTTTTATCACTACCAGAGATATAAATAACTAAACAGGAATATACCATTATCAATGTCAGTTTGTTAATAGATTCAGTGTATTTTTACTCCACACTTGAGATGATTTTAACAATTTCATTTGATGATATTTCTAAGCAAAGTGGTTGTTGGATTTTCTAATATATTTTCTAGTACTTGAACAGCATCCAAGAGATATAAAGCACATAATGTGTCTCATGGCATCACTAAAATCCGTATTATTTTTCTTTTGACCTTTGAGTTATTTCTTGAAGTCTCTCTGATTCTAGGATGAGGGGAGATTTACTTACATACATTGTAACTCTTCCCATTGGCCCTGTACTTAGCTTTTGTTGATCCCTTGTACAGATCTATTGATGATGACTAGATCACAGCATATGGACATGTTGTCTACTGGGCAGTTCTTCACCCAGGATTTTCCTATAATAGTTCTTCAGATTTATTTCTTCCTGTGGAACAAGAATATGAAGTTATTCCTTTTAGGCTAAAGTTCTACACTCAACTAAAAATGTTACCTTTCTATGTAAGTATTAATGTCAGTTAATCCATTTATAGATAGCACAATTTCTTGGACCAATTCATCAGAAGATATTCTCTTATTGTAAACAAATTTCACATGATTATATTAAAATACCACTTTTCACCTCTTTCTGGGAAAAAAGTTTCATACACTTTATAACTACAGATGTGGTGGTAACTGGTAAAACTATTCTAATTCAGATTTTTTAATTATTCAAATTGTGTTATTATTTTTATTGTTTGATACAGGAACCAAAAATTGTAGATATCAATGAGATACAATTAATATTTAAGTATAATATTATACTTTAATGTTGAATTAAGGTTATTATGTTGATAAGATTTTTTTCTCCTGATCATCATCGTATTTTTAGTTTTTTATTATATTTCTCTTTTAAGATATACACTTATATAATTACACATAAATAAAATGAACTACATACATCAGGAAGAATCATGAAACAATGAGGAATTATATAAATGTTACATTCGTAGTGATTTGGTTATTTATATTTGGCAGCCTTGAAGAAAACATCTTTCCTATCTTGTTGAGTCTAAAATTCTAAGTGAAAATCAATATCTATCATGTCTTATCTCTATTAACTTAAAACATCTACCTAAGTCTACAAACATCTTTACCCCTCACCAACTAAGCTTAATTGTAAGACTAACATAGCTGGTCTTCAACCTCATCAGAGACTTGAGAAGGAATAAAACTTAACTATCTGAGTGAACCAGAAGTGCAAGTTAGCAGCTTCAAAAATGAAAAAATGACAGAGAGTTTACTGCCTAGACAGTCTCCCAAACTCTCTGTAACTTTGGAGCATCATCTTCATCCTTCTGGCCCAATATATCTGACAGACATATTTGTGAGGCAGGAACTGTTGAGGACTTGCCACTCTGTCTTGGCAGACTACAATGTACTTTGGAATCTCCAAGAGAATCTTAGCCCAGAGATCTGGCTGTTTTGTCACACTATGACACTTGACAGCAGTCACTCTTCCAGTATTTGTATCTCTACTATCTGTTTTCAAGCCAAATTTAACTTTTTTCTTGGAAGTTGCCGTGTTCAATTCTTCACCAGAATTGCCAATGAAGTTATTGAAATATTTTGAAAACATTTTTTTATTGTCATTATATGTGGTTAGACAAATTCACTCCATTTTCTAAAACTCTTCCATTTTGGTTGAACTGTGGCCAATCCTAAATCTCAAGCATTTTGTTTTCCAGAACTAAGGCACCATTTTTTACCTTTTTTTTTTTTTTTTTTTTGAGATTTTTCCCTCCAAACACTCATAACTGATTCAGAGACAGACTGACTGTAAGTGCACACTATGGACTACGCCTCACTTATGTGGTACAGAATTCTCCCCATTCCTCTGAAACCTATAGGAAAGGATTCTAACTAGGCAGCATGAACATGCCTACAGTGATAAAGGTGCTTCAAATAAATCTCTTGCCCAAAATGACAATTTGTCTCATTAAACCCATGAGCCCCAAAACAAAACTCTTGTTAAAATTCCCCATGATGCCATGGACTGTATTTCCTCTAAAAAGGCTCATATCAATTTCTTATTATCAAGTTCATATCCTGTGATCTACAGAATGCAGTCTATCTTCTGTTTTCTTTTCCCTTCCCCATTCTCTCTTATTATTCCTTTTCTTCTTCTTTTTTCTATACATCTGTCTCCATGTGTGTGTCTGTCTCCAAACACTCCTCATTATTTTATGTGGTAGCCAACAAGCTTATTGAAGAAGGAGACCAAGCTTGCCTCATCATCTCCTACTAACTAAAATCCTACAGTTTGCCTAATCCATTGTAAATGTTTTATAAGCAATTTATGTACTATATAAAACTGTAATTAGCATGCTAATTCCTTTCCTAGTTTGTATCAATCCATTGAAAACATATTCTCTGAGAAAGAAGAGAAACGGTTGTATGGAAGTTTTGGTTTCCTTAAAAACTCAGTGATGTTATCTAAACAGGTTTTCTTTTAATTCCAAGGGTGGGATTAGAGTTTGTGCTTTTGTTTGTGCACAGCTGGTATTTGCATCTTGCAGGGCCTGGTCTTTGCAGCTTGTAATGTCTTGCCTCATGAGGCATTGAGAGGGGCATGGTCTTTGCCAGATACAGTTAGTTTAATTCTGAGGACTCTGGGGAAATATAAGGGCTCCGAGAGAAGGTGTGGCAGTTTGAAGATGACAGAGAGAGACATTTCAAGGTAGTAGCTTGCAGAGGACAGATTGAGATGTTTCAAGGTGGCAGTTTGAGGAGACAGACAGGCAGAGGGCTGTGAGAGGAATGCTTGAAGGACATCATTCCCAGAGACAGAGAGAGATGCTTCAACAAACCTTAAACAGCTAGGAGAAATAAAGTGGTCTATGCCCAATTCCCTACTAAGCTTATTTTACTCTTACCTAGGATTAAGGGTTTAGTGGAAAGGAGGAAGAAGCTTAAATATCCCAAATAATATAGCTTTAAAACATAGCATCAACAATGTGGATGAAGACAAGAAAAACTTAAAAGATTATGGAGATTCATAATGTAGGAATAGTAATATATGAGAAATATTAAAGGATGGCTAAAAAGCAGGAAAGTAGTTAAAAGAGTACTTGCTCCTATTGTAAAGAAATGAGGTTTTGCTCTCAGAACTTACATGGAAAATCACATCAATTCAGTATCTTGTTTCCAAAGAATCAGGCATCTATTCTTACCATCTTGGGCTCCAGTGCACATGCTGCAGATAGATAGATAGATAGATAGATAGATAGATAGATATGCATATAAAATAAATAATCAATTTTTATTTTTGTTTATTAAAACTTATTATAATTTATCAGAGTGCATCCTGTTAGTTATCCCCTCACTTTTATATTCCCATTCCCACCCTCCCTCCCTCTTCTGCCCTATTCCCCTCCCCTAGGCCTCTGACAGAAGGGGATCTCTTCTCCCACCATTTGACCACAGCCTATAGAGTTTCATCTGAATAGCCTGATTCCCCTTCCTCTGCGTGCCCACTAGGCCTCCCCACCAAGGAGACGTGATCAAATTGGGGCCACTAGAGTTAATGCAGAGTCCCTGCTCTCCTCACAACAGTGGAGAATGATCTGTCCATTGATTATATCTGAATTGGTATAGGTTTACTGCATGCATTATCCTTGGTTGGTACAATTTTTTTTAAGTCCCCAACTGGGCACAGATTTCCAGCATTGATAGTCTCCTTGTGGGACTCCTGAAACCTCTGGGTCCTTCTATCACCCCAATTTTCCATAACAATCTCACCTGGAGTCCAGCAGTCAGCTTCAGCATTGTGTGGATCCCCCACAGGGTGCAGTCTCTCACAGGAAATCTATTTTGAGCTAACATCCACTATAAGTGAATAGATACCATATGTGTCATTCTGTGTCAGGGTTACCTCACTCGAAATGATCTTTTCTAGTTCCATCCATTTGCCTACATATTTCAAGATTTTCTTGTTTTTAATAGTTGAATAGTATTTCATTGTGTATATGTACCAAAGTTTCTTTATCCATTCTTTGTTTGAGGGACATCTAGGTCGTTTCCAGATTCTGGCTATTGAGAAAAAGGCTGCTATGAACTTAGTTGAGCCAATGTGCTTGTTGTATGGTGGTGTATCTTTTGGGTATTTGCCCAGGAGTGGTATAGGTGGATCTTTATGTACCACTATACCCAATTTTCTGAGAAAGCACCAGATTGATTTCCAAAGTGGTTGTACAAGTTTTCACTGCCACCAGTAGTGCAGGAGTGTTCCCCTTTCTACACATCCTCACCACCATGTGCTGTCACTTGAGTTTTAGATATTAGCTATTCTGACTGGTGTAAGACGGAATCTCAGAGTCATTTTGATTTGCATTTCCATGATGTCTAAGGACATTGAACATTTCCTTAATTATTTCTAAGTCATTCAATTTTCCTCTGCTGAGAATTCTATGTTTAGCTCTGAACCCCATTTCTTAATTGGGTTATTTGGTTTGGTGGTGTTTATTTTCGTGAGCTCTTTATATATTTTGGATATTTACCCTTTGTCAGAAACTAGAAACACCCTAGAAATCCCTCAACTGAAAGAGTGATAAGTGAAAATATGGTAAGTTTATCCTGTGGAGTGTTACTCAGCTGTTCAAAATTTGTTTGAAAATGGACAGAAGTAAAAAGAAATCATCATCCTGAGTAAGGTAACCCAGACCCAGAAAGACAACAATGGCACATACTCACTTATCCGTGGGTAAGTACATAATAGCCATGCTACAAACTATGTTTCTTAACTTCTATTGTCTTTCCTCATATTCCCTCTACCACTTCCATCTCCCATTCTCCTCCCTACTTGGTATTCCAGTTCCTAACCTGCCATCTATCCATCCATAACTATCTATTCTACTTTCCTTCCTAAGAGATCTATCAGTGTTCTCTTGTCCCTTACTGTTTATCCTTCTTCTGTGTTTCTATAGATTGTGTCTTTGTTATTATCGACTAACAGCTAATATACACCTAAAAGTGAATAATGGCCAAATTTGTCTTAAAAACATCAATCTTTCAGTTATAGAATGATAAATATGGTTTGCTCTGTGAATGCAAATAGAGTAATTTATTTAAATGGATACAACTTTAACTTTCTGACTAAACCAAATATATGTATGCATTATAATTTTGCAAGGTTTTTTTTTTGTGTGTGTGTATCCTATCTAATTTAACACTGTATGGTAGATTGAAAAGGAAAGCACATGGAATACTTCTGGGTACTCAGGAATCCTCTGTCCTTCTCTTCAGCATGTTCCCCACTAAGCTCAGCTCTTCATCATGATTCTTTTATTTATTTAATTTTAATTAAATTGATTTATGTGTTCCCAGGGATTGCAGGTGTTGTTTAAGTCAGGGGATAACTTTCAGAGGTTTGTTCTCTCCATATGCCATGTAGGTCTTTGAGGTCAACCTTATGTTACCAGGCTTTACAAGAAGCATCCATTCGCATTAGGGTATCTCCACCAGTGCAAATTTCCTCCCTATTTTCTAAGAGAAGTTTCAGATAGCGTCAGCACCTCTTCAGGTTTTTATCCACTCCACACCTTCCAAAGTACTTCCAGAATGTTCTTCAAAGATTGAAAATTTATCATAACACCAAGCTTTAAATCTTTCAGTGGCTTACTCTCCTAAGCAGGGAAAGGTTGGGTATAATTTGTTGCCTGTCTCATTTATATTCCTTTTCCCATTATGCCTTCCTCTTCTCACTCCACCTTTGATTATTTATAGATGCTTGAAAATGACCTTCTCTCTTATTCCTCTGGGACTCTATGCAGGTTTTTTGCTGTCTACCATGACTTTCTCCTACATTTCGCACTTGGTTAAATACCACTTGTATTCAAATATGCAGTTCAAGTGTAATCAAGACCTGGGTATTTTAGAGTTCCCTATGTGTAATGGGTTCACCCTCTTCTAATTTTCCAGATACATTTATTGCATCCTGTATGGTCACATGTTCAGATCTTATCATAATGCTACATTCTTATTTCAAAGACTCTGAGAAAAATAGACCTTTCTGTCACGTACAGATTCTGAGAACTGATATCTACCCAGCAGTTCATGTCCCAAAAGGTAATAATTTAGATACTCTGGTTACAAAACTGTTTCCCTAGATTGAAAATGATATATATCCACTTGGATTATTTTTTAATTTTGTCGATATGAAATATTCTATTAAAATAAAAATGAGAGTATTAAAATGTATTTTTGTAAAGTTATTCTTCACTTTATCTGCTTCTTTTCTTCTTCTTTCATTTGCTCCAGTTATTCTTACTTCCTTATTACTAGACAGCTCCTATATCACCATGGGCTTGCAAAACAACCTTACTGTATATTATTTGATATTTTATATTATCATTATTTAATTTGTGTGTGTTTTCATTTGTGTGATGATGCATGAGTGTGCATATGGGCATTTTTTTGTCTGCTGTGATGCATGTGTTTTGGCAGAGAAGTGTAAGGCAAAGCACAACCTTGGGAGTTGGCACTTAGATTTCATAAAATCTTTTTCTATTAGAGCTTCAGAAATTTCATACAACTTTTAATCATACTTAATCTCTTCTCATATCTATCTCCCTTCAATGTGTCCTCATTATTTTCATCCATCACAACCAGTGTGTATAGCCTTTATACTGGTGGATGGGTCACTTTCTACGGAGTGTGATAGGCCCGTCAGTAGCAGTACTCTTAGAGAAACCTGGCTCACACTCCCAGTAGTGATCAGGTACCTGTATCTCCTCCGTTAGGGGTGAGTTTCATGTCCACTTTGCCTCTCCATGCTAAAATTTTCATGTGCTTTGAGGTTTAATTGAGTTTCGGTGACGCATGATCTTCTAACTGCTGTGAGTTCTATCTACCTTGTCTTATTTTGTCTTTTGTTTTTTATTACTTACAACAATTTATAAATTTGAATAAAGATTGACCATATTGTTTACAACCCCAAAGGCCTTCCAGATTCTTTCTAGCCACCCAACTAAATTTTTCTCAAATAACAAAACAAAACATAACCAATACCAGAAAAACAAACCTCCAAAACAAAGAACACAGAATTAAACCACACTCCAAGATTAAACAAAAAACAAAAACAGACCAAACAATAACCTATTGGAGTCTATTATAAGTTGGTTAAATACTGCCAAGCACCAAGCTATCATGGAGTATTTGATATTCCCTATATCACTCGACTGAAGAAAACTGATTTCTCCTCTCCCAGCAGATAAAATGACAGTTCAGTTGTTACATTTTACTCTGGTGGCTAGGTTTCATTAATTAATTAATTAATTAATAATTCTTTAATATATAGCAAAATAAAAGAAATAAGATAAAACAAAAGCTATCACATTGAAGATAGATCCTGTGTTAATTTCTAAATGATTCCATATCATGGGTACATTTTCTTTACAGCTTAAAACATTATTTGGTCTAAATAATAAAACACCTTATATAAAATTGTTACTTTATATTTTGTGACCATAATTATTTGTAAAGAGTTCTAGTAAAGAATTTTGAAAGCCATAGGCTCAAGTTCAAGTCATCAGCTCCAGAAAATGGGAGTTATAAGTACAGCGATATATGTTTATAGGGTGAGGGCAAGTGTCCCAGGGGCGCTGCTTGACAAAGTTACACTGCCCAAACAACCCAGCATCTTCACCAAGCATCCTGAGGGCCTGCTTGACAAAGTTCCAGTGCCTGGATGTCTTGGACTGACCATTTACTGCCCTTGGTAGATAGTTCTTACTGTTAAAAAGCCCTCTCTCCGAAGGGTAGAGTTGAAATAATATGAAAAAAGCTGGTGTTGATTTAAAAACAATAAAACTAATGGAAGTTCCCTGGAAAAAAACAGCAGTGCAGAAAATTTAGGCCTCCGTACAACCTTTTTAGGTTTAGCTTTAGATTATTAATAAATGATATGAGTAAGTATGAGATATAGGATTTGTGAAAATTGTTAATGTGGAAAAAGTTAGGGAAATTTTAGGAGCTGACAAACTGCAATTGAATCACTAGGCTTTCATGTTCGGCTTCAGAAATAAAAAGCTGGCATGGACAGGAAGTTATTTTGATCAGGCTATTGTTGACAGACCTTGGTACCTTCCTGAAGGCAAAGTAAATGGCTATATCCTTCTATTCTTTGCAGAATCATAATAAAGATACAAATCATATTGAAACACAGAGTAAAACAATAAGATGCCTGCCCTCCTGAACAGACTTGGGAGACCAGGACTCTCCTGATACTGTAGGAAAACAAAGAATAGACTTTAGCGTTTGCTTAAGCAAAAGGCTGCACAATAGTTTAAGAATCAAAGAAAAGGACGGGTGGTCTTATGCCAAGTATAAAAGGAAAATAGAAGAAAGAGAGGAAGAATGAAACAAGGGCCAGAGCGATTGGACTTCTGTAGAAAGACAAGTTTGATACTGCAGGTAGTAGGAGGTAACTTCTGATCTATTAATGTTGTGCTAAACTGAAACAGGATCAAACTCACATACAGTTGCCAAGGCTAGCATTTCTGTAACTGTAAGGCTTTAATACCCCAATTTTAAGGAAAAAAAATTGAGTTAAAAGAAAACTGATTTTATCATGATGTTAATTTTTCGTTCTTATGAAATTTGTTGTTTGTTCATTTTGTTTGTTTTGTTCCTAAATACCCATGCAACCAAGGAAAACTTAAGAGCTATGTAATTAGTAAAGTTTATGAGGAAATGCTTTTGTGTATAAGGAAAGCTTGCAACAGACACAGGTTGTCAGAGCAAGTAAAGCCATATCAAGATGTGCTTCCCCTCTGTCTGTCTCTCCTATTTCCCATTAGCTGCCCTGCATCGCACCTGGTACAGGACCACACTCTGGTAAGGGGTGTTATTACCATCATCTGGGTGTTCTACAGGGAACTAGAAATAGAATTCTGTCTCTCTTATGTACTCCAGTGATTTTGTAGTTTTTGTTTTTGTTTTCATTTCAGATGTAAGGATTAGAACAAGCTGACTTTAGTCTACAAGGACATCTTAATTTGTCCTAGGGCTCTATCTTGAAAATATACAGGGGGAGGAAATCCTCCTCAGGAACAGTCATAGGGGAGGGGAATAAGGGGAAAATGGGAGGGAGGGGACAATGGGAGGTTACAAGGGATGGGATAACCATTTAGATGTAACAAGAATAAATTGATAAAAATTAAAAAAAAAGAAAATATAACAAGTAGAAAATATTGATCAGAACTTATATTTTGTATGCCAATGAAATTAATTTCGTACCATAGCAGTGCCAAAACTTCACAGATTCAGTTGTCTTCGATTGTGATCTGCTAAGTGATCAGGCTAATTGATCAGCTTGGAACTGTGTTCATTGCTGATCCAGCAATATGTGAGAGAAAATGTCCTGTATTATCACGAGGTGGGTAAATATAAAAATTCAGAACTTAAAATATGGTTACTAGAAAGCAGCTATTGGTTTTGTTTGCATAGGGATACAGAACATTGTAAATCAAGCTGCCATGTCATTAGGAAGGATAATGTGTCCCGGCCACCAACTTTTCACAGAGATAATTGCCTCCTTAACATCAAGGCCTAAGGAGACAAAAAGAAATTATTTGTATGTTGGATTTTATATTTTTAAGGTGATAACTTATGTATTGACATTGGTTAGTATCCATTTTTTTGTCACATATTTAGGATGAATAAGAATGGACTGTATGGGAAATGAAGGAATGACAGTTCTTATATTTAACTTTCTGTACAACTTTATTATAGTATGAGTTTCTTTAAATTAACCAGACAACTTTGTTAATTTCAAGTATTAGTAAGTGAAAACAGATGTAGAATATACTAGGAAAAAAGCCCAAAGTAATATTTTCTCCCTGTAGGCCATAAAAATAATTCTATGCTTCTCCTATAATACTGCAGAGAACAGAGAATAAGAAAAAGATGTCATGATTTCAAGAGGAAGCAAGGGTGGAACCATTGGAGGGTGGTAGAGTGATAAAGGGGAAGGTAGAAAATGTTCTAATGTTATTTTATTAAAAATATAATTATTTAAAAGTGATATTTGTTAATTATGGCATGAAGTTATTCTGTGTAGTTTTTGTTCCTTGTTCATCTCAGTTAGGCTAGAAGAGACAGTCCTCTGTAACATTACTATCTGGGTTATAGAATAAATATGAATTTGGAGGTCAACGCAGCAAAGATAATTGCATATCTACTTTTTTCTAACAAGACTGTGTCAGTGTTTATGAATATATTCACATGAAGATGTCAAATATGTGCCTTGAATTTCTTACATAGCATATTTTGTTTTATTTAATACCAAAATTGCTAAAATAGCCAAAGTAGAAATGACCATCATTCATTGACAATATTAGTGAAATATGAATTTTAGGTGTCTTTTGGGTAATTTGGGGGGATTGGATATAAATACATTTTATGTTGATGTTTGCTTCTACTTTCTGCAAGCTAAGAGCATTCTTGCATGTGTAGGTGGTTAGAAAAAGTCCAAAGTATACTATGTGAATACATGTAAAGTTACAAAATAGTATAAATATCTATGATTAAAGGGTTCCATGAACATAAGGACAGCTGCCTGTATTTTTTCATGATTACCATTCTATAAATATAGTACATGCTAACAGGAAAACTAAGGGACATAAAAATACTTAGTATAAAAACTTTACAGAAAAATATTTACTGGCTCGATGTAAGATGCAGCACACAGTTTTACAACTGCAATTATAATTAAAGTATGGTTTTATATTGTATTGCTATTGATCACAACTTTGTCTTTTTTCTGACTAAAAAGTTTGAATTGACTAGATACAGAACATAATATTCAACAAATGTATGTTATCAAAGCAAATTAAGAAATCAGTGCACACATGGATGATGACAAGTGTTCAAATGAGTTGAAGTGTTAATAATACCTGAACAACACTGATGCAGTAATAATAATGATTTAAATTTAGTACTTTGAAAACTTAAAATAGTAACCTTTCAATTTAATATATCTTTAATCATATTTCCAACTTTATAAAAATTTGATTACTAATAAAATAGGTAGCATAGGGACAGCAAAATTGTTCAGTGGTTACTGACACTTGCTATCATAAATAAACAGATGAGTTAAATCACTAGATATCACATAGTAGAACCAGAACTGAGTTCTGAAAGTTATCATTTGATATCTGTATCTCCATATTAGCACACCTAGAATCACACACACACAGACACACACACACACACATACAAATATATACATATACACATATATATCAAAAGTGTATAAAATAAGTAGCATGTGATTTTAGGTTTATTGACAATTTAAAACATATGAAACTGGTGGCACTCAGAGGAAGGAGAGCAGGCTACCAAGAGGAGAATTGATACCCTATGAGCATATACAGGGATAGGAGGTCCCCCTCAGTCACAGACATAGGGGAGGGGAGTAAGGGGAAAATGGGAGGGAGGGAGGAATGTGAGGATACAAGGGATGGGATAACAATTGAGATGTAATACTACTCAGCTTTTAAAAACAAGGAATTCCCAAAATAGGTGGACAAATGGGCTGAACTAGAAATGATCATAATGAATGAGTATATATTCACTTATATCTGCACACTACCCCAAGGGGCATGTCCCATGAATGTCTTTACTTACCAGGAAACTGGGACAGAGGGGAGGATATCCTATTGGGACTCTAGATGATGGAAGCATGGGAGAATGGGGAAATAAAAAGCCCAGGGGTCCTACTCAAACTAGGGCTCCAGCCAAGGACAATACAGGCCGTAAACTTCAAATCCTTACCCAGATCTGGCCAATGGACAGGACATTCTCCACAGTGAGGTGGAGAGTGGGGTATGACTTTCACATGAACTCTGGTGCCTCACATTTGACCATGTCCCCTGGAGGGGGTGACCTGGTAGCACTCAGAAAAAGGATGACAGGTTACCAAGAAGAGACTTGATACCCTATGAGCATATACAAGGGGAGGAAGTGCCCCTCAGTCACAGTCATTGGGGAGGGGAGTAAAGGGATATGGGAGGGAGGGAGGAATGGGAGAATAGAAGGGATGGGATAATCATTGAGATGTAAATTGAATAAATTAATAAAATAAAAAGTAGTATGAATAAATTAATAAAAATATATTTTAAAAAGAAAGGATATGCTAAGGTTATAATTATTTGATATAAGTGAGTATATACCATTTGAGTCTTTCTGCTTCTGGGTTAACTCACTCATTATGATCATTTCTAGCTCAATCCATTTATCCACAAATTTCGGGAATTCCTTGTTTTTAGTAGCTGAGTAGTATTCCACAGAGGGGAGGACATCCTATTGGGACTCTAGATGAGAGAACCATGTGAGAATAGCAATGTAGAAGGATCCAGTGGGTCCTAGAAACCTACAAGTAGAACATTATGATAGGCAGATTTGGGCCGAGGGGTCCCGCTCAAACTAAGGCACTAGCCAAGGACAATACAGGCGGTAAAATTTAAACCCCTACCCAGATCTAGCCAATGGTCAGAACAGTCTCCACACTTGAGTGGAGAGTGGGATATGACTTTCTCATGTACTCTGGTGCCTCACATTTGACTATGTCCCCTGGAGGGGGAGACCTAGTGGCACTCAGAGGAAGGACAGCAGGTCACTGAGAAGAGACTTGATACCCTATGAGCATATACAGGGGGAGGTAATCCCTCTCAGGAACAGTCATAGGGGAGGGGAATAAGGGGAAAATGGGAGGGAGGGGAGAATGGGAGGATACAAGGGATGGGATAACCATAGAGATGTAACAAGAATAAATTAATAAAAAAATAAATAAAACATAAAAAAATAATTATTTGATATGTAATATCCAGCATACTTATAACTTAAATTGAAATAATCACTTTACTAATTGATGTCTAGTATTAAAAACCTGAATTATGTGTAAAATTGCAAGGTTTTAATAACATGTTTGAACGGAGACTATGCCACTTTTAAACTGTATCACTTTGGGTAAGTTACTGATGTTTAGAATTTTTATTTCCTATACCTTGAAGTTTCAATAAAAGGTTTTAAAATAAAATAATATAGGAAATGCTTACAGATAGTGTTCAATAAATTGAGTGAGCCTTTCTTTTCTTCTTGCTTCAAATTGGGAGTAATTACACACTATTTTAGAACATATAGATGGTTTCCACCAGGTATTTCGTTCTAATATTTCCATTTTTCATGTATTCTAGCTTGCATTCAATTCAAATCTAATATTTTATTACCTATATATGATCAAATTACACAATTAAATAAACTAAGTGTAACATTACAATTCTTATATGAGTGAAGAAAATATTAACATATTAATCATAATACCTTAACTTTGAAAGGATTCTTAATAAAAATTATTTATATACTTTATTTTACTTAAAGAAACAGTTTTTCTAAAAATAACTAAAGAGATTCTTTTATACTTCTAAATTTTGTGTTATTAAGATAAAATATTATAGAAGTATGAGCTTTAAAAAAAGAATGATTAAAAATGTTAACATGGTTGATTACAATTGCCCACCAAAAAATGTACAAATACAATATTTTCTTAAGCTTACAAACTCTTAAATCATAAAATGAATGCATTATTATTAACATAAGAAAGGCTTCTTTGGCCCTACCCATTTAATTACCAAATAACATTATTGTACTGAACTATTTCCAGAGGTATGAAAGAGTCTGCTCTAATTACTCTTTATGTGTGTCACATGAATGGAATAAGATGAATCCATTGTACCTGCATATTTTGTTTAGCTTTATTGTGGCTTGGGTCATGCAATTAAACAACCTAGACTCATCATTTCAGAATCCAAAAGAATTCAAGTCTGCCTGGAATATGTAGAGTATTTTTTCATATATTTTAAACACTGTTTTTGTTTTTTTTTTTTTTTTTTTTTTTTTTTTTTTTTTTTTTTTTTTTTTGGTATTCCACATACTGTTCCCAATGAATGAAAGCCTTGGGGAAGAGAAGATCTGAAGCTTATTCTCTGATTTGGTAATTTCTTGATGCTTCATGTTGTCTCATACAAACACACATCATCTTCCCTTGCCTCTTTTTCGGCTATGGAACACTCCTCTAAGAGTGCCTGGACATGGGCAATAGTGTAGTGGAGGTCACCTACTATTACTTCTTATGGGAACTATATGGACTCCAGCACTCCTTTGGCTTACTGCAAACTCTCACTTGAAATCACAGATTATTTCCTTTCTTATATTAAAACATTTTGAAAATTAAACAGTATTTTACTTAATTGTTTAAATGTAGGAAATAATTAAATATATGCCCTTTATCCTGTTTGTGTAAACCGAAGCCTGTCCTAAATATCACTCAGGTTGGTTTTAGGATGAAAAGGAAAAGTGTTCTTTTCTGATACTAATAACATAAAGTTTAAATAGTATTTAAATAATATTGGATTTTAAAAATATCTTAAGGTGAAATAAAGACGTTATAAATTTTAAATTTCCTTTTATTGCAGATATATTTTTCTCACATAATATGTCCCAATTGTCATTTCATTCTATGCATCCAGCTCCTCTGCAATTCCCATCCCATTTGGATATGTCCACCTTCCTGTCAGGCTTCTAAGGGATAAAAATAAAATACAATAGATACTATCAAATAAAATATGACAAAAGAAAACCTAACAAACAGGAATTGGACAAAACAAACAGACAGAAAGAAAAGAGCCCAAGAGGAGCACAAGAAACAGAGACCAAATCATTTGCACAGTCAGGATTCCCGTAAAAATACTGAACTGGAAACTATAATATATAAGCCAAGGAGCTGGTGAAGACCTGTGCAAACTACTTCAGTCACTGTGAGCTTATACGTTGTTGATTCAGAGGGGATTTCTTGTTGTCTTCCATGCCTCTGGCTCTTAGATTCTTTCCGCCTTCTGTTCCACAAGGTTTATTGAGCCCTGAGGGCATAGATTTGATGGGAGATATTCGTCTTGGTTAAGGCTAGCTCCAAGCCTCTCACTCTGCATAATGTCTGGCTGGCTGTCTCTGTATTTGTTTCCGTTTTTACAGGCGGAAGTTCTCTGATGATGTCTGAGCAAGGCGCTGATATGTGAATATAGTTGGATTCCATTAGCAGTCATTTTAGTGCTACTTTTCTTCCTGTTTTTAGACCAATAGTATCTGGTTTTACCCTACGTCCCTGGACTATCTAGTCTCAGGTTCTTGGTCAACCAAGCAATGTTAGGTATTGGTTCCATATCCTGGAGTGGCCCATAGATTAAAAATGATAATGGATGGCTACTGCCAGAAGCTTTGCGCCATCATTTTCCCAGAACATCTTTAAACTGCACACCACTGTCAATCAATTTTTTTAATTTTTTACTTAATTTATTTTTTGGCTGTTAGTGTGTTTATGTTTCTTTTTTTTGCCTTCAGAGTACCTTTCTATACCAAAGATGCTAGGATGTAGGGGTGAAGGATCCGTACAGATTGGACTTGTCTATGTTCAATTCATTATATAGATGCTACATTCAACAATAGGCCCTTGCTGTCAGTTGGAGGAGAGCAACCTACATTTAGTCCTAAAAACAGTCTACGGTGTTTGGGGATTCCCATGAGACCCATTTGGCTAGCAACACAGTTAGATGCCTGTAACTCTGTCTTTCACTAATTTGTGGACTTTAATATATATTTAAAAAAAAATCAAATGATTTTAGTATAAGAAAACGATGACTTCTTTCTTAAATGTTTAAATAAGACCTTCATAATTTTTGAATATTGGAAGGAAATACACAGGAAAATGTTCACATAATTCCATCTTGTCAGTCTCCTGGTATACAACAGCCCTTTATTTCTTCCCTTAAAGGAAGAGTTCTTTTTTCAAGCCCTTTCTCATCCCTTAGGGCAGTTTTGTTTCACGGTACATGATTGACTTTAACAGTTAGTAATTTCATGAAGTTAGTTATTTCCAAGTTTTTTCTCTTTTTAAATAATTTTCCATTTTTATAATGTATTTTATTAATTTATTCATATTACATCGAAATTGTTATTCCATCCCTTGTATACTCCAATTCTTCTCTCCCTCCCATTTTCCACCTACTCCCCTCCCCTATTACTGTATATGCTCATAGGGTATCAAGTCTCTTCTTGGTAACCTGCTATCCTTCCTCTGAGTGCCACCAGGCCTCTCCATTGATGGGACATGGTCAAATATGGGGCTCCAGAGTTTGTGTGAAAGTCAGTCCCCACTCTCCACTCATCTGTGGCAAATGTCCTGTCCATTGGCTAGATCTGGGTAGGGTTCAAAGTTTACTGCATGTATTGTCCTTGGTTGGTGCCATAGTCTGATCAGGACCCGTGGGCCCAGATCTGACCATCATAATGCTCTTCCTGTAGGTTTCTAGAACCCTCTGGATGCTTCTATTTCCCCATTCTCCCTTGCTTCCCTCAGCTAGAGTCACAATAGGAAGTCTTTCCCTCTGTCTCACTTTCCAGGTAAGTGAAGACTTTCATGGGACATGCCCCTCGGCCTAGTGTCCAGATATAAGTGAGTATATACTATGTGATCACTCATTATGATCATTTCTAGTTCAATCGATTTGTCCACAAATTTCGGGAATTCCTTGTTTTTAATAGCTGAGTAGTATTCCATAGTGTAAATGTACCATAGTTTCTTTATCCATTCTTCTACTGAGGGACACTTAGGCTGTTTCCATGATCTGGTTATTATGAATAAGGCTGCTATGAACATGGTTGAGCAAATGTTCTTGTTGTGTGCTGGAGTATATTCTGGGTATATTCCAAGGAGTAGAATAGCTGCGTCTTGAGGAAGTGCCAATTGCTACTCTCAGTCATCTCTCAACGCCTACGGATGAGAGAATAAGGACACTAAAACTCTTCGGGAATATTCACATAGCTTAGAAATACCAACCCTAGTTTTTTTTTTTTTTTTTTTTAACTAAAAGTGTTCCAAAATATTCTTTCTATATAATTCACTACTAATGAAGTTCAATCGTATTGTACCTAGGAACAACTCACTTTATTTTTCTCAAGACATGTATGTAAGAACAAGAAAACATTTAAATATAAACTCAAAAGTTTAATGCCCTCTGTTTTTGGCTTTTTTTAAAAAGTCAGTATTTGACAATGGTAGCCATTTAAACTATTTTAGCTTATTTTTCCTACTATTTTGGTTTTCTTTTTTACTTACTTACTTAATTTTTCTTACTTAATTAATACATACGGATGTTGTCTACATGTGTTTATTAACAGGGGTCCATGAAAGTCAGAAGACAGAGTTAGATTGCCTGGAATAGAAATTCCCATATTTTGTGAGCCACACTTTGCATTCTGGTAAATTGCACAAGAGTTTGCTGAACAAATAGGAAGTGCTCATAACCTCTCAGACATCTCTTCCTTGGTTTTCTAGTTATAAGTTAATGAATTGCAAATGTGGAAAACATTTAATTGAAAAATCTTAGTATCGCTATATCTTCAAATACTATTTTCAGCTCGTCGGCCACTTGTTGCCTGTTGCTACCATACATAATTCATTAGTGGAAACATCATTTTTAGCTTTCTAGTCCACGTGCTGCTTTTATCACAGCAATTTATTTAAGACTGAAGTGTGTGTGTCACTCCAAGTTGGCAATGTCCTCTTAATAAGTAATGGGAAATGTTCCAGAGTTTGATGATATTTGCATATGGCTCTTAACTAACAACCTCATTTTTCAATTCTGCAGGTGATGTCTGGATTAGTCCCATCACTGTGATTCATTGAGAGGGACTAACTTAATAATATCTCTGTGGTGATCATTTCTGTTCTACTTTCTGCTTGGTGATTTTCAGAGGTCAACATCCATCATTCTGTGTTTTTTGAGCAGTGCTTCTTTCTCTCAATTTAAAGTAAAATAGAACTGGGGTTTATTTCCAAACTTTATAAATCCCTAGGACATTGGTATTCTGTCACTGTTATTTTTTTTTTTTTTTTTTTTTTTTTTGTCTCCTATCTCTGTTTACACCTCAGTTATTTTCTCCTGTTTAGGGGGCAGCTTAACCATAGATATGTCACACAGTAGATCTTTTAAAGGTTGCTGTAGATACTGATGTGTTAGAAAGCAGAAAAAGATGGAATCTCAGAGTTGCATTGATTTGCATTTCCCTGATGACTAAGGAGGTTGAGTATTTCTTTAAGTGTTTCTCAGCCATTTGATATTCCTCTGTTGAGAATTCACTGTTTAGTTCCAAGCCCCATTTCTCAATTGGGTTATTTGGTTTGGTGGTGTTTAATTTCTTGAGTTCTTTATATATTTTGGATATTAGACCTTTGTCAGATGTAGGGTTGGTGAAGATCTTTTCCCAGTCTGTAGCCTGTCGCTTTGTTCTCTTGACAGTGTCTCCTGCCTTACAGAATTTTCTCAGCCTCATGAGGTCCCATTTATTAATTGTTGACAACAAGAAAATTTGCTCAACCATGTTCTTAGCAGCCTTATTCATAATAGCCAGAACATGGAAACAGCCTAAGTATCCCTCAGTAGAAGAATGGATAAAGAAAATGTGGTACATATACACTATGGAATACTACTCAGCTATTAAAAACAAGGAATTCCCGAAATTTGTGGACAAATGGATTGAGCTAGAAATGATCATAATGAGTGAGTTAACCCAGAAGCAGAAAGACTCAAATGGTATATACTCACTTATATCTGCATACTAGCCCAAGGGGCATGTCCCATGAAAGTCTTCACTTAACAGGAAACTGGGACAGAGGGGAGGACATCTTATTGCGACTCTAGATGAGAGAAGCATGGGAGAATAGCAAAGTAGAAGGATCCAGAGGGTTCTAGAAACCTACAAGTAGAACATTATGAAAGGCAGATTTGGGCCCAGGGGTCCCGCTCAAACTAAGGCACCAGCCAAGGACAATACAGGCGGTAAAATTTAAACCCCAACCCAGATCTAGTGAATGGACAGGACAGTCTCCACAGTTGAGTGGAGAGTGGGGTATGACTTTCAAATGAACTCTGGTGCCTCACATTTGACCATGTCCCCTGGAGGGGAAGACCTGATGGCACTCAGAGGAAGGACAGCAGGTTACCAAGAAGAGACTTGATACCCTATGAGCATATACAGGGGCAGGTAATCCCCCTCAGGAACAGTCATAGGGGAGGGGAATAAGGGGAACCTGGGAGGGAGGGAAGAATGGGAGGATACAAGGGATGGGATAACCATTGAGATGTAACAAGAATAAATTAATAATTTTTTTTTTAAAAAGAAAGAAGCCACTAAAAAAAAAAAGCAGAAAAAGGAACTTGGACAAGGTTAAAAGTTTGGAAATGCTAATATGAGGAAAACTGATCTAAAGAATTTGATGTCAGAATGGAATAATTAAAGATGCCTGGATATATTTTAAGATATTTGAGAAATGTAAAATTGAATCATGTCTCATATCTTTGTTGTGGTTACAGATGGGATGAACCCAAGAGAATACATTAGGGCTTAACCTGTAATGACAGGGAAGAGCTTCAATAAAGGGCTTGCAGAGAATCTACACTCTAAGTTTAGAATTACCCAAGGTCAAAGTGCAAATATTTGACCTGTGTGTCTCCTGTAAGGGAGGATCCTCATTTAGCAGACGTCAAGTAGCACCTGAAACTGTGGAACCAAAATAATCCTTAGATTATTCCTGAATCTCTGGCAGAGAGAGATATCAATTTGAAGCCTCCCCTTGTCCCCCTCATGTAGTGAGGAAGGGCAAAGAGGGAAGCTACAGTACATCATCATGGCAGAGCTTACTGATGCTGATGCTGCGCAAGGGAAGAGGTTTAAGCATGAGAGTGACTAGGGAACTTGATGTGGCTTTAAGGCTTGGTGTGTTGTAATTTCTGGGGCTGGAGTAGGGACCAGAATGGATCTTACATTGGAGCCCGGCATAAACTCCGTTTACTTTAATGTAGCAATGATATAAAGAAATAAGACACCAAGACAAAAATAAATAAAATGATAATCTGCTTAGATAACCTAGGCAAACCATATGATGGTATGGGCTGGTTAGTATATTATTATCTAATTTAAAATCATATGGTTGGAAAGCATCAGAAAAAAATTGCACTCTATGATCAGTATATATTGAGGTTGAAATTTCTGAGTGCCTAATAAAAATCTTCCTTCAGTGACATTCATACTTCTTTGTCCTTACTGAATTAATGATTTTCAGTATTTACCTAGGTATTATAATATATCTCCTAATCTAGTTTTGAAAACAGCAGGATGTTGATAGGATGAATAAAAAAATAAGAACAGAAAATTCAGTTTATTGTAAAATAACTACTTGAAACTTACTAAATGTATCCATGAGTAAATCAAATAGAAAATAGAATAAACGGTTTCACATTTATTTTTGTTTGATGAAAGCTTTTATTGCATGTATTTAATACTTGTGTATGAGTGTGTATTGTGTGTGTGTGTGTGTGTGTGTCTAAGTGTCAGACATAGTATGCTGTTGAAGGTCCTATGAAAATTTGCAGGATTAGCTTCTATTCATCTATCTTATGAATCCCGAAAATTAAATACAGGTTTGTAGGTTAAGGGTTTGATGGTAACGTCATTACTCACAGAGTCCTTATGAAAATATTGGCATGTGGTCACTGTCATAGAACATAGAGTGGACATTGCCTGCTCTGTATAAAAGTCTATTTCAAACTTTTTTCCTAATTTCAACTCTGATGGTTTTGATGTATGAGTCTGACATTTGATGCCTCCCTCCTTATCATTTTATAAAGGCCAGATGGTCATTCATATGTATTGTCAACTGAGTTTCATAATAAAATAATTCTCTCTCTCTCTCTCTCTCTCTCTCTCTCTCTCTCTCTCTCTCTCTCCCTCTCTGCCTTTTTTCCTTCTTCTTCTTTGGTTTTTTTCAGAGATGCCCTTTCTATCTGTAAGCTTGGATGTCCTGGACTCACTTTGTAGACCAGGCTGGCCAGGAACTCACAGCGATGCACCTTCCTCCTTGGGTGCTGGGATTACTGGCATGTGCTGACATGCCCACCATGAAATATATCTAAGTCATTATTTGAAATCTGCCAAGGTTCCTATAAACACTGACATGTGCCAGATATTGTAATTAATGATGGATGTAAAGTTCACCCATCAAAAACCATGGGTAAGTGCCATCACCTTACCCAAGCCACCACCGCAAAGTTTATATTTAACCACATGTTTGCAGAGTTCTCCAGAATAATTGATACTAATTATTATCTGGACAGAAAGCCTGTAATAATATTCCAGGTAGGAAATCATTTGAAAAATGAGCCACTGCCATAATTGTGAATCACCTCAATTTTCCTGAAAATATATTGTCGTCTGATCTGTCTTGGTCTTTATCTTTATACCTTTATGTGTTCAACTGCATCCTATCCTCCTACATTTGTTGATGTCTTGATCCTTATTAATTCAGAATGAGACTCCTTCTGGAAATGTGATCTTAAAGCGATAGTTGATGTAAAGTGAGGTCATAAGGGAGGGTCATAATCCCTTAATCTAAGTATGATTGATGTTATTATCAAAAGAGTAAATTATAATACAGATAACACCCAGACCCAGGGTCAAACACAAAAGGATCTAGACAGAAAGGCAAAAACACTGTACTCAGAGGAAATTAAACTTTAAAAGAACATGATCTTAGATTTCTACTTACAAGAACTGTAAGAAGTAAATGCCTGCTTCTATAAATCACTAGTCTGGTAATTTAATAGATTAGCCACTAATACAACCTATCAAAGAAAGAGATAATTTGAAAAAAATTATAGTTTGTTTTTGTATTTTTCTGCTTTTGTTATTGTTTATTTACTTGATGTGTGTGCATGTGTGTGTGTGTGTGTGTGTGTGTGAGAGAGAGAGAGAGAGAGAGAGAGAGAGAGAGAGAGAGAGAGAGAGATTAAAGTATTGTAGACTTGTCTCTCCTGTATAGTCAACAATGACTTTAGACTTCTGACTCTCTGGCCAGTTCTCATATCCATAGTGTTGAGACTAAATCAGAAGCATCAGAAGCCAGCAGGCCTTATTTTACTAAGTGCTGGGAATGTAACAACAAGATTTGGGCCTGTTTGTCAAATACTCTACAAAGCAAGCTATAACCAAAGCCCAAAGAAATATCTGACTTTCATGAGTTTCTGGCTTTCTCTACTATTCTACTGTAATGATACTTTAGATGATGAACATACATGAGAACTAGAAATGACATTAAATGGCCACTAGATCATGCTCTATAGTTTTAACCCTAAAACATAATGTCAAGGACTTGACTTAATGGCCAAATTATAAGAATATCACTGGTGAAGAACAATGTCTAAGCATTATTATAAATCTGGCAAATAATTAGCAAAAAGAAGCAATGTGAAAATAAAACCATGTAGTTTTAACTTTTCCTGGAGAGTTGAAAGGAACATATATCTCCTTAGTTATGACATCAAGGACAGAACAAAAATGGATTCCTCTCAAGTGTAGATGGGTGGAGCAATGCGTGCAATTCAGTTCAGTTACAAGACCATGAATGAGGAGTTGCTCACAGGAAAATGGAGAAATTGTGGGCAGCTATAGCAGTCAAGAAAAACACTTTCCCCTTAGCTTTCATTAAATGGTAACTGCCTGGAAGTCTCCTGGAGTGGATGAGCCTCTTTTCTAATTAACTGTGAACAAATCTTTGGCAACAGATAGTGCTTGACTAGTTCCTCCCTCAGTTTCTGACAGGAGCTCGATGAGCCTAATCTCAGACAGGTTTCCTTCTGGTGATCATAGCTGCTGACAGCATCAGAGAGAAGCAGCCTTGTCATGGCCCTTGGATCACTTTCCACTACTTTCCTTCAGTTCTAACATGCATCCTGACCTGTCTTCCACAGCGATTCCTTAGCTTTTAAAGGAGTGACACTTATATGCCATTTGGGGATGAACATTCAATAATCTCTTGGTGTCAATAGCCTAACCTCCATGAGTCTCAGTAACAACTATAGCCCACTAAAGAAAAACACTTCTCAAATCAAATATAACAGGAGACTTAATCAATTCAATATGGGAGTGTGAAAGTCTGATATATCCATTAACAAAACTACAGCAATAGCTTTGCTCTTATAGGCTGTGAAATCCCCATTCACTCACTTTTGATCAGGTTTAAGTTTGCTAGAATTGAACTATTTCTTTGGAATTTGCTTTAAATCTAATCAGAATGTACCTGGCAAACTTTACTATTATACCACTAATGCACATCTTTGCCTGGCATGTGAGTAGTGTACAGTTCAAAATCTACTACTAAACAGTAAATCTGCTGTTTATATTTGTACCTCATCAGGGCACATAACAACATTTGTAATTATGAAAGTAAGCTGGCCCTAAAGAAGATTAAATCTTAGTCTCTTCTGGATTTTTTCCATACCATAAAGCAAAATATGTCTGGTTTTTAACAGTAAGATCTTAGGGTAGGCAAGAGCAGTTTGTTGTTTTAGGGACCTGTGTTAGTCAGTTCTCTTTATATCTATATCTGTATCTATAATGCCTCTGTTGTGATATATGGATATATATGATTTATGACTTACAGGCTATGGTCAGAATTTTCAACAGTGGCTGTTTTCTATGTAAAATATAAGAATTTGGTGGTTATTCAGTCCAAGTACCTGGATTTCTCAGCTGGTTTCAGTATAGACTGGATTCTTTCACACCTCCAAAAAATAAAGTTTATTACCAGTAAAGGAATGAGCCTGCCATCAAAAACAAGAGCAAACAGACAAAAAAATAAGAGATTCCTTTTTCCATCTTTCTTTTGTTTATTTTTATTTTTTTTATTAATTTATTCTTGTTACCTCTCAATGGTAATCCCATCCGTTGTATCCTCGCATTCTTCCCTCCCTCCCTCCATCTTTCTTAAATAGGCTGTGACCAGAAGGGTTGGTCCAGATTTAGGGCTGATCTTTTCACCTCAAATTACCAAATCTTATGTGGGCCTTCCTACTTCAAATGAGTCAATCAAGAAAACACTCTTAAGGTGTTCCCAGGCTCCAGTTTTAGTTAATTTTGATGTTGTCAAATTGACAACCAAGAATAGTTAGCACAGGAACCCAGGTGTATCCCTAGATAACACCTTGTACTGAGGTAGAGCAACCTTTGAAGTGTAATTTTCATCTAAAAACCATACAGCTTCTCAGAGCATCTTTTTCACTGAGTAAAGGTTACATTCATTTCATACTTTTTTACTGATTAAATAAAATAAGACACATAGTATTAGGAACATCTTTCTGTACACTTTGTTGCATATCATTGGGTTTTTTTCCTTTTTTATTATTATTAATTTATTCTTGTTACATCTCAATGGATATCCCATCCCCTGTATCCCCCATTCTTCCCTCCCTCCCAGTTTCCCTTTATTCCCCTCTCCTATGACTGTTCCTGAGGGGGATTACCTCCCCCTGTATACGCTCATAGGGTATCAAGTCTCTTCTTGGTGACCTGCTGTCCTTCCTCTGAGTGCCACCAGGTCTCCCCCTCCAGGGGACATGGTCAAATGTGAGGCACCAGAGTACATGAGAAAGTCATATCCCACTCTCCACTCAAGTCATTGGTTTTTTACCTAGCTGGAATGTTTGTTGAATTTCACAGGTGTGTCTGACCACCACACTTTGTGAAAGGCCTTTACATCCTTGTTTCCTTATGTTTCTCTGTCTTTAGAAAATTTAGGGACTCTCTAAAATACTCAGGAGATAAGTCTGAAATGAGCGATTTATGAAAGTTGTGGGCATGATCACTTGAGGAAGGACAACTACTTATGGTTTTAATCAAGGACAACTGATCTCAGGAGATATCTGCTAAGAGGATATCGAAATAAAAATCATAATGATATCTGGTCCATACAACATGAAGAGATCACATTGCTTGTATCAATTGTAGCCTCAAAAGATCGATATTCAGTGCAATCAAGTTGATGGGAAAAAATATTTCATTTCACCCTCCAAAATCCAGTCATTTTTCATGTTGTGTCCTGCCTCCTTATCCTTGGGATGCCAGAGACGGGCCTTCCATTTCTCTCAACAATTTCAAAAAGTCATGTGGAGCTGGAGCTGTTTCTCATTGTTCTGACCAAGCAAAGGCCAAATGGGACAAGCTTGTATGTGTGTGTGTGTCACTCTCTTGTATATAGGTATGCATATATACCAAGTTGGTTGTGGAGGTGTTGTCATACGTCCACTTGGATTGAAACTGGGTATCTTGTTTACACTGCAACTGGCAAGCTAGCTAGGCAAATCCAGGGCCTTATGCTTGCACAGAAATCACTTTATACATGGGCACATCAGCTCATCCTTATAGTTGTGCTCATTTGCTAAGAGTGATAGAATGTGGCCCAAGCTGTAGTTTGCTATTTCTCTACTGCCCACACTAATTGTTCAATAGGCACTGAGTTTAATGAGCAATTTCCACCTGCCTTTTATATTTAAAAGAAAGTGTGTGTGTGTGTGTGTGTGTGTGTGTGTGTGTGTGTGTGTGTGTATGTGTGCGTGCATTTGGGACAGAATTCATTGGCTATGCTTCTTAATTTATTCTCACAAATACTGAATAAATGGCAGTATTCTCAATCCAAAGAAGAATATAAAGAAATGGCTGAAATGGCCACACAACTATCTACTCTGCCTGTCTTCTTCCTGCCATGGTTGGTTACTAATTCCTGTAGCTCTTTAACACTGTGGATTTTTGCAATAAATAGATTGTTTTAATGTTTACTTTGATCATTAGGCTGAGGTAGACTAGATAGCCTTTTCCTATACATTCTTAATCAAGGCAATGACCTGGGAGAACTTCAAGTTAGTAGGAAACAATAGCTTCTTACAAATAAAATAAGTTTGTAAACAGAATCATTGGTACATTTATCAATTACATTTGCATGAAACAGATGGCCCAAGCGTTATTAAATAAATATTGACTGTATTAAGTAACACAAAAACTCTGAGGTAGATAGAATCAAGTGTTAGGATTCACAGTTTTAGATACATTTCTATTGATGTATCAAAATACCATAACCAAGGCAATTTTTATATTTTGGATGTGAGCCTAGCCTTGAATAGCTGAATTAGCCCTCCCTTCAAGCTGTTTTCTAGGAAGACATTTAATTGAACTTACCCTTTCAGAGGGCAAATGCCCATGATGATCAATCTAAGATAAAGGAGGAGGAAGTACCCCTCAGTCACAGTCATAGGGGAGGGGAATAAGGGGAAAATGGGAGGGAGGGATGAATGGGAGGATACAAGGGATGGGATAACCATTGAGATATAATAAGAATAAATTAATAAATAAAAATAAGCATGGGAAAAAAAGATTCGGTGGCAGGAACAGATGAGAGCTTGCACCCTGATATGGAAGTAGGAGGCTTGCCCCCAGTGACACACCTCCTTCAAAAACACCATCCTGATCCTACCCGAAAAGTCCCATAAACTGTGGAACCAATGATAAACTGTATCTAGGGGCCATTCTTATTCAAACCATAGTTCTCATTGGCTGAGAATCTTACTATAGGGAAATATTTCAAAATGCAATTTATAAGCTCCAGTCACTCTTCCTATACTTGCATATCTAGAATATCAATTCTTTAATCCTTAAGAAAACATATAAAATATTTAAATACAGCTACTGATTTTTATTACTTACATAGTACATATAATAAAGCCTATTTACTCATCTCTTTAAGATTTATAAAAACATAAATATGTCAAGGCCAGAATTCTAATTCCTATTATTTTTTTCAAACAATTCCTTCAACTATTTTGATTTTGGCAGGAAATATGTTTGTTGTTTTGTTTTGTTTGGCAAATTAGTTTGGAATTTCATTGGAGAAAAAGAGAGATTCACAGAAGTATATCACTGAAAGTCATGGTTTCCTAACTTTTTTTAATAAGCCTCACTTATATATTTATGTTTTTCAAGAGACTGCCCTTTTAATATGGACAAGTCTGGAGTGTCTTCTTACAAATTATTGATAGAAGACTGTTCAGAAAACATTGTGTCCTGAAAGTTCCTGATGTGACATTATCAGCACTGTCACCTTTGGGTTTGTTTCCTAGTGAAGAATAACCTCCAGCTTCTATACCAAGCCAGGTGCTTCTGCATAGAGATAACGGCTGCGACATTAGGAGAACTTGATTTATGTTTGATAGTGTATTTAGAAACAGCAAAAAATAAAACCACTGCCCTTGTTTTAGTCCTGTTACAGAAAGAGAGCAAGTGCCTATGCATCTAGGTTACATTTCCATATTCACACATTCAGTACACATAGTGGAATAGCTTTCAAATCTGACACTTCTCAATGTGCATACCAAATGATGGAAAGCAAAGGGTTTGTTAGTACAGGATAGCCAAGCAAAACACAAGGGTTTTGTTTAATGAACTACCATATTTCTATGAAGAAGATCATGTAATAAATATTATTAACCGGACATGACTTAATATGTATCACTATTTAGTTTTCACATAAGGTGTGGGCTTAGATCTTACTTTACTCACAATGAAATAGTGTATTAATGAAGAGATCAGTTCTAATTACAGAGCTGTTTGACGGTTTTACTTTGTGTACTGGTGCTCAGGAGTCTAGCCTTCATTGTTAAATATACTGTAGGTGTCTTGGATTTTCAAAAGCAGCACTGGAGATGACTGAAGGGCTACAGAGGAGAGCAGCAACCTTGCCATGGTTGCTGCTGCTCTGAATGCAAATGATATTTCCTTTCCTTTCATTCATTGCAAAGTTACACTTTGGTTCCCTTTTCCATGTGGAAACAGGGACAATATTGGAAGAAGCACCGCCTAAGTGGACATGATCTGCTCATTAAAATGTTGATCATGCTCAAACTGATTCTGCGGATGCTACAAATTTGCGCCCAGAGAGGTCTGAGTGGTTTCTATCGGTGAGAATGGCAGTGGCCCAGAACTTGCTTTTATGGTTTTTGTGCAGAATAGCAATCCATTATATCTTTTCTCCTCTTTGGGATCAAATACTATTTTAGTGAGGATTACATCCTCTGCTAAGCAGCCTGGGAGGCAGTGGCGTGAGCTTTGAATGTCAAGCTTATTTTCAAATGAAACCCCTTCACAATCTCAAACTTGACTTAGAAATTGAAATCCAGGTTATGTAATTGATTTTTAAAAGTTTTGAATAGGAAACTCGTCTAACAAAATAAGCATCCAAAGGACTCTGAGGAAATAAAAAGAAAATAGCGAAGCAAAGAAATGCATGCTTTTGGATCCTTTGGAATCCTTGATAGATTGTTTGGATACCAAACAATTGATATTTTCATACTAGTTTTGTGCAAGCAATTTTGTAAGTAGTTTATTATAAATGGGAAAGTGAAACACAGGAAGCTTAAACATATTTTATCCAAGTTTTAAACATTTATTTAGCCTATGGCCATAAAACTTAGTGTATTTTAGGACATCAGTGTATTTGATTTAAATGATTCGTTTTAAAGAATAAAAAATAAAACAATTGTGTTTGTTTTGAATGGAAAACATATTTCTTTCTATAATAAAAGACAAATGAGTTTCATAAAAAATATTTTAACATGTTGAATATCGTTCATACTTGCACAACCCTGTTACTTTAAGATACTATAATATTATAACCAGCAATTAATTCTTATGAATTTCTCTGTGTAGAAGGAAGTCTGATGATAAAGAGCAACAAGCCCTTCTTTTCTCAGACTCCCTTCAGAACAGTATTTTTAAAGGATTTTCATTGTATGATCACTTTCACTTTTCTCTCATTTCCTTTTGCTTTTTAATCTGGTACAAACTGAATTTTCATTCTAAGCAAATATTACGTGTTTGAAACATTATCAAAACATTCAGTAGTATTTCAACTCTAACTCATTCAATACGTGTGTGTGAGTGTGAGTGTTTGTGTGTGTGTGTGTGTGTGTGTGTGTGTGTTATCTAGAGACCAGGTCTCACCATGTAGATTAGAGACCAGGTCTCATGTAGATCAGGCATCCTTTAATTTCCTATGTTAATATCTGACGCCAGTTTCTGGATCCCATGCATTAACCAACATACACTGCTTTTGTTGTTGTTGTTAATTTTTTTTTCTATTTTGAACAAATTATTTATCTTGTTTAGAGACTTCATTACTTCTGGAATTCTTATTACACCACTATTTTCTTCTTTCTATTCCTCTGATACATTTTGCTTACTGCACTGTAGTATTTCCAGTGGCCTCACCAGTGTGATTTAGTTGTTGTTCATATTATAGGCATCTATTAACTAAAGAGGTAGATTCGACAATGACCTCCTGTGTACATAAAACATTGTGCTATTCATTGTTATCAAAATATAATAAAAGTAAAAGTTTTAATATCGAAACTTACTGTGTGGTCAAAGGAATACTAAAAGGAAATCAATCAAGATGTGAAGAATCTAAACTTCAGAAAAAGCAGGTAACTTATTTTGCTAATTCCACTACATGGGAATAGCTCTGAGACTGACTGATAAATGAATGTCCATGCATAGACAAGGCTTCTTCTTGGCTACAGAATCCCTGTGATTTATTATTAGATGCCATTCTTCATATGGCATGAATGAAGATTTGCAGATGTCTTTTTACTGTGCATAAAAAGAGTAGAGAATGAACTTTAATTGTACAGTGCATCACGCACAATTTATACATTTATAATTTTAGGGCGGGATAATGCTTCTGAGAAACTATTTTTTTTTAAACTTTTTTTTATTAATTTATTCTTGTTACATCTCAATGGTTATCCCATCCCTTGTATCCTCCCATTCTTCCCTCCCTCCCAGTTTCCCCTTATTCCCCTCCCCTATGATTGTTCCTGAGGGGGATTACCTCCCCCTGTATATGCTCATAGGGTATCAAGTCTCTTCTTGGTAACCTGCTGTCCTTCCTCTGAGTGCCACCAGGTCTTCCCCTCCAGGGGACATGGTCAAATGTGAGGCACCAGAGTTCATGTGAAAGTCATATCCCACTCTCCACTCAAGTGTGGAGACTGTTCTGACCATTGACTAGATCTGGGTAGGGGTTTAAAGTTTACTGCCTGTATTGACCTTGGCTGGTGCCTTAGTTTTCAGAACAAAAGAACCAGACACTGACACTGGATCACATCTGATAGGATTCACTCTTCTTAGCATGCTTGTCACTGACATCCTGCATCCTTCATGTTCCAGGACCAAGTGCTTCCATTGCTGTTCCTCATCAGAACAAGACAGCTCCCAGGAAAGCTTCAAAGAAACTTTCCAGTCCCATTTCGGGAAGCATTTCATACTCTTCTGCCCAGGACTCTAATTAAGTCTGGAATTTCCCATCATTTATAAACTGGTCCAGAAATGCTATTCCTAGCTTATTTAACCATTTCCCCCAATTTTATTTGAGCCTCTACAAAGGTATTATTTGTCCCAAATTAGCCAGAGGAAACCTAAAGAGAACAACATTGCACTTCTTTTATAGAGGGTAGGTAGGTTTTTCATTGATTTATTAGGGGATAGATGTTTATTTTCATTGGGAGTTGGTTATAAGTTATTACTGGTCTTATTTAGCTAGAAAAAAAGCTTGGACACAGGGATGTCTCTCTTCGCTTTCACCTTTCATTCTTAGGTTTGGAGATAGGGGTTAAAAAGAAAGAAGGGGACTATAGAAATATCAGGATGATAGGACAAAACGTAGGTTAGTGAATCTACTCCTCAACTTCACCTTAATTGTTACTCACATGGTTATTTTTAATACACTGGTATACAATTTTGTCTATAGATGCAAAATATAATTTTGCATAGAGTACTTTTAGATACAGTAGTATAAAATTCAAATAAGATCATTCTTTAATATGTGATATTGTAACCATACAGCTCAAGTATAATACAAGTTTTACTTCCAATACCTTTAAAGTGCTCATGCAGGCTGTTTAGAATAAAGAAGTTATACAAGTTAATTGTTAGTTGATCAATTCTTGGTCATTCAACTACTAGTCTATTTTTATCACAAGAATATACTTCCTGGTTTTAAGTGATTGATATGATTCTATAGAAAGATAAGGTAAAAGAGTTAGATAAGGTCTTCAAAATCCTCAGAGACATACAGAATATGCAATTTAAAGATGTTTTTATTATTTTAAAGATTCATTGATAATGAGACATGTTAACTCCTGACAACACCCAGCCTACCTGAAAGAAGATGATGAGCATTGAAGAACCCCCCTTATGGAGGTAGCTTCAAATGTGGCAACCAGCCACTGGGCAAAATTTTCTCATTTCTATCACAGAGAGAATTCGGCCTGAAAATGGGCAAGCTTGGAAGGCCAAACTATCATATGAGCAAGTCATCAATAGTTCATGCCTCACAAATATGTCTGTCAAGTATATTGGGCCTGAACGCTGAAGATGATGCTCCAATGTTACAGAGAGTTTTGGGTGACTCTTCAGGCAGCAAATTGTCTCTCTTATCTTCTCATTTTGGAAGCTGCTAACCTGTACTCCCTGTATACTTGGATAATTAATTTTATTCCTTCTCAATTCTCTGATGGGGTTGAAGACCAGATAGTTTAGTTTTATAATTAAGCTTAGAGTTTAGGGGTTTAAGATGTTTTTATGTCTAAATAGATGTTCTAAATCTACAATGATGAGATATGATAGATATTGATTTACATTTTGAAATTTAGATGCACTAAGATAGGAAAAGATATTTTTTTCAAGGCTGCCAAATAGAAATAGTCAAAACACTATGAATGTAATATTTATATAATTATGACTGTTCGGTGGTTCTTCTTGCTATAGTTTATTGTAAATATGTATAATAATTTAAATGTATATGTAAACAATTTTAAACATTTAAAAAAACAAAATTGAAGGTTGAAATTATTTTAGATGGATATATAAAGTGTACATCAAATTAGTAAAAAAAAAATTAGTAGTTATTTTAACACCCTCATTTTCTTATTTTTTTTTCCTTTAAGAGTTTCCCTGGTTTTGTTATATTCACTCTCAAGTTTTCCCTGATCCATCCATGCCTCCACTATTCTTTCTACCTTGTGTTCCTTAATACATATATATTAAGTCTAGGTTATATAACTGATCTAAAAAACATATGTGTGTGTTTTAGGTATATATATGTATATGTTATATTCATATGTGTATATATTATACACACATATATACAAATAATTATATACATAACATAAATTTAATATATACATATATATGAAAGAATACAAGGTAAAACACACATACACACATGCACACACACACACACACAAATTGCCTGGTGCTTGTTATGTAGACTAGCCTAGCTGCATGCTATAGTAAAGAATTATCCTGATTCTGTCAACACATCCAAACTAAAATAATGTCCCTGAACCTTGTTTGAAACAGAGAGCAATTCCAATTTAAGTAGCATAGCAGACATGTGACGGTTGCTATAGATATTAAGAGTACCAGAGTTTAGTGAATAATATCATTTTGTATTATTAAAGAAGAGCCATAGAACCCTTCACTAAATAATATTTCTTTATAAAATGACTTCTCCCATGGCTCAGAAATCTATGAGGAATAGGAGGCAACAGGCTGTAAAAGCCAGAGTTGGTAGATAACTCTGAAAGAACAATGCCTTCAGGGTACAACAAGGCTGATACTCACACTAGCTTGCAGAGACAGTGATAGCATGCAAGTGTCAAAGGTCAAACCCAACTAAATCTCTCCAGTGAAAAGGAAGTGGAATTAACATTCCACCCCTAAGCAAGAAACAAATTTTCTACTGATACCTACTTGAAAGGAAAAATGAGTTTTCTTGAATGGAGTGTCACAAGGTACATAAACCCACTCCAGAGCAGGCCTCATGCCAAGAAGGAGCTGGCAAACAGAAAAAAGATACCATTTCATGTGTGCCTTTTTGTTTTGTTTTTATTCGACTACTGGTATTTCTGTGTTCTTGCTTGATTTTGTTGTTGTTGTTTTGTTTGTTTGTTTTGTTTTGAGAAAGGATTTCTCTGTGTAGCCTTGGCTGTCCTGTACTCACTTATTAAACCATGCTGGCCTTGAACTCATAAAGATCAGTCTGCCTCTTCCTCTCTAAGTTCTGGGATCAAAGGAGTGTGCCACAACACCCAGCTTGTTCTTGTTTACATTTTTTCTTAATTCTTTTTTAAAGAAAGAGAGAACATAAACTTCAACTTGAGTGAGTAGGAAGGTGTGGAGAGATTCAGAGGATCTGGGGAGAGGAAATAATATGAACAAAATGCATTGTATGAAAAAATGTTTTGGGGAAGATTGCTGAGGACTGAAACAGTAAATACAAATTATTTTAGTTGTTATGATTCAAGATATAGAATGAAGCAACTGCATCAAATGAAAAGGAGAAATTTCATGTGTAAGTCAGGTGAAGATGCATATGTATAAAAATATTAAGTGCTAAGCAGTTTTGAAAACAGGCTATCCTGAAGTCCTGTAGAACTTAAACTCCCTGTAGGTAGAGTTGCTCTGTATTTTGTCTGTGACTCTATCAACAGAGTTACTGAAAAGCATGCCAGGCTTTTCCCAGTCTTGACACATTTCCCAAGTGAATGAAAGTTTGCAGAGATGTGAAACCATCATGATCATGCATTTGTACATCCCTGTTAGGTTCATTTAGAGGAGCTGAGCAGAAGGCAAAGCCGACTATGAATGCATTATCTTAAAGGGAAAAGCATTTTTGAGAAGAAGCACGGTGCTTTTCTCTCTCCTTCTCCCTTTCTGCTTCGCTGTCCTGCTTTCTCAAACATATTTAGTCTATAAATGGTAGAATATGACAAAAGTTATTTTCATTTAAAGATTGGAATTTTTTCAAAGGTAAAGCAGCTTGAGACTACGAATTCTGATGTTTTCGCCCTCAGGACTGAGGCTTACTTGTTCAGTCGATTCTCCATGAATCCTTCTTCTTTGGGATAGCTGACTTCTCCTAAGCACTCCTTGAATCTTAAAAACTGTGTCAAGGATCTCTAAGACTCTAATTTAAAGTTGCTTTTAACATCATACACAAATTGAATTTAAGCACACTTTTTTGACTAATATATTTGCCATTGTGTATTTTTTTTTAAATAACTACTTATGGAAGCTTGGGCAGGTAATCAAATTCTGGCAAGCATTCTCTCCTAAACTAAAAATAATAAAACAATCACAGCACACACCACTTGCCTCCAGATTGTTCCCATTGAACCAGATGAGGTGTTTTTCTTTTCGCCATCTGATGTTTAAAACATGCATGGATAATTGCTGCATAGTCTTATATTTAAATGATCTTTAGAAGATAACACATTCCAAATCTTCTCCCTAGAATGTTATGCAAGTAGCATTTTTACATAATCTTCTTAGGAATATAGAACCTCAGTTAAAGTTGCTGTATACCAAATGTGATTTAAAATGTGTTATTAAAAATGTAAGCTCAATTTGACAAAAATATATTTCATATCTTTTCTACTGCCTTGGCATGTATTTCTTATAGTTTTATAAAATCTATTTTCCTTGAGGCTTAGTAGAGTCCTTACTTGAGGATATAAGGAAGTACATGAAAACTGTAGGCATATTTTTAGTTTCTTAATACTCTCATATTACAGAACTCCAGGGAACAGGTATAATAATTGGACTGAATTTTGCCATTTTAAAATGAAAAAAGATCTGAGAATACAGGTTTCAGGATGTGCCACAAATGACTGGGCTACTACATTGACTATTATATTTATTTATTCTTTCTCAATTTTAAATACAAACTTAAGATTTGTATGATGACCAGAGGACACAGGTGATTATCCTAGCAAGCTGTACATAATAAAATATACAAATGTATGCTTCCATAAAACATGTAAGTGTACCCTGTCCCATCATCATTGTAGTTTTCACACACGTTCTATTTGTTCTTTAATTCAGTTCTTTAATTCAGAAATTTCAATATTTTAACACACTCTGAAGACAGTCGGATACTTCTCTAGCTATATTGTCATATTCACTATAGAAGTCACTAAAATAAGTAAATAAAAGTCATATAACTGGGGCTAGACAGATAGTTCAGTGTTTAAAAATAGATATTACTCCTGCAAACAACCCAAGTTCAGATTCAGGCACTATCTTTGGGAGGCCAAGGCCTTCTGTAACTTTAGCCACAGGAGATCTGATGTCTCTGATGGCATCACCAGCCTGAACCAATTTCACCCTAGTGCATATTCCCTCACACAGAGCCACTTATACACACAAATTTTAAAAGAAACAATACACTTTAAAAGCAAGATCATACCTACTGATTCAAGAATAATTGATCATCTAGATTTTGCTACAAAAATATTCAGAATGTGGTGATATGATAGAGAAATTGGAAGAATCCTAAACCTCATTAAACACATTTTTAGTCCTAACACACATTAAAAATAATATCCATTAGTTATTAGATAGGCGGCCAGAAAAAGTAAAGAAGTATTATTAATAATTATAATAATTATAATAGTACTTTATAAACATGGTGTTCTAAAAAAACATCTTTTGAAGGAACAAAATTTGTGAATGTATCCAGAGAATAGCTTGAGAGCTGAGCAAGGCAGCTCATGGAGAAGGAAATCTCCATTGTAAAAGATCAGAAATGGAATTGAGATAGGAAGATTAGTACATGCATTCAAATAAATATATTTAGACCATAATAACTTATAAAAATGGAGGCTATGAATTTGAAGGAGAGTGGTTAGAGGTTTATTGGAAGATTTAGAGACAGGAAAAGGAAGGAAGAAAAAAAAACATTGTAATTAAATTAGGATCTCCAAAATAAACAAAAGCAAAAACCCTAAAATGTTTTCATAGGGAAAAGCAAATCACAACAGGATATAGGATGGGCTGTGTTGACACAAGTGTTCTTTACGTGGGCTCTGGAATTGGTAAAGATTTTAATTATCTGCTGAGCCATTTTCAGAGCCCAAGAGTACAATCTCAACCCATAACCTTTTTTTCTACACACACACACACACACACACACACACACACACACACACACACACA
>OU015751.1:84035269-84046130 GCA_907169655.1 Acomys percivali | reverse complement strand
AGAGAGAGAGAGAGAGAGAGAGAGAGAGAGAGAGAGAGAGAGAGAGAGAGAGAGAGAGCGCTACAACACCATTCCACTTTTATCAATATTTGTCTATTCTCTTTTTTGTCATACTAAGGAAAAGAAATAGCTTGTGTTTTCATAGCAGCGGTTGCATTTTGTGTTTGGATAAACACTTTCTTTTAGATTTCCTTAAATACTTCCATGTGAGACACATACACAGGTGATTTTAACCAGAAATGAAAGCAACCTACATTTGTTATTTTTATACACACACTTTTGCTGCTCATTAGTCCTTTTACACTAAACTTTGTGGAATATGTTATGCCTAGAATAGGGAAAGAAGGTTCATAAAGAAACTTGAGTTTCACACTAATTCAACAACCTCTTGAGTTTGGGTTGAGTTTAGCCCTTTAGTAAGTTTTAGTTTACAAATAGATATAAGAGCATGATTTCAAATTTGCTATCATCAGCATGAAGTCATTGCATCCCTCGTTATCTAGATAAATGTATTACGGTCACACTTTATTACATTTTGTTTATTTATTAATTTTGAATGTATGCATTGTTTGAATTATTTCTTTACACACAGATGTTACTATGGTTTCTCTCTGGGCAAAGATGCTATTATTTACCAAGACATGATAGGATTCCAACATGCCACATGATAGAAACATGAGGAATGGAGTTTGAAAACTATAAGAAACTAGGAAACATTTCAGGGGAAAAACTCACATGTAAGGAAAAGAGAAGTAATGTTGTTCCTCCTACTCCATGTCCTCACCAGAATAAGCAGTCTTTTTTTTTTATTGATATTACCATATTACCCGTTTTAACTGTTGTAAGATGTAATCTCCAAGTACTTTTCTATTTCAAATTCCTTTGTATGTATTACTAATTTATTCATATTATTCCATCCCTTGTATCCTCCCATTCCTCCCCCCCTCCCGCTTTCCCCCTACTCCCTTCCAAAATGACTGTGACTGAGGTGGACCTCCTCCCCCTGTATATGCTCATAGGGTATAAAATTCCCTCATGGCTAAAGATGGCAAAATATTCCTTAAGATATTCTCAGCCATTTGTGCATCCTTTTTTGAGAATTCCCTGTTTTTATCTTTACCACATTTAAAAAATGTTTTCGGAATGTTTAGTGTTTTGAGTTCTTCATATATTTTAAATATTCGTGTCTACAAGATATGTTTGGCAAAAATATTTTCCTGTTCAGTAAGCTGTAGCCATTTCCAAATATCAGTGTCCTTTACCATACAGTTTTTCAATTTCATTTGGTCCCAGTTATTAAGTGTTAATCTTAATTCATGTGCTATCAGCTTTATATTCAGAAAATAATTTCCTATGCTAATGAGAGTCAGACTATTCCCTGGTTTCTTTTGTATCAATTTCAGTGTATCTTGTTTCCTGTTTGGGTCTTTCCTCATTCAGAGTTGAATTTTGTGCACTACAATAAATATGAATTTTTATGGATTCTTCTATACACTGCTGTACAGTTTGACCAACACCATTGTTGAAAATGCCACTTTTTTTTTCCAAGACAAGGCTTCTCTGTGTAGCCCTGGCTTTCCTGGACTCACTTTGTAGACCAGGCTGGCCTTGATCTCACAAAGATCAGCCTGTCTTGGTCTGTCTTGGTCTCCCTGCGTGCTGGGATTATAGGTAGACACCACAATGCTAGGGAAAAAATACCATCTTTTAAAAAAGTGGGCATTTGTGGCTTCTTAAACAAAAATCAGTTGTGTATATACATATGTTTCCATGAATGGATCTTCCATTTGATTCCATTGAGATACATCTCTGTTTTTGTACAAATACCATGCTATTTTAATTTTTATAGCTCTGTAGAACCATTTAAGGCCAAGAATAGTGATATTTCTCATATTTATTTTATTATTTATGGTTGTTTAAGCTATCCTGAGTTCTTTGTGTTTCTGTATGAAGTGAGAAATTGTACTTTTAGATCTATGAAGAATTGTCTCAGAATTTTTTTATTTTTATTTTCTTAATTTTATATTAATTTATTCTTGTTACATCTCAATGATTATCCCATCCCTTGTATCCTCCTATTCTTCCCTCCCTCCCATTTTCCCCTTATTCCCTGCCCCTATGAATGTTCCTGAGGGGGATTTCCTCCCCCTGTATATGCTCATAGGGTATCAAGTCTCTTCTGGGTAACCTGCTATCCTTCCTCTGAGTGCCACCGGGTCTCCCCCTCCAGAGGACATGGTCAAATAGGAGGCACCAGAGGTCCTGTGAAAGTCATACCCCACTCTCCACTCAACTGTTGAGACTGTTCTGACCATTGGCTAGATCTGGGTAGGGGTTTAAAGTTTACCGCCTGTATTGTCCTTGGCTGGTGCCTTAGTTTGAGCGGGACCTCTTGGCCCAAATCTGCCTATCATAATGTTCTACCTGTAGGTTTCTAGGACCCTCTGGATCCTTCTACTTTGCTATTCTCCCATGCTTCTCTCATCTAGAGTCGCAATAGGATGTCCTCCCCTCTGTCCCAGTTTCCTAGTAAGTTAAGGCTTTCATGGGACATGCCCCTTGGGCTAGAATGCAGATATAAGTGAGTACATACCATTTGAGTCTTTCTGCTTCTGGGTTAACTCACCCATTATGATCATTTCTAGCTCAACCCATTTGTCCCCAAATTTTGGGAATTCCTTATTTTTAATAACTGAGTAGTATTCCGTAGTGTATATGTACCACAGTTTCTTTATCCATTCTTCTGGACAGTGCTCTTAACCACTGAGCCATCTCTCCAGCTTGTGTTGGAATTTTGATGAGAAAAGTATTAAATATGTAGATTGCTTCTGGGAGGGTGGCAATTTTTACTACATAAATCTTAATGATTTGCGAGAATGGAAAATCGTTCCATCTTCTAATATCATCTTTATTTTCTTTCTTCAATATCATAACTTTTTATCATGCTAGTCTTTATTTGCTTGGTTAGAGTTACTCCAAGATATTTTATTTTATTTGTAGGTATTGTAAAATTTTTTCCTTGATTTTTTTTCCATGTGCCATTTTTATATAGGAAGGCTACTAATGTTTGTGAGTTAATTTTCTATTCAGCTAACTTTCTGAAAGTGTTTATCATCCACGTGTGTTTTCCACTGGATTTTTAGGGTACTTATGTATACTATGATAGCATATCCAACTAAATATACTATGACTTTTTCCTTTCCCACTCATATCTACATGAACTAATTCAGGTTTCTTGTTGCTGTAGAAAAGACTTTATATATTCAATATAGTTATATTGAATAAGTATGGAGAGAGTGTAAAAATGTGTCTTGTTCCTACTTTTATTAGAATTACTTTGAGGTTCTCTCCATTTAAGTTGATTATAGCCATGATCTTCCTGTAAACTGCATTTATTATATTTAATTATTTCCTCATATCACTTATTTCTCCATGCCTTTTTTTGACAGAGTTTTGGATTTTATCAAAGCCTTTATTGAATCTAAAGATATTTTGTAGTTTGTGTTTTTGTACTTTACTTTGTTTATATGGTGGATAACATTTACTGACTTATGAAGGCTGAACCATGCCAGAATATCTGTACAGAAACCAACTTTATCATCGTGTATGATCTTTATATTTTGTCAATTCTATTATCAAGCATTTTATTGATAATTTTTGCATCAAAGTACATATGGGAAGTTGTCACGAAATTTTCTTTCTTTGTTGGAATTTGATGTGGTTTGATATCAGGGAAACTATGGCCTCATAAAAAATTGTGCAATGATCTTTCTGTTTAAATTTTGTGGAATAATTTGAGGCGTATTGGAATTGACTCTTCTTTGAAAGTCCGGAAGATTTCTGTATAAACCACGTGTCACCTTCTAGTTCCATCTATTCATTGCCAATTTCCCAATTTCCTTGTTTGTAGTAGCTGAGTAGTATTGCATTGTGTAAATGTAGCACAGTTTCTTTATCCATTCTTCGGTTGAGGGGTGCCTAGGTTGTTTACAGATTCTGGCTATTACCAATAATGCTGCTATGAACATAGTTGGGTAAATGGCCTTTTGTATAGTGGAACATTTTTTGAGTACATGCTGAGTCATGGTATAGCTGGGTCTTGAGATAGCACTATTCCCAATTTTATGAAAACAAACCCGATTGATTTCTGAAGTGTTTGTACAAGTTTGCACTAACACAGTACCATGCCCAGAAAGACATGCATGGTATATACTCACATATAAGTGAATATTATCTCAACACAGATGTCCTCTGAGAGTCTCTACTCAGTGGGATTTCAGGACAGATGCTGAGACTTGCTACTTGACTCCAGCTGAGAGTGGTATGAAATAATGGGGGGCTCAAGGACCCAGAGGATTCAGGAGCCCCACAAGTAGACTATCAAGGCTGGCTGATCTCTATCCTGAGAATCTTGCACAAACTGTTGTGCCAACCAAGGACAATGTATGCACTAAACCTAGACCAATTCAGATCTAACCAATGGACAGTTCATTCTCCACGGTTGGGGAGAGCAGGAACGGCCTCTGACATGAACTCTGGTGCTCCTAATTTGATCACTTATCCTTTGTGGGGAGGCCTGCAGACACACAAATGAAGGGGAAGCAGTCTATCCAGATAAGACCTGATATGAAATGGTCATAGAGTCAGGGAAGAGGTCCCCTTCTGTCAGAGGTCTATGGGAGGGGAATAGGATGAAAGAGGGAGGGAGGGTGGGAACAGGAAGATATTAGTGAGGGAATAACAACTGGGATGTAACCTGAGTAAATTATAACAATTTTTAAAAACAAAAAAGGCCTTGGGATTTTTTGGGTTTAGGGGATTGTAAATATCTGTTTGTATTTCATTACCAACTTTAGGTCTTTTTAATTTGCTTATCTGACCTTGGTTTAACTTTGGTAAGCGGTACCTATTAAGAAAATTGTACATTTATTTTAGATTTTCCAGTACGGTTGAGTATAAATGTTTATAGTAAGTCCTTATGGATCTTTAGATTTCCTCAGTGTCTGTTATCTTCCCCTTTTTTCTCTAGTTTTATTAATTTGGATATTCTTTCTTCTCCTTGTAGATAATTTAAATAAGGGTTTATCAATGTTACCAATATTTTAATGAACAATTATTTGTTTTATCACAGAGAGAGAAAAAAAGAAAGAGAGAGAGAGAGAGAGAGAGAGAGAGAGAGAGAGAGATTTCCATCCTGAGTTTGATTATTTCTTTTTATATAATCTTTCAGCATGTTATTTCTTCTTTTTGTTCTAGAGTTATCAGGTACCCTTCAGAGTTACAAGTTGAAGATCTCTCTATCTTTTGTTTATTTATGTAGGCACTTATTGCTATGAATTTGCCTCATAAAACACCCTTATATGAGCCCCATACGTTTAGGTGTGTTGTTTATTCATTTTCATTCCCATCTAGAATGTCTTTAATTTCTGTCTTGACTCATTTATTATTGAATAGTAAGTTGTGCAGCTTCTCTGATTTTGTCAGTTTTCTGATCTTTCTGTTGTTGTTTTTCTATTGTTGTTATTCTGCTAAGTGAATTTTTCTTTGTTTTGGGGGTTGTTTCTGTCTGAGCCTGAGTTTCTCTGTAAGAAGCTGGCTGTCCTGATACATTCTTTATATACAGAATGTAATCAAACTCACAGAGGTCTGTCTGCTTTTGCCTCCCAAGTGCTGGAATTTAAGGTGTATATGACCGTGTCTGGAAGGTTCATTTGGTTTATAAAGTCAGTTCCAGCATTTTCTGTTTAGTTTATTTTTTCCTGAATGTCCTGTCTACCGGTGAGAGTAGATATAAATGCTACTATTATCAATGTGGAAGAGCCAATAAGTGACTTAAGCTGTAGCATTGATTCTTGTATGAACTTGAGTGCCCTTTTCTTTGAAGCATTGTTAAGAATTTCAATGTCCTCTTGGTGTATTTTACTTTGATGAGTATGTCATATCACTTCCTATATCTTTTGATTAGTTTTTGTTTGGAGTCTATTTCATCAGATCCCAATTTGGCTACACCAGTTTACTTCTTTAGCCAAGTTGCTTGGAATATATTTTTCCATTCTTTTACCCTCCAGTGATTTCTATCCTTGATGCTAAGGTGTGTTTCTTGAATGCAACAGAAGGTGAATGTTGTTTTTACAAATATTCCCTTAGTTTCTGGGCTTTTGTTTGTTTGTTTGTTCTGTTTTGTTTTGTTTTGTTTTGATTTTGGAGTCAAGATCATTAATGTTGAGAGATAATAATAAATAGTGATTGTTGACAAGTGTTATTTTGTGTTGTGTGTTTTGTGTGTTACTACTCTTTGGATTTTCAGGACTCAGGTAATTTGCTCTTTCTGTTTTCTTGGATTTGTTTAACTTCTTTAAGTTTGAATGCTCTTTCTAAAGTCTTAGATAATGGTAGAATTGTGAATAGAATCGTTTAACCTTGGGTTTTATCATTTAATGTCTTATTTTCTTCATGTATTGAGATCGCTAATTTTGATGCATATAGTATTCTATGCTAACTTCTGTGGTCTAGCAGAGTCTATAGAATATTGTTCAGGCCTTTCTGGCTCTTAGATTCCCATTTTGAATTCAGGTCCCATTAAGAATAAGTCTCTCCTTACACATGACTTGTTCTGTTTTATCTTACAAGTTTTAATATTCTTTCTGTGTCCTTAACATCCACCTTCTAATCATCGTGAGCCACATGGTATTATTTTTTAGGACCATCTATTTTGTGTTCTGTATGCTTCATGTAACCTTGATAGACACCTCCCTCTTCAGGTTTGGGAAACTTTCTTGTATGATTTTTTTCAATAATTTCTGTTCTTTCAACCTAGGATACTTTCCTTTTTTTCTACTCCTGTTATTCTTAGATTTGGTCATTTCATGCTGTCCCAAATTCCTTGAATGTTTTGTGTCACATGTTTTAGATTCATCATTTTCTTTGACAAAAGTGTCTGTTGTGTCTACAATGCCTAGGATTATTCTATTTTTTGTATTCTGTGAGAGATGATTGCCTTTGAGTTTGCTGTTTAAACTCAAGTTTTTCATTTACATATTCCCTCATTTTTTGCTTCTCTTCAATGATTCCATTTCCACTTTAAGTTCTTCTACTATTTTATTCATGTCCTTCCATTGTTTGTTTTTTCATAGATTTCTATTTTTTCTTAAAATTTTACAACAGGCTCAGGATAATATTATAGACATTTATGAAGCATAGCATATGTAAATATAAAGAAAACAGTATCAAACAAATGATAGGGAAAAGTCATAAATATTATAGAGAATTATGCAAGCCTGTTATTATAAAAGAAGGTTTAATGCATTTCTTTATAGGATACAAAATATATACATCCATACAGTGCATATTACATATACATGCAAACAGTATGCACCCATACTGTTTGGGCATCTACCACCCTGTACTATACTATACTATAATATACACTCTGTCTCTCTTTAATTTATTCACACACACACACACACACACACACACACACACACACACACACCACTTTATTCTGTACAAATGACACAGTAAAGAGTGATATAAATGACAACTGGATAATACCATAATCTCTTGGAAAGTTTCTTTGTACACAAAGAGATGTACATTCATCTACATATACTGAAGTTTAACATGTGTATTAGAAAATATATTAAGGGTTCTTATAAGTTCAGAAAAGAACTCCTAGGTACCATACGCATTTTTACTTTTAATATCTAGAAATTACCTTTTCATTTACACCTTAAACAATGTATCACTAGTTATTCTCAGGGAAGATGCTGCACATACAGGACTTCTTTTTATAACATCAACATAAATCTCAATTGATTTTTTCCCTTCGATGTTTATGCTTTCCCTATGCTTAGTCATTCAGATCCACCTGCTTTGTCCAAGGAGTATGATCTAAACACAGAACCATAACATTACTTGTAGTTTCTTACACCATTGTGCTATTTTACTTTTTCTAAAATCCAAAGTGCTTTATCTTCTTAGTCTAACCCACTTTCCAAATTCATCAAAACCACATCATTCAGCAAAGACATTTTGGATAATGTGCCCTCTTCATGGCATCTTTGGAGTCTGAAAACTGTAATTTTCACTATTTAAATGTTTTTCAATTCATATTTCCAATTTCTACCTTTCTTGGGATGTTGTTTCCTTAAAATTCTGTTGAAATGCTATTTCCAGATATGCCCCTATGTGTCGCTCTCTCTTTCCATCTATCTTTCCATTCAATACTTTCTCTCTGTAATTTCTGCTATAAATTGTAACATGGTAATGTTTGTTTCATATATTTTTGTAGTCAATATGTAAGTATATGCAAATTAAAAGATACATATTTGCAGGAACACTAGCATAAAAAAGAAAATTTTGTAAAATAAATAAAATGTTAAATCATAAAATAGAATGAAGAATATAATAGACTTTCAATGATGAGTCAATAAATATGAAAATAAGTGAATTAAAATTAAAATGGAACATAATTGTGAAGAGTACTGCTTTGTGGATAGCTGGAGAGTATCATCTAAAAAGGTGCAGAATGAGAATAAATAATGTCATCCTGAAGAATTTGCTAGCAAAGGCTAGGAATTATGAGCATATTCAATTTGAGACAATTATAGTCCTCAAATAATTAATGATAGTTGCTTCTCAATAAATAAAAATGATTGATTCAGAAGATATCATTCTAGTAGAAAAATACTGAATATGCCATTCATTAATTTTTCTTTAATTTACTCAATGAAGGTAACAGCTAAGACATTTTCATCTTAAGAATTATGACAGACTATGAATCAAGAGGTAGAATATCTACTGAAACATCTCTCAACATCTTAAAAGATGTTGTAAAGTAAGTAAAGCATACTTACTATGGTTCTCTTTTCCATTTCTGCCACCAATTCTCATCATTACAATCTGTAGGATTTGATCATTTTAACGCATCCCAACACTGATACCAGACACTCTAAACTCATGATAACTGCTTAGAAACACAGATACTCTGCCTCTGACTTCTTGGGAATACCCTGTTGAATAGTCCAACTCCAAGCTCTTTTTTCTCTAACTATGTTATAGCAGAAATTTAAAATCTCAGGATAAATTCCATATCAGTTGCCAGACATAGGAACTCATCCTCCTCATCCTCCTCATCCCCCTCTTCCTCCCTCATCCTTCTCTTCATATCCAAAATAGTTTACCTGACTATGATTTTGGTTAATGGCTTAAATTAAGGTAGTCAGAAAGTCTTTCCTACACCTGTGCCTTGTAGGGTACTGCCCATATTTTCTCCTAGGTATCTCAACATTTCATGTTTCACATTATGATCTTTAATCCATTTGGAGTTGATTTTTGTGTACTGACAGATACCAATCCAACATTTTAGGGATCTCACAATCACTTGTAACTCCAGCTCCAGGTGATCCAACTTTTACCCCTGGACTCCCAGTTTTCCTAGAAGCGTTTTTAAAGATAATGTGTTCCCTGTGGTATGTATTTTGGCATATCTGTCAAGTATCAGATGGCTAATACTTCCATGTATCCACTGTTTGAGTCTTCTGTTTTGTTCCATTCATAACTCTATCCTTACATATTTATGTTGGTTGAAAGTTTTCATCATGTAAGCACAATCATGACAAATTAAAAAAAAATAGGTTAGTCAAGTCCTTATAGTTTCTTTCCCTGAGAAGGGCTGTAGATATTTACACCACTGTGTCTGAGCTTTTACTATACTAAACTGTGTTCCTCACTTTTTAAATAAAAGGAAAGGCTTAAGTGGATTCTGAGGAAGGCATAACAGGAGAGTGGAATGGTGAGTGAAGCAGTTCAGCTTTGACTTTTATTGGAATGATTAGCTGCCACAGATAGCAGACCTTGGAATTTTTTGGATTCTTGGACCTTGGAACAATTAGGATTCTTAAAGAATATATTAGAGATGAGCTTGAAAGATTAACTACCAGGTGAAGCAATGTCTAGTACTTCTTTACAAAAATAGCCTAAGAGTACTACTGTCTAGTTGTTGGTGTCTACTTGAAAGGAAATCACAAATGTTGTGCCTTTCTAACAAAAACAAAACTGGCTGAAGAGTTCAAACATTGAAGTTAATAAGAAATAAAATGATGATGTGCTTGCTTTTGGGGTTAGTGGAGCATATACACAGGGCTTGCTTCTGTTTCCTGACATTTAGATGAGATGAGGTTGAAATTCTATAGAGTTTTAGGAGCTATCATGTGAAATAACTGATATTACTTACTTTTTTTTATTTTACTTCCTTAAAAAACTAAATAAAAAACTTGAGGTTTGTGTTCTACGGTATGCTTGCTTGTACATATGCCTGCTAGCAGCTCTCAAGAACACTGCCTGTCAGTTTGCATCAAACATCTGACTCGAGTTGGTTTTTGCAACACTCCCATTCATCCCTGCTTCAAGGACTCTCACAATACCTACAAGTGCTAGGGCTGATTCCCCACATGGATCTAGCCTCTTCCGGGATCAAAATACAGCAGGTGCAAAAAGGTACCTAAAATGATCCATGAGAGGACTCTTCTTAGCTGAATAACCAGTGTCTGGATAATACTCAGCAGCTAGGAAAATTCTATCTTCACAGAGAGTGCTGGAGTAATGGGCCCCAGGACCCTCATTTGCTGCATTTTACTGGAGCTAACACAGCATCAAGATATCTCTGTGACCTACCATTCATTGCCTGTTGCTCCTTATTCCTTGATGGCATAGGTAACTAAATAGTCATTATAAGACTTAATCAGATGTGGTCTTGAGTTCATGGGCTGGGAAAGGAAAATCAAGTGAGCTATATACTTAGACCTCTCTCAAAGAATGTGTGTGTGTGTGTGTGTGTGTGTGTGTGTGTGTGTGTGTGTGT
>OU015751.1:84020689-84035259 GCA_907169655.1 Acomys percivali | reverse complement strand
GTGTGTGTGTGTGTGTGTGTGTGTGTGTGTGTGTGTGTGTGTGTCCCTGCCTGTGAAGACCAATAAAAGGCACCAGATTCTTTACCTAGAGTTACTGGAGATTGTGAGTTGCCCAACATGTGTCCTCTACAATATCAGTGCACACAATTCTTCATCTTTTCATCTTCTACCACCTTCAATATATCCTCCAGTGTAAACAGCCACAACCATCTGACTATCATTTTTGAAAGAATGAAATAGAGTTTACTGTGAATTTACTCCCACTTCATGTTCTTACTGATAAAAGTTTTTACAACACTTTTTCAAATGTAAGTTAGGAAGTTCTGGTGAGAATCCTATTACAGTAATGCTGCTAAATTAGTCTCATAATAGAGTTTTGTAATCAAAAGAGCATAATAAAAAGCCATAAAAATAGATTTCATGATCTACCATCTGTCAATTTCATTAAGTTTTAATCAATTTGGTTAAAATGTAAAAATTGGAACACACTTGAATTATAATGTTATTTGGTATACTGCCGTTTACTTTCACAGGACACATCAATGTTTACTAATTGCCACTTTGTTGTCTCAAAATATTTTGCAAACTAGCTCAAAGATCTATGTCTACAATTTCAGATGAATATGGGGCTGTTTTTTGTTTTCTAATGCTGAGAAAGAGGTTAGACTAGGACCGATGGAAGAGTAAAAACTCTACTGTAAACTTTTAGTCATGTTCATTTTAGGCAGCAAATATAATAACGGACTATGTGCAGGAGGGTACTTGACTTTATTCCTCAAGAGAATACCACATATGTTCTGTGCAGGGGTATCTTGAATTTGAAGAAAGCTGAACCATCCCCAAAACCTGAAACATCTCACTTCCAGCTCAGATTCATCGCTTTGCCTCAAGGTATGAACACTAGTGCTGGGTTATCAAAATAGATTTTGAAGCAGGGTGGGTATTCTAGGAATATTCTTTTTGGTAAACTAGATACAGTAGTAAGTTGTTCAAAGTATTGCACTAGATATAAAATTAGCTGCATAATCCTCTCTGACATACATTCATGATCTGATTGTTTGTTGTTTTATTTCTAATGTGTAACGTTGATCAGTGGGTGATGATGTTCATGTAGCTAGCAATTTGTTTGTGAAGTTAAGAAAATTTTTAGTACTTTGATTTCCCCTTTTCCTTCATATATTTCACTTTCATCTTTGAATGAAATTGAAAGTTTGCTCATTGTTTTACTAATTATGCTTATTTTCTGTATTATATCGTCATTAGCATTTTGCTCCTACCAACCTCAACAGGTATAAGAGAAATGGTTTGATCATCTTTACTCATCATTTCTGTGTATCTCTGTGCTCCCCATAGCAGCAATCTTTATTTCCTTCTTGGTTCTTTTAAAAGATATGTGAGATTTTTTGCATCTTTTATCCTCATAGCCCACACATGTTAATTGTTCTATCACCTTCCATGACTTATTTACCTTGGGATGCTTATTTTCACATCTATCATATGGCTTTGTGAGCATTTTACCATTTATTGATCATTTGACCTAGTTGCTTTGGTATATAGAAGTCTTGGTACGATTATTGAACGATTTCATTGGTCATTTTCACTCTATTTGTGTGGGTGCTTTGTACTGTTAATATTAATAAGGGAAGAAAATTACTTTCCTGATATTTAGAAATGGTTACTTTCCTATCAATCATGTTCTTTTTTTGTTTCCTTCATGTTTGTCTGATAAAGAGATGATATAATCAGTCATTCTGTGTATATATTGGTTCCTGCTTTAATTTTTCTTTTCTCTATCTTATTCTTTTGTTGTTTTGTATTTGTTGCTTTTATGATGATTTATTTACTCAACTTTCTGTGCATCATTTAATGAGAATTTGAGTTTGTATACATGCTTAGGCATAAATACAAAAAGAGCTTAACTTTAAATGATTTTATAGAAATCTGATGATTTGGGATAAATCACAGGTGTTATTTTCTTAAATTGATGGCAGCTAATCATCTAGAATTTCAGATATTATATATATATATACTCTAAACTAATTATTATATTTTTCTGCCTGCCATTTTTCACTTAGTTGTTGGGCTTTTAAATAATTATCTTGATTTTTCTGACTACTACTTATCTATCTTTCAAGTAGGTGAAATTCTGAAAATTCACAAGACAGTTCTGCTTGACTCTTCAGGGCTGTGGTATTTTCTTTAGCCCAGACATATCAGTTTGGGTAAATGATTTTAGGACTGACCACTTGCTACTGGCTAAAGAACTAGGCTCTAATTGCTAAAGTCGACTAACTTTCCCTCTCCAGCTCTTATTTGTTTTCTGTAGTCTTTGTCTAGGAGTTGGGCCTGGTGAGATTTCCTTTTTCAAGTGTCATTGCTGATGTCATTGTTCACACTTATTTAGGCAGCCATATTTTGTAAATATCATGGTTGTAGGTTCTCTATAACTTCTAGAAGACACAGTCTCATACAAGACATCCTGGTCCTCTGACTCATTAATTTATTTTCCTTCCACAAACATGATGTATTCTGATGATTTATATGGAAGTTTTGTTGTAGATAAAGAATTGGGCTTCATTCCTCCATGATTACATTCAACCAGATGTGACTATTTGTAATGTTATTAACATTTGTGAAAGACTTTGACCATTCTCATCACAATTCCATATCCAGTCTACCATAATCCATCTTTTTTGGTGTTGTTATTCTTTATCGTTTATATAATTGTATGTTTTACCTGTCCACAAGCTTCTTGGGTTTTATTTTTATTTATTGACTACAAGTGTGAATAAATAAATGATAGTGGGTTTGAATGGAAGAAAAAATGATAAAAATACCTTCCAACCGCTTTATCTGGACATTTTAATTAGGTTGGAGCAAAGAGGATTTATCAGCTATTGATGTGTCAAGTATAATTTTATTTTTTTTAAACAAAGAAAATAATTATGTTTAAATGACTAAACCTGTCTTGTCTTCACACATAAATTTTTAAGTGTTTTTTATTTTTATATGTACATTTATATTATAACTCATAAATAAATTAAACTATATACAGCAAGAAGAACCTCCAAAAAATCAGGAATTATATTAATATTACATTAACAGTGTTTTCAGTATTTGTATTTGGCAACCTTGAAGAAAACGTCTTTCCTATATTGGTAAGTCTGAAATTCTGAAGGTAGATCAATATCTATCATATGTTGAGACTATAATTTCTATATGACTACACTCCTTAAATAATGTACCATAATTACAAACATGAATGCATAAGATAATCTCTGTGTTTATTTAACTGTTCTTGTATGTACACAGTTTCAGGTGTGTGTGTGTGTGTGTGTGTGTGTGTGTGTTTCTCTGTGCGTGTGTGTTTCACAGTGTGTTATCCATGATTGTTTTAATGCCTAACAACTGTAAATCTCTAATGTTTTAAAGAAACTGAAGTGAAACAGACAATATCACTGAAAGCAATAATCTTTTTGCTTTGAGAGAAATAAAGCAAAATTATGGAATTATATGGTGTATAAATTTTGTAAAAATAATGAATATTGCTCACTTCATTTTTAAATCATTTTATTAATGGCTATCTTCCAAAGAATAATGTATCTTTCTTATTCTCTTTGTTTTTTAAAAACATTTTGTAATATTATTGTTCATATACAGACTGATTATATTCCAATATAGATCTAGCTTTCATACTATTATAACATATATCTATTCCATCTGAGAAATGTGCACTGACTTCATATGACACTTGAATTCTAAAACTGTTTATTTTTGAAATATTAGAATTTACATTTATCTAAAGTAAATATGTAATATTTAATTAAAGACAAAACTATACACACCTATGTATATTATATAGGGAACACATGTAGATACTATACATATGTATAAACATGTAAGAACATAAATGTGGTTGTAGGTTTAAAACTTAACATCATTGTAAAGGCCAAATATAATTAATAATAGGATAATTTAGTTACAATAACAGTTGCATGGACGTAATGACAACAACTTTAATGTACTGATTTTGTGATATGGGAATTCTGAGAAGAAAAAGACATATTGTATCTCTGCCTTATCAGTCTTATTTCCAAGAGAGGTTGGGTAGGCAGGTGACCAGCAAGGCAATACCTGGCTCTCCCACACCAAGAGCACTGGGGTTACAGGCACAATGCTAGAGTCAGGGCCAGCCATTTGTGATGCTGAGTATTAACACTCAGGGTCCCCATGCCTATGTTATAAGGATTTTCATTCTATGAGCCATTTATGTTGCCCCACATTTTTTCACTTATATGTGTACAGTGTCTTACTCATACTAAAAGTTCTTATTTGCCTTAAGGCAAGGTAAACTGACTCCTCCTCACTCTTTCTTCTTGTAGAATGCTGCTTATGGCCATAAGAAAAACACTATTTTTTTATTCCATCCCAAACTATTGCTCTTTTTTCAGTCACTATTGAAATTACATATATGTGACTCTTTGTCTAAGTACTATTTTATAAACTATGAATATTTGTATGTATGGAGAGAAAATTACTTATTTTCATAGTAGCTTCGGCTTTGAGAGATAACCAAACAAGAATAAATATTGTGATATGTGAGAATTTTTAAAATGCTAAATATTGAATGACATCTAAAAATAATCTCAGCTCTTATTTTTTAACATGTATGGTCACATGATACACTTAGCCTTCATAAGGTCTGAGCTAAAATTAAAATCACAATTTAAGTCAATACTCCTGTCTTTTGTTGTTCCATACATTTGCCTAAAAATTCTATGATGTCATTTTTTAAATATCTGAATAATATTCCATTTTGTAAATGTCTCGTATTTTCTTTATCCTTTCTTTGGTTGAGAATTATCTAGGTTTTTTCCATCTTGAGTGTGGTAATCCTGACCCCGAAAGACAAACATGGTGTGTACTCACTAACCTGGGCCCATAGGGGCCCCCAGAGACTGAAGTACCATCCAGAAAGCATTCAGGGATGGACCTAGGCCTCTCATATATATGTAACAGATGTACAGTATGGTCATCCTGGCAAAAACCAACCTGTTAATGGAGATCAATAGGCATGTAGATGTATAGGGATGATCTGATATTTTAAAGGTCTTGTATAATGATTCACCCCAAACTGTTTCTAGTTTCTGACATGCTGTCAGGAGCCATTGACTTGGGGAAGTACAGTAGGCATGAGAGCTCTCCGGAGGTGATCTGATATTTGCAAATTCTGTACCATGATGCTTCCAATCTCTGACTACCCTGTCAATTGTGCTCTGTTGCATTTCTCTAAAATCTGGCATTAGAGCTGGGTATATTGGCACTTGCCTATAATCCCAGCACCCAGGGAGGCAGAGGCAGGTGAATCACTCTGAGTATAAGGCCACCTTGGTCTACAAAGCTAGGCCAAGACATCCAAGATCACACAGAGAAACCCTGTGTCAAAAACCCAAAAGGAAAAAAAAAATCTGGCATTGGTGTAAACTGTTACTTTCTGGGTATTGACCTGCTCTGATTGAGCAAATTTTCTACTGGATATTATTGAAGATGTACTGTTTGTTACTCAGATGAATTAATCCCTGATTATGGAATTCCTGATTTGATTCAAATAGTTTATAACTCTAAAGTTAGTTTATGGCTATAATAAATACCTCTGTGGAACTCCAGATACCTCCTTAAGGATAGCCTTGTAGCAGATTTCTGACTTCAGATAAGTCTCCACTCCAGATGGCACCACGAATCCTGGTATTTAACCGTAAATATAGGCAAGTTCGTTTAAACATCCCATGAACCTAAGTGGAATGAAGTTACCTAGAGGTGTCTGAATTTACTCTGTTTCTTAGAATCAAAGACAGACAAAATTATTGTTCTGAACTCATTATGGACTAAGAGATAGCTGGGTAATGTATAGTTAGGTCAGTCATAATTGATAAGTCATATATTTTGGTAGCTTTTAAGCCATGTCATTCTGAACTCATTGTGAACTCATATAATGGATACTTAGATAACAAATGTTTAGATTTAAAACATGGCACCTGTTGTATTTTAGAATTCATCTGTTTTCCTGATTAACTGCCTTTTTTAGACTATGAGGTAATACCCTTTTCTCAGAAGTATAAGTATGGTCATCTACAATAAAGGAGGATTTAATTTGGGAGCTTAATTTCAGTTAAAGTTAAGATGCCTGATTTCATCCACTCTTTTCTTTTGAACCTTTTCTTTTTAATGTTTGTGTGGAGATTGGGAAACCTGACTTCAGTTGAAGTCGAGATGCCAAATTTCATACACCTTTTTTCTTGAATGTATGTGTGTGAGTGGTTTATTTTCTATCTCTTTATTTCTTATTTCCCTGTAGACTCGCAAAGAAGTTAGCTGACTCAGGATCATCAGCCTTCTATGGCTAATAAGCCTAAGTTTACATTGGCTTACTGGAGATCTCCACAGGGAGGTCTATCTACAGATCAAAGAGCCACCTTTTATGACCCCCAGGCAGTTTCTAGCCAGAAGTGACTTTTATAGCCTCAACCATAGGAAACTTGTGGTCAGTTTAAGGTCTCCTCCTCAGCCACAGGATAGCCAGTCCCTATAGAAGAAACCTGGGCATCCTCCTTTCAATCATGATCAGTTGGCTGAGCCATCAGCTCTCACCACTCAAGAGATAGAGTGAACTGGAAGAGCATCTGCATCCAGCACCAGAGACCCTACACTGGACCTCTTCAGAGCAGCAGCTGGGCATTAGCATCATCCTGTGAGATCCCTAATAGCAGGAGCAAATGCTATCTCTGACTCTGTTGCCTGTATTTGGATCCCCTCTCACTAACTTGAAGGCCTTGTTTAGTGTCAGTAGAAAATGCAGCTAATCTTACTGAACTTGATATGCTAAGGGGTTCTCTTAGAAAAGAAGGAAGATGATGAGAGGAAGGCAGGAGAAAAGGAGGGACTGGTAGAAGGAAAAGGAAGAGAGGGGAAGCTCCCAGGACATAAAGTAAATGAATAAATTTAATAATGAAAAAATACTCCTGTCTTTAGGAGAGGAGTAATAGATTCTGAAGAAGATGGACTTTAGTTACATTTGGGGACAAATTTTTAAAATTGGGTGATTTTGTTTCTTTTTTTTCATTCTCTTAATATTTTATATGTTAAAATGAGTTTCCTGTTCCATCCATTTGCTTGAAATTTTCAAGATTTCATTTTTAACATTTTTACATGTAAATTTATATTATTATAAATATATATAATCAACTACCTACAGCAAGAAGAACCATGACACAATCAGGAATTATATAAATGTTACATTTTTAGTATTTTGGCTGTTTTTTTTGATAGCCTTGAAGAAAACATCTTTCCGATCTTGGTGCTTCTAAAATTCTGAATGTAAATCAATCTCCATCAAATCTTGTCATTATCAACTTAAAACATTCATGTAGACCTAAAAACATCTTAACCCCTAACAACTAAATTTCATTGTAAACTCTTCTACTTGGGCAATAGCTGAGTAGTATTCCATTGTGTAAATATACCATAGTTGCTTTATCCATTCTTCAGTTTAGGGACATCTAGGTTGTTTCCAGATTCTGTCTGTTACAAGTAAATCAGCTATCAACAGAGTTGAGGAAATGTCCTTCCTGTGGGGTGCAGCATCTTTCAGGTATATTCACACGAGTGGTATGGCTGCGTCTTAAGGTAGAATTATTCCCAATTTCCTGATCTCAAAGATAGATTTACAATGAGTCAGGTTAACTCCTGGTAATACCCAGCCCACGTCAAAGAAGATAATGACCATCAAAAACCGCCTTATGAAGATGGCTTCAAATGTGACAAACCAGCCACAGGGCAAAATGTCCTTGGCTCTACCACAGACAGAATTCTGTAAAAATATGGGCAAGCTTAGAAGCAGCCAGAATCAACGGCCAAACTCTGGCAAAACAGTGTGAGCAAGTCCTCAAAAATATGTCTGTCAGATATTTTGAGCAAGAAGCCTGAAGATGATGCTCCAATGTTACAGAGAATTTTGGGAGACTAGTAAGGTAGGTAGCAAATTGTCTGTGTCATCTTCTCAATTTTGTACCTTCTCAAGTCTCTGATGGGGTTGAAGACCAGATAGTTTACTTTTACAATTAAGCTTAGTAGTTTAGGAGTTAAGGTATCTTTAGGTCTAGATAGATTTTTTTATGTAGATAATGATGAGGTATTATAGATACTGATTTACATTCAGAATTTTAGACTCACTAAGATAGAAAAGATGTTTTCTTTAAGGCTGACAATTACAACTAGCCAAAACACTATGAATGTAACAAATATATAATTCCTGATTATCTTGCTGTAGGTAGTTTATTGTACATTTGTGTAACAATATTAATGCATATATAAAATATTTCATAAAAATTAAAAAATAAAATATGAATTTTCTGGTAAAATAAATTTGTTCTGAGATACTTAGATTCCAGCTTATTTTTTAAAGATCTTCCTTGTCCTCATGCCTGTATCTGTGATACTTCACTCACTGAAAGGTTCACAGCCTGCAGGCAGTAGAGCCCAGTGACTGGGGAGAGGTTGATATCAGTTGAAAGTGTGCCCATCCACATGGAGCAGTACCTAGCAACTGGAGTTTTTTCAATGATAGCTTCTAGATCTGTATGTAAAATTAATTTAAAGCACATTATTTATGCTGACAGCAATTAAAGATCAATGCTGATTGAATTGTATTGTTTTACAGGGACTCCAAGAAAAAGAAATGTATGGAAACAGAACTAAAGTAAAACTCCATTGTTCTTAACTTATGGTCAAGCTCTGATTTGGAGCTAGGATGCCATGGAAACAAAGTCCTAATTTATAAGTCCATAATGCATGAGACTTAGCTGCCCCAAACTGTGAGTGAAAATAGTATACACAACAGATATGAAAGACAAATAAATCACGGTAGGCAGTCTCCCCATTAAAACCATAAATTTCAAAAGGTTTAATTTATTGCATTTGCTTAGATTTTATCCTGAACTATAAAAATTACTTGTAAGAAAATATAAATATCAAAATTAAATATGTTAGCATTTATGTATATGCTTTTGTCTTTTTCTCTGTGAAGCTTGAGATATACTTACATAAGGATTATACAAGGCAAGTTTGATTAAATTTATTCTTGTGATGTCTCAATCTCTCTGTTTTCATGCAACCATACTAAATGTATATTTTTTCTTTTTTTTCTCAAACATAGCAATGACAGTGTGTAAACTTTAAAAAATATTCACTTATTACTTACTTTTTACTCTGCCAGCTGTCTATCTATACATGTGTATACTTTTCTTTAGTCCCAAAGATTGAACACAAGACCTTAGCATATGGAGGATTAACACTCAACCACTGAACTGGACAGCTATCCCTGGACTTTTGAATTGGACCATATTTCTTTCAGGATCAGTAGTCTTTTATCATCATTTAGCTCTGCATTTGAATTCGCTCTGTCTTGTATGCCAACTGACAAAACATTTTTTTTTCACTTAAACTTTTGAAACAGAGTATTGCACATGGTAAAAAAAAATCTCCCCTTTTGGATGATAGCCCAATATTTTGGCACAGAAAATCAGTAATCTAAAATTAAACATATTCAGACTTAGTACCAACACTGTGAAGTCAGTATGCCTCCAACATGGGTAGCCCACTGATCACTGGGTTTACCTCAGTTCCTCCAGCTCACGTGGGACATATGTCCATACGTCATCCTTCTGCGTCCGAGCGTTTGGGAGAAGTTGAAGACCTTCTCAAAGAGTCTTCCAAAAGTGACCATGCAGAAGTCAAAGCAATAAGAGCAGGTACAGGCACTGCTAAAACCTTGCAACAATACCCCAAACACTGCTATTAAATAACAGCATGATATATTCCCAGACTAGAGATATACAAAGCCATTATCTCTGCTTGTTATCACTCGTACTGTCTGGAATTAGTTCCAGACACACATCACCAAAGTAAGTTGTCATGCACAGTCCAGGAAAGGATAATGATAACTCGATTCTTCTTTATCTATAATAAATCATTATTGGTTTTGGTCAAAAATAATTTACGTGCTATTACAGATGGTGACATTCCTTTTGTATCTAATCCTTCAGCCCGATTTTATTGGCTCAGCATGTGGATAAGTGTAAAGTCTGACGACATATAAACATTAAGTTTATGTCAGCTAAGAAAATGAAGTCACGACTTCACATATGAACTGAGATTTTCTTTGTTCCTTAGAGCTGCAAATGTCTACAGTAAGGTGCCAATCAATGTGAATTTCAGACACAGAATGGCACTGCTTCCATGCACATCCCCAAGGCTTATTTATACATTACAGATTATTTCAGTGTGTAAAAATTACATTTTCAAATAAAAGCTTTTATCCTAAAGATAAAGTAATCAGTGTATCTACATTTGTTTTGAGTACAAATACATGTTTAAACCAGAATGCAAAAAGAAAAAAAAAAAGAAAAAAAGAAATTCTTCACAATGCATAATAATTTTACTTCAAATGTATCTCTATCTATGTATTTATCTATGTATCTCTGTATCTGTGTGTGTGTATGTATGTATGTATGTATGTATGTATGTATGTATGTATTTAAGAAGGAGGAAGAACAAGAAGTTTTACTGAATTTTGAGGGCAATCATTTGTGGGTTCAAAAATTAATGATTAGTGTGTCTTCATAGCATTTCCTTGTCATCTATAACAAACTAGTTGTAAATTCAAATTAATTCTGTCATTATATCACGATTCATTATTTGTGTTAAGAAATACCATAAAAGACATGTGGCATCACTTCAACAAGTGATCTTCCAGGCCATTGACAATTCTGCTCTGTAAATAAAATACTATGATGCTGAAAAAGATGTAAAAAAATGTTGTTTAATTTCTTACCTTTCCCCAGTCTTTCCCATGCTTATTAAATGATTTTAATTCTCTATTTCCTCTAGTCTTAGGAGTGATCACTGGTTAATCACAACATATCAAAAATTTTAATTAAATTTATCTACAAGACACATGAGTCTGATCCCACCGGTGAACAGAGATCAAATTGCTGACATCTTATGACTGCATTAATTTCCAGCAGCCTGGGGTGCCCTCTCAGTACTTATGGAATGAAGTCATTGCATTCTACAAGCTTGGTAAATTGTGATAGGTGAGAAAAATCACATTGCATTTATTATTTTTGTAGATTTGATAATGGAACATGAGATAATGCTTGTTTCTTTATATAACATGTTCAATAAATAACACACATATTCACTTACATAAAGGTCATTCAGTAAAAAAGCCAATTATCCTAAAACTTATCACACCTATTTGATAGTAGGAAGTTTTTCCCATGCAGACAAGTTTTTAAGGTTAGCATTTTCAACAACAATGGCTGGCGTGCATGCTAGCGTACTATCTGCTCTTTAAGTGTGAAAATACATAGTTTTCTGAGTTATTCCCGCTGTACTTACTACTGTATTAATGTGATTTGTTGTAGTAAAAAGTACATTTCAGCACAAGTAATAAAATAGGACATACCCAATTATTATGTAGCACTGTACTCAGAGTATCTTCTCATCCATAAGCCCTACGATAAAATGAAAATGTGTTTGCTTTCTTGCTGACATGGTAACATCTATTAAATTGACCTGGACAAATAATGAAAGAATTCTCCAGCCCCAACACTATTGACACAGTTGTTCCCCACAATTCTGATATTGTCATGATTAAGAAGCCGTCAGTGAGTCTTTCATTCAAACTTTATCAAAATGATAATTATTATCTGCTACGTATTTGAAGATAATTTGTTTTTTACTTAAGACATTCAGTTTTTCAATGTTCAGTTTTCATGTGTGTGTATTTGCGGGTGTGTGTGTGTGTGTGCATACATGCACCTGCATGATGCAACACATATAGGGAAGTCAGAGGGCAAGTTTTTTTTTCTTTTTTTTTTTATTAATTTATTCTTGTTATATCTCAATGGTTATCCCATCCCTTGTATCCTCCCATTCTTCCTTCCCTCCCAGTTTCCCCTTATTTCCCTCCCCTATGACTGTTCCTGAGGGGGATTACCTCCCCCTGTATATGCTCATAGGGTATCAAGTGTCTTCTCGGTGACCTGCTATCCTTCCTCTGAGTGCCACCAGGTCTCCCCCTCCAGGGGACATGGTCAAATGTGAGGCACCAGAGTACGTAAGAAAGTCATATCCCACTCTCCACTCAAGTGTGGAGACTGTTCTGACCATTGGCTAGATCTGGGTAGGGGTTTAAAATTTACTGCCTGTATTGTCCTTGGCTAGTGCCTTAGTTTGAGCGGGATCCCTGGGCCCAAATCTGCCTATCATAATGTTCTACTTGTAGGTTTCTAGAACCCTCTGGATCCTTCTACTTTGCTATTCTCCCATGCTTCTCTCATCTAGAGTCCCAATAGGATGGCCACCCTTCTGTCTCAGTTTCCTGGTAAGTGAAGGCTTTCGTGGAACATGCCCCTTGGGTTAGTATGAAGATATAAGTGAGTATATACCATTTGAGTCTTTCTGCTTCTGGGTTAACTCACTCATTATGATCATTTCTAGCTCAATCCATTTATCCAAAAATTTCTGGAATTCCTTGTTTTTTATAGCTGAGTAGTATTCCATAGTGTATATGTACCACAATTTCTTTATCCATTCTTCTACTGAGGGACACTTAGGCTGTTTCCATGATCTGGCTATTATGAATAAGGCTGCTATGAACATGATTGAGCAAATTTTCTTGTTGTGTGCTGGAGCATCTTCTGGGTATATTCCAAGGAGTGGAATACCTGGGTCTATCTGGTGCTATCTCAGAAAACTGGGAATAGGGCTTCTTCAGAGGCCAACTTCTAAGAGTCAGTTCTCCACTTCCACTATGTTAAGCATAGCCCCACTTCTGTCAGCTGCATGAGTGCTGCAGCCCATCCACTTCTAGATTTCTGGTGATGTGCTGATGATTCTTCTCACCTCTCAGTTGGAATATTTAGGCCCTGATTTTGTGAGTTTCAAGATCATGTTCTAGTTATAAGGTTAATGTGGAAAATGTTTTCACTTCTCGAGACAAGTAAGCGGTTATCATTCTATAACTCTTAAAACATTGTTAATATGTTAGCCAAATGGTTAAATGGGGAGTTTGCTGTAACACATTAGTGGTTATTGGGTAACTTTATCATTATGCCTGATTTAACTACTTGAATCTTCCACATTGCAAATGAAAATGTTGGGAATAGAAGAAGAAAAAAATCCCACATGTCATATCATTTATTCTAAAATATGCCCTTATTTTGTGGAGCATAATTGCTCCCAGAGAGAGGCAATATACAATCAGAAAATATATTAGGTAAGTATTTGAGAAATAAGAAAGAATCTACTCATTAAAAATTCAGCTTTTCTGACCTCCACAAGTAGGTTCTTACTTCTTTCTATATCAGCATAAGATAATTCAATTTGAATTTCATGTCATTAAAGACATGATGGTAGCATGGCTGCATACTGCTGGCTTTAATTTATTCATACAAAAATAATTAAGAAAGCAAAGAAACAAAATACAGGATAACACAATTTGAAAAATAGATCCTTTAGAATTGTTATATCCACCAACAAAAGAAAAAGAACATAGAGAAAATAAAGAAGCAACCCACAAGTAATAACTGTATTTTCAAGAATGATATAATTGGCACACCAAACCACTAGGTGCCTGAGATTTACTGCAATGTTCCTTCTATTGTTATCTCTAAGGAATATCCAAAAAAAAAAAAAAAAAAAAAAAAAAGCAAATGTCTGTATGTGTTTTAAGCACCAATAATTCTTCAGCTGGAGTGGCTTAAAATGAAATACATAAATCCACCCCTGTGGTATAGCATCTCATTTAAACATATTCAAAAATCTGAACACATTACTGTATCACTTGTTCAAAAAATTAAACAGATCTGTGTTTTTGTAGTTATGGTTCCACTGAGCAAAAGAAATGCCTGGAGTCCTCTTAAAACCCAGCTTGAGTGAACAGTTCTTTCAGGCACATATTGCTTTATTTTACTGTTAAACAAATGGATGTAAATCATAATTTCTATTGAATATATAAAATATTTCAAAATTCATGTAGCAATTTTGTAGCATGATGATGTTAACAGGCCTTTTCAACTGTAATATAAAAAGTTGTTTTTCATGCATGTGGGTGCAGGGTTGTCTATGTTTCTGTGTATATGTCTCTAGCATGAGTATAGAAGCCATAGCTTGTTGCTGGGTGTCTGCATCAAGCACTCTCCATCTTAATTTCTGAAATAAGCTTTCCCACTGAACCCGAGGGATAGTGATTCGCCTAAGTTGACTGGCCACAAAACCACTGGGGTCATGTTGTTGTTATGCCTCCCACTTCCCACAGTTCTGTGATTACAAGCGTGTTCCACTGCACCCAGCCTTCAATGCAATCTAAGGATATGAACCCACTTCCTAATGTTTGCTCAGCAAACACTTTACCTACAGTTCAACTCCATACCCTTTAATGGAGATAAGAAGATCATGTCATAAAACACTGGGAAATGAATTATTGTTGCTCATAGATTTTTGTTCTC
>OU015751.1:84003996-84020289 GCA_907169655.1 Acomys percivali | reverse complement strand
ACCATGTATTCCTTCCCTCTATTTTCTCAGCACATTCTAATGACTTAATGGTTTCCTTTCCTCAGAAGGAACTTAATTTTCTTTTATGAGATACAATGTTTTCTTTTTTAATATTTAAAATTAACTTACGAAAGATTAGGTTTCCATTGGAGTTTTTAGGTATATTTCACTTGAGTTGTCACCATCTCTTTGCCTGTTTTCCCATTTTTATACTTTAGCTCTTCCACATCAGCAAAAATAATCTTATATATCAAAATATTTTGGCACATGCTTGCAGAAATTTTTTTCCTTTCATTCTGACACAGGTTATCAGATGGCCATAAGAAAGTTCAGGTTCCACTCATTATGGATACAAATTAAAAGATTTCAGAAACAAGCTACAATGGTAAGGAAGAATTTGAATACTACAATAATGACTTTGTTGCAACTTTTTTACAGTGTCTTTTTTTTCCAGAAAGAATAATATAGAATACACTACAGGAGGACAACAGGCTAGGCAGTAACCAGAACATCAACCACAGACAGGAATAACAGTATGGAATTGCATGCTAGAGTTTTTCTCTTTGCAAAGTTTAAGAATAATCCTTTTTCATTTTTATTAAACTTTTTTATTTTTACATATAGATTTATACTATTACACATATAAACAATGAGATACCTATAGTAAAAAGAAACATAACACAATGAGGAATTATATAAATTTCACATTCTTAGTGTTTTGACTATTTGTATTTGACAGCTTTGAAGAAAATATCTTTCCCATCTTGATGCATCTTATCATATCTCGTCATTTTCAAATTAAAACATCTATCTAGACCTAAAAACATCTTAACCACAAAACAACTAAGCTTAATTGTAAGACTAAACTGTCTTGTCTTCAACCACATGAGAGACTTGGGAAGAAATAAACTTGATTACCTGAGTATACAGGGAGTTCAAGTTAGTAGCCTTCCAATTGAGAAGAGGACAGAGACAGTTTGCTACCTGACAAGTCACCCAAAACTTTCTTTATTACAGGGTTGTATGCTACATTGAGTAGAGGGTAGGTAGGAAAAGTATATATTTGGTTGGAGTTTAGTTTCAAACAGATAGACAGGAACAATAGTTAGGAGGATAGAGATTAACCCTAAAGTTCTTATGGACTAGGATTTCATTTATAGAAACGTATGTGTGAGAATCAAATTAATGGTAGCTAGATTTGCTAGAATCCCTACAGAACCCATAACCAAAGGAAAGGTGCCTGTTTCATAGCAACCAGACCCCAAACTCTAGACACTCTCCCTATGCTTTCAAATAGAATTACTGGGCACTCACAACTCTAAAATTTCATGCTGCCAAGTCTTAACAAAAACATTGAGATCCCAGTAAAGATTGCCAACAGTAAAGAATGCCTCCTTTGTTCTTTAAATTATAGCCAGAGACCAGGATATGTACTTCCTAATGCGTCAGTGAGGAACCAGGAACAAAAGACAGTAAGCTGAATGCCCATGTTTTGTAAAAAAAACTATCAGAATTGTTTTCCATGAAGAGGTAAGTTTAGATATTGTTTCTGTTTTCATGTTGTTGACTTTTGTGTGATTTCTGAAATTCTGCATGGTGATTATATCAGATGAAGCAGAATTTTGGTAGCAGTATGAAGTGTATGTCTGTTTTCAGTGTGTGTGTATCTTGTGTGTGTGTGTGTGTGTGTGTGTGTGCGCACGCGCGCGCGCGTGTGTGTGTGTGTGTGTGTGTGTGTGTGTGTGTGTGTGTGTAATTTGTTCTGAACCATGAACTCACAATTTCAAGGTACATTGAAAATGTCTGCTAAGGTTCAGTGTCCATGTTAATAAGCACAATAGATCAGACATCTGTAATGTGAGTTTTCAGAATGAAGGCATATTTCCTCACTCACCAATAGCATTTCTGTTCATAAGAAAACTGGGAATAGGGCTTCCTCAAGACCCAGCTATTCCACTCCTTGGAATATGTACAGAAGATGTTGCACCACACAAGGACATATGGGACATATGCTCAACCATGTTCACAGCAGCCTTAATCATAATAACCAGAATCTGGAAAAAGCCTAAATGTCCCTCATTTGAAGAATGGATAAGGAAACTGTGGTGCATTTACACTATGGAATACTACTCAGCTATTAGAAACAAGGAAATCCTGAAATTTTTGGACGAATGGATAGAACTAGAAATGATCATAATGAGTGAGTTAACCCAGAAGCAGAAGACTCACATGGTATATACTCACTTATAACTGTGCACTAGCAAAAGGCATGTCCCATGAAAGTCTTCACTTACCAGGAGACTGGAATAGATGTGAGGACATTCTATTTGGATTCTAGGTGAGAGAAATATAGGAGAATGGTGAAATCAAAGGATAAAGAGGCTCCTAGAAACCTACAAGAAGAACATCATGATGGGTGCATCTAGGCCCAGGGGGATTTGCTCAAACTGCTGCACCAACCAAGGACAATACTTGCAGTTAATATTGAACCCCTACTCAGATATGGCAAATGAACAGGACATTTTCCACAGTTGTTGGAGAGCTGGGACTGATTCTGACATGAACTTTGGTGCCTCATATTTGACCACTTCCCCTTGGTGGGGAGGCCTGGTGGCACTCAGAGAAAGAATAAGCAGGCAACCAAGATGAGTGTTGATAGCCTAACCATATAGTGGGGCAGGAGGTGCACCTCAGTCATAGACCTAGGGGAAGGGAATAGGGTGAAAGCAAATGGAAAGGAGCAACAGGAAGATACACTTTATCGGATAAAACTTAAGATGTAATTTGAATAAATTAGTTAATTTTTTAAAAAAAGGAAACTTTTATGTCTCATTAAATTAGATCATTTCTATTTCAATTGGCATATTCTATTGGTTGTATATTCCTGAAATATAACAGAATTAAATAGTATGTCTTTGTTATAATCTATAAATTTTTAAAAATATAAAATTGCTAGAATGAAATGGGAAGGCTCTATTCCATTTATAGTTTTAGAAGTTGTATAAAATTTGTATAATAATTTCAGAAGAATAAAGTTCAAATCCATTTTACTCAATACATTAAAATTTTAGGCATCATTATCATTGCCTATGTCATAATCACACAATTCCTCCTTGATACATAGATAAAAATTAGCACAATCATGTATAAATGCAAATTATTTCTTGAAACAGAAAAAGAAAAGAATAGCATGAGGCATGCATACTGTTAGTGGTGGTGGAGCTCATTCCAATACTTGCAAAAAGACAGCATTCTCAGTATGCACTTCACAAGAATACACAGAAGAACTCATTGTAGATTTTCACTAAACTTTAAACAATACTGTTTGCCACTGACAGTATTGAGAGTTGTGTTTGATTTCTTCTGTTCTCATTTAGAAACTAAAGTCAAATGTACTATTTGAGATGGCTCACAGTACATTGGTACTCAGTTCTCATATATGTTCTAGTCAGCAATGTAATTTGTAACAATTTTGAGAGGAGGTTATTAGATAGGAATTTTCAAATTTCTTTTTTTTTATTTTTTATTTTTAATTAATTTATTCTTGTTACATCTCTATGGTTATCCCATCCCTTGTATCCTCCCATTCTCCCCTCCCTCTCATTTTCCCCTTATTCCCCTCCCCTATGACTGTTCCTCAGAGGGATTACCTCCCTCTGTATATGCTCATAGGCTATCAAGTCTCTTCTCAGTGACCTGCTGTCCTTCCTCTGAGTGCTTCTTGAGGCTGGTGAGATGGTCAGAGATTAGGAACACCGGCTGATCTTCCAGAGGTTCTGAGTTCAATTCCCAGCAACCTCATGGTAACTTACATCCATCTATAATGTGTTTAATGCCCTTTTCTGACATGCAGTTGTACATGCAGACATATGTATACATAATAAATAAATAAATCTTACTTTTAAAGCAACTGCCATATCAGTATTCTATATATTAGGGACACAATGACAGTTAAGAGTACTAGCCCACATGAAGTTGACATTTTATAGAAACGAAAATAAATTATAAATTGCAAATAAATGAACAATAGATCATCTTACTATGATTCTTATCAGGCAAGCACAAGCAACTTAATCTCGGAACATTTAACTGAATGTGTTCAATGGAGTGGGTTGGAGGAGGAAAGCAGAAATGTAAAAAGAATTTGTCTCCTGAGAACTCAGCAAAAAAGAACCAACCTTAACGTCAGCATGAAGAGGTTCATTTTCATAAATTGATTATCAAGAAATTTGAGCATACAGTAGAAAAAATACTGTTCCAATCTTTTGAAATCCCCCAAAATAATCAGAAAAAATATATTAATTTTTTCAGGGGAGTAATTGTTGAGCTTATGATCAAATATAGATATAAATATATAGAGATGTATTTTTATTGTATATGTATATATATGTGTGTGTATATATATACACACACACACACACACATATATATATATATACACTTTATTTTGTTATGTATACTTCATGTGTTAACAATGTGTCCAACATCTTGTATAATCATGTTAATATTTCAAACACATCTTCAATACTTCAAACAAAAGTTCATAAAATGAAGTTGGAAATATATTAGAGGTCACAATTGTTTGTCAGAGAAATAAAGACTGAAATCTAGGTATACTTGTTTATAGTGTCAAGGACTATATTTCATATATTGCTAGTAAAATATAGGGTAAAGAAAATAATTTTTGGAAATAATATATTCCTCTAGTATAATTTAATTAATATATTAGTTATTAACTATACATTCTACTTTATAAAGTCTAATATTAAAATTTTGGAAATATAGAAAGATGTATCTTCTCTTTGAGAAAATTAATGACATCATGAAGAGTCATAATTTATGTTTCTAGTTAAAATAAATTACCAGGAAAGCATTTTGAAGAATTTTGAAAGTCTTTCCATATCTATTGAGATAATCTTGTGTTTTTGTCATTAATTCTATTTTTAAGATATAACTTTTAAGTGATGACTTAAGTTGAACCATTCCTACATTTCTGGGATAAAGCCAACTTGATTGTGTTGGCTGATCTTCATAGTATATGTTTATATTTTCTTTTCTAGGATTTTATTGAGAATATTGAATCTTTTTTCATCAGGGATATGTCTACAGTGTGTGTGTGTGTGTGTGTGTGTGTGTGTGTGTGTGTGTGTGTGTCTTTCAATTCAACTACATGTAGTACTATGCATGGCCCCAGGACTATGGACTAGAATAGCATAGAGAACAAAGCAAGTGCATTTCTCTTCTTAAATAAGTATTATAGAAAGTATGTAAACACCAAGAATATTTCTCATAGTTAAAAACTGTATATTTTAAATTATCTGAATAAATGAATGCCAGCTTTAAAATAATCAAAACCTAAAAATAATGAAAAAGAGATTGAAGGTTTTATAGGCAAGAGTTACCTCAAAATTCCTCTGTTTATGTGGTGCAATGTAAGACCCTGAGAAATATGCCTTGGAAGAGGAAACCAAGGTGAAAAACTTCTTAAGGATGTGGTATTAGTTCAATGATGCTGTTCTTATATAAAGGAGAAACAGCACAGAACTTGATCTTCTCTCAATGTTTGAGCAGAACAGCAACCTATGAGTGTACTATGAGAAGGTAGCAATTCTGAACCAGGGAAAATAGCCTAACTGAAGCCAAGCTAAAAGTTTTCACTCTGGACATCTAACCAGGAAATCTGGAAGAAAGAATGTCTGTGATAGAAAGCACTCCCTCTGTTCTATTTTTATTTGATATACCAAGAGGATAGAATTGACACATTTACATGATTTTTTTGAAAGAACTGTTCAGAACTTTGATAGGACAGTGATAACAGACAAATTTTCAACTTATTTGTGCTGAAGGAATTCATACCTCACAATGAGAGCAGGAAGTATACACAGAGATATAGGGATCAAACAATGCATGCATAAATGTTCATTATTACTAAGAGTTTACTTTACAAGTATCAGATTGACTTTTGTGACTTTTAATACGCAGTAGATAAACATTCCAAAATATTATCTACTGTGGTCAAAGCAATTTTATCTCAAAGATTCAGGGGTAGATCTGTATTCATAAACCAACAGATGTAATTTACCACTTAAATAACCTCAAATTTAGAAACACATAATCATCTCAATTAGATGTAGACTAAACTTAAAAAATAATCAAGCATCTCTTCATATAACAGTCTGAAAATATGTATGAATGCAAGGGACATAGTGCATCATTATAAAGGCAGCCATAATCAAGCATACAACCAGACACATATTAAACAAACAAAAACCCACAGAATTTCCAATAAATCAAACAAGTAGAAATGCCCACTCTCCCCTTCTTATTCAGTATAGTACTGGGCGACTCAGCTAGGACAATAAGGAAGGAGTCAAATTATTCTTATTTGCAGATTGTATACATAAAGGATCCTAAGCAACCAAGAGAAATATCCTTCAGCTGACAAACACATATGGAAAGAAAGACAGACACAAAACTAATGGAAACCAACATCTTTCCTATACACAAATGACAAAGATACCAAGAGCTAATTCTATTTACCATACCATCAGAGATGAAATATCTTGTGCTAAATGTAAATAATATACAGTAACACTTGTACAATGTAAACTGATGACTGAAAAAGAAAACTGAATGCCAGAAGTTAGTCAGACCTCTCATATCCACAGATTTGAGAATTAATTCTGTGAAGAGGGCCTGCCTACTAAAAACAATGTACAGATACAATTAAATACACATTATATACCTTCTTTTGATATGAATGGTTTTCTTTTCTGTTATGTAATTACTTTATTACATATTATAATATATAATATATTTAAGCCTAATAAAATTGGAAGCCATGTATTTTAAAAGGTATCTGACGTTTAGCTTAAAAGTTATTTCCCAGCAGGAAAATACATCAGAAACTCCTTATATTGCTAAATTCTAGTTAAGTACTAATTTAGAAATATTATAGATTCATGTATTCTTGTGGCATAAACTTACGGGAAAATATCTAATGTTTTCCTTCTCCTAAAGAATAATCATATACTTTAAAAATCTCTATACTCAATGTAAAATTTGATAAAAATTAATGCATTATTCAGTGAGTTCAAAAAATATAAGCTAAATATCTTCTAGAATATTTTGTTTAACTTTATTTTAATATGTAATCAATGATAACATTGAAATATCAAATAATCTTTCAGATAAATATGCAATTTAGAATAAATGAAGATGTTTAAATCACCAATTATTTTAATTTAAGGAAATATGTAGAATAATCTTAATAAATAGATCTTTAAATTTACTTATGCTATAAAACAGTGAAGAAAAGCCTAGATTCACTATAGATTTTCAGCAAATGAACTACTTCAAGGTAACTGTGGAACCTATAACAACCGTAGAGAGGAAATGGCCCACCTATAGAGTTATTGAAAAGGAAGAGTCAAAACTATTTAAGTAATACTGAAACAGTTCCATCTTTCTTGATTTCATTTAAAAGCTGTTTGTATTAATTCTTTTCTCATACACTAAACCAAAACTTCCATTTTCCTCTTCCACTCCTCCCAGTCCATATCTCCTCTCCCCCAGAACCATTCCTCACTGTTTCCCTTTAGAAAAGAATAGGCCTCCCAGGGATATCAACTGAACACACCCTAGCAGGTAACAATAAAAATTGGCACCAGCTCTCATATTAAGCCTAGATAAGTCAACTCAGTAGGAGGAAAGGGGTCCTAAGAGCAGACAAAAGAGTTAGAGACAAACCACACTCACACTGTTAAGGAGTGATAAACAGGTTCAGCAAAGTGGAAGGATACAAAATAAACTCAAAAAAAGACAGTATCCCTCCTGTATGCTATGAAAAAGGGGCATAGGGAAATCACACCCTGCACATAGCCATAAATAATATAAAGTATCTTAGTGTAACTCTAACCAAGCAAGTGAAAGACTGATATGAGAAAAACTTCAAGTGTCTGAAGAAGGAAATTGAAGAAAATATAAGAAGATGGGAAGACCTCCCATGCTCATGGATCAGGAGAAGCAACATAATAAAAATGCCCATCTTACTAAAGCAATCTACAAATTCAATTTAATCCCTATGAAAATACCTACACTTTTTAAACAGACCTTGAAAGATCAATTTTCAACTTCATATGGAAAAAAAAAACTGAGGATAAAACAATCCTGTACAATAAAAGATTTTTTGGAGGAGTCTCCATCTCTTATCTGAAGCTGAATAATAGGGCAACAGTAAAAAACAAAATAGAACAAAACAAAAAACAACATGGTACTGGCATAGACATAGAGACAGACAGGTGGGTCAAGGGAATAAAAGACCCAGAAATAAATCTACACACCTCTGCACACTTGATTTTTGACAAAGAATTCAAGCTACCACACATACCGGTGCTCCATTGCTGGTGGGAGTGCAAACATATATAGACTTGGGAAATCAATTTGTTGCTTTCTCATAAAATTGGGAATAGTGCTACCTCAAAGCCTAGCTATATAACTCCTGAGCATATACCTGAAAGATGTCCCACCATACAACAAGGACATTTTATCAACTATATTCATAGCAGCCTTATTTGTAATAGCCAGAATTCGGGGACAACCTGAATGCCCCTTAACTGAAGAATGGCCAAAGAAACTGTGGTACATTTACACAGAGGAATGCTACTCAGCTATTTAAAAAAAAAGTAATTCTTCAAATTTGCAGGTAAATGGGTGGAACTAGAAAAGATCATCCTGAGTGAGGTCACCCAGACTCAGGAAGACATGCATGGTGTATACTCACTCTTAAGTGCATATTAGCTCAATCTCTAAGCAGGCAGGTCTGTACACAGAAGGGCCTATACAAACTGATGCGCCAACTAATGAGAATGCATGTAGATAGCCTAGATCTCCTGTTCAGATGTAGCCAATGGACAACTAATTGTCCATGGGAGGTTGAGACTGCTGCAGAATCTCTGGCATGCACTCTGGCGCCCCTCATTTGACCACTGCCCCTTGGCAGAATGGCCCTGTGGGGATACAGAAGAAGGGAATTCCGGCTATCCGAATGAGACTTGATAGGTTGTGGCCAGACAGTGGGGAAAGAGGTCCCTCCTGTGTGAGGTTTAGGGGAAGGGAATAGTGCAGAAGAGGAAGGAGGGTAGGAATGGGAAGATAAGAGCAAGGGGATAACACCACATGCTGGTGAGGATGTGGAGAGAGAGGAACACTCCTTCATTGCTGGTGGGAATGCAAACTAGTACAGCCACTTTGGATATCTATCTGGCTGGTGCCATAATTTCAGCAGGACCCCTGGGCCCAGATTTGCCCATCATAATGTTCTTCCTGTCGGTTTCTAGGATCCTCTGGATCCTTCTATTTTGCCATTCTCCCATGCCTCTCTCACATAGAGTCCCAATAGGATGTCCTCCCCTCTGTCCCACTTTCCTGGTAAGGGAAGACTTTCATGGGACATGCCCCTTGGGCTAGTGTCCAGATATAAGTGAGTATATACCATTTGACTCTTCCTGCTTCTGGGTTAACTCACTCATTATGATCATTTCTAGTTCAATCCATTTGTCCACAAATTTCAGGTATTCCTTGTTTTTAATAGCTGAGTAGTATTCCTTCTTTATCCATTCTTCTACTGAGTGACACTTAGGCTGTTTCCATATTCTGGCTGTTAGGAATAAGACTGCTATGAACATGGTTAAGCAAATGTTCCTGCTGTGTGCTGGAGTATCTCCTGGGTATATTCCAAGGAGTGAAATAGCTGGATCTTGAGGAAGTCTATTTTAAAAAGTCACTACTTCTGAAAAAAAAAGACCAAAGGGATAATAATTGGGATGTAATGTGAATAAATTATAATAAATAGAAATGCCAGCAAAAAAAGATAGAGTCTCAAAGGAGGCAGCGCCCTCACGTCAGTGGCCTACCTAAGTTCTGGGGGCAGTATGGCCTCTGGTCAAGGAGGATACTGGTGATTCTTAACCACGGAAACACAGTAACAATAACAAAAGCAGATTTGTGAATACAGTCCTTTTTATCTTTGGATAGGATGAAGAAACACATGTAATTAGTTCTGGTTGTTTGTCACATCAGAGGCAAAAATTTATTTGAAAGTGTGGCCTCTTCAGATGTTCTTTCTTGGTATGATAACTGACCCCTGCAGCTGCTGCTTCATCGGCTTTGATTCCTGAGAGACTCAGGGCAAACAGAAATTCCATACAGATTTGAAAGTCTGTGACGGATATTTTAATTGAGAGGTTCTAATTTGATTTTGTAAAGTACTAAGGTTCTGGGGAATGATCAGTAAACTTACATGATCTGCTTGTGCATTTGTTCCTTGCTATTAAACTCTATTTAATTTGCAAGTGCTAATATGCTTTTAAAACACAATTCAAAACATGGAAATAATCATTTAAATATTTTGCTTAAATTATAGACATCATTTTTCACTTCAGTGAACTCTTAGCTTTATCAGTCTCCATGCCCCCCCCCATGAAACATGTTACAATTAAGTTCCTGAATCAATTCTGTAAACAAATATTTCATTGCATTTTATTTGCTGGAAGTCATTTCACTGCTTTGTTGAGACAAAGGAATCTGGAAGTTAGAGAGACATTTTACATTTTTAATCTATTAGAGCCATGGAGAAAAAATATTTACCATCAATAAAGCTTTTTTTCTGTTATTTTCGGATTTATTAATTTTGTCATTTTGTTGATATTATTTATCTAGATACAAATGCATTCAAATAATGTTTTGGTTATTTAGTAACTAAATCCAATGAATGCTAATGCTTACTATTGAAATAAAGAGTTACCTTGACATACAGACTCCTCTCATTCTTTATTCAATTTCATTCAGATGGCCATGATTATTCCCAAACTCACATTTCTCTAATTTTTATTTAAATGTAGTCTCATTGAAAGGATACTTGCATTTTAATAATTTATGTGAAGTATTCAAGTCAAATAATTTTCAGCACCAATGATCATGTTTCTTTAAACCTTGGCAAATAAACCAACCTGGGAATAGAGGAGTAGAAATCAAGCGCGTGTGCATGGACACACACACACACACACACACACACACACACACACACACACACACACACTGCAAAGGAAATATATTCAGTTATTTTAGCACCCTATACAAACATTGAAAGAATAAGAATAAAAGTGTTCTAACTTTCTTCCAAGAATCCAGAAAGACATTAAAGTAGAGTTTCATTGCAAAATAAGTTTAAGTAGAATACAGTGGTATTTTTCTCAAATTAGTCATTATTTTATCATAAAAGTAGTTGTTTAAATAAATATTGCTGAAGTTGACATAAAGAAAATATTTTTCTGAAAAATTATCTGACAAGTATTTCTATGTATTCTATGTATTTTGGGAGAATCAATATAAGAGTTTGGCAATAATAAATGTTTCAATGTGAATATGATAGTAATATATATTTATATGTATAAATTATAATTATATATGTAATTTCTTAAAAGAAAAGTGGTGAAAGTTTTTAAACTAGTGATTATGAGAAATTTAAAATAAATATAACCATAGCAAGAATCTGGTATATCATATAATTAAAACATGTATAAAATATTATGAATTATCTATACTAAATTTAAAATAACTAGGAAATTTAGGAAAAAGAAATTTTAAGATGATTTTTTTCTCCTCAAATCATTTACCTTGTGTTTTTCATCTAAAATCAACTGGTATTTAAACTTCTTCTAGTAATATATCTTTGTAAATTTTTAGCATCATATAGTTCTGTAATTTCAGAATGCTCAAGATATTCTTTGCTGTGATTTTCAAATTGAGGCTTAGAAGGAATTTTTAACCAACCAACTGATGGTAGCCATAAAAATTAGCATTATTTCTCTTGATTGAAGATAGCACTCCATAATTTGAGAATTAGTGAAAAGAGATTTGGTAATTTCTAATATGAATTGATGATGCCTTTTCAATGCATCTCATTAGATTCATGAAGTTAGTTCAGTTTAAATCAAGGGTAAATAATGCATTAGATTGGAATATACAACATTCATTAAAAGTAAATTTTACAAATTAGTAAAATGGATGCATTATTTGTATGAGAAATGATAGTCTTCTGTGGTACAAATAAATTAAATAAAGAAGCCAATATTTCATTGGCTCACACCTAAATGATGAACTACATTTTATGGCATAAACCATGCTATATATGCCCTTTAACCTGTCCACATTTTTTGCCAAAATACATTTTAATGAGATAATACTTGTAAATAAGAATGCATTGCTTCTTTGGAATCCAGTGTTTTCCGGTTGGTAAACATGAAACCATGCATTGGGCAGACAATTACATCATTCCTTGTCCGTCCTATGATTGGCCAAATGATATAGGTAGAAAGGAATTGTATACAAATGCACACAGCTGTGTTATGACCTTTCCTGTGTATTGTTAGTTAGAAGTGAAAAAATTAGTACATTAAAGGCTTCACTTTCAGCCTTAGGAAACAAGTAAGCCCCAATAAGGAGGTCATCATGATATCTGGTATTTTTTTTTCTGCCATTAAATGTTCGGTCTTATGGTCTCAATAAAAAGTCAACTATACTTTAAATAATATGGTAGATTTCTGTGGCTATTCAAAATAGCAGTTAGTCCCTATTTAAAATGTAAGTATTTATAAAGGTTTTCCTGAATAGGCCATTCCAAACAAGAAGCTACTTTTCAAACTATGTTAATAGTAGCTTTATTTGTAATAGCCAGATTCTAGACACAATCTAGATGTCCCTTAACTAAAGAATGGATACAGAAAAATGTGATGTATTTACAAAACAGGATAGTACTCAGGTATTAAAAGCAAGGATATCATGACATTTTCAGACAAATGGATGGAACTAGAAAATATCATCCTGAGTGAGGTAACTGAGACCCAGAAAGACATGCGTGATATGTACTCATCTATAAGTTGATATTAGCTATAAGGTACAAGATGACCATGCTACAGTCCATAGACCAAAAGAAGTTAAGTAAGAAGGAAGGCCCAAGGGAGGATGCTTAAATCTCATTCAGAAGGGAAAATAAATAGACATCTGAAGTAAATGGAGCAAAGTAACTGGTTGGGAGGTAGGGTGAGGAGGAGACTGGCATAGGGTAGGGGTCAGATGTGGTGAAAGGGAGAGAGAGCAAAGAAAGAGAATAGAAATCAGTGAGGAATCTTCTCTGGGATGGAGGAGGTTCTAACGAGTCTATGGTGGTGACACTGCTGAGACTCTTAACAGTGTGGGATATGGAGTCTGAAGTGGCCACTTCTTGTTACCAGGCTTGACTTGTATTTGAGGCAGAGGAAACACCAACTCCCGCCACATACAAAACCTTCAACCCAGTCAATTAATTACTGGCCCAACTTGAGGCACATGCCATGAAAGAGTGCCCGCTGTTGACACTCTTAATGATATTCTATTATTCTTGCAGACAGTAGGCTAGCTTAGAGCCCTCTGAATGGCTTCATACAGCTGCTAATGGAAAGAGATACAGAGACCTACAGCCAAAGATTAGGGTGGGAAGAGACAGAGAGGTTAAGGGCACCAAAGAAAATCTAAAAAAATCAACCTGGACCCATGGAGGCTCACAGAGATTGAGCAGTCCACCAGAGAGCATCCATAGAACTATACTAAGTCCTCCACACATATATAACAGATGTACAACCTGGTCTTCATGTGCGACCCCTAAAGCAGGAGCAGGGGCTGCCTCTGGCTCTGTTGCCTGGCTTTGGATCCCTTACTCCTAACAGGACAGCCTTGACTAGACTCAACAGAAGTTGCATACAGTCCTACTTTGCATGCCATGGCAGGTTTATACCCATAGGATATCTCTTCTTTTCTGAGAAAAATGGAGAGGGCCACAGGGGGGTCTCAGGGGAGGTGATAGGTAGGGACTGGGAGGAGGGGGGGGAGGAGAGCTACCTACTGGGATAAAAAGTAAATAAATAAATTGACAAATGAGAACAAAAACAATGCATGGTATGTAATAACTGTGGCTTAATCTACACTGTTTTGATTGATTATAAGATAAGTAAAGCAGTATTATTATCTTAAGATTCATTTCTTAGATTCTATATGCTTGAATAGTTCTTCAAATATAATACTGAATTATATAAAATAGAAGCAAAAATATAATGGTTATACCTTTTGTATTTTGAATTTAGTGTTATTATGTTCTTGATATCCACTTGCCTAAATAAAATGAAGCTTCATAACACAAAATTTGACCATTATTAATACATCTTGGAGAGATGAAAGCAATGCAAAACACCCTTGATCATTTTTCTGGCCACTTATTAGAAGTGTCTTTACACTGCCATTAGCTGAGATTCTCCTCCAAGGTTTCTGTGTCCTTGTCAAGTAATTGCCTCAGAAGCAGATCAATGAGAATCTATAAAGGAATTAGGATCAAACAGAGTTTAAATACCCTTTTCTAAGTAAAAGGGCCTTTGCACATTAGCATAGAGCAATTAATATACATATATGCTTGCCACCATCCCCTGATTCCTCTCTACTGGGCAAAGTATCCACACAGAGCTGTAAGATGCTTTACAGGAATGTAACATATTCACAATATTTTTTAAAGTGCTGTTTGAGCACCCGAAACTTCTCCAGTGCTTTACAGTAGGAAGATTAAAGGTGTTTTATGGTTGATATGCCTAGAGAACTGTCCCATGTAGTAAGAGGGAACTGACTAAACCAGTAGCATTTATTTTAGTTACTTTCATCAGTAGCCAAGCTGAAACTCTAGAATTTCCACAACCTAAATAACTGCTGCCCAAATATCTATTTAAAATTTCTCAGTATCAGCTGTCAACATACTCAGCTCTATCCTTCATTGTAACAATTATTGTTGGAGAACATAACATGAGGATAGAGAACACAGAGGCTTACTGTTGCTATTCTAAGTAAGTTCATGAAATAGCTTGGATAGTCTATAATAGTCCACTAGTAAGAAAATATAGTTCAACTAAATATAGTAGAAAATATTAAAATCTGTGTTATGATCAATTAAATAAAATTATTTATCTTAATGATAAATGTTCCTTGATACTTTTTAAATTTACTTGCCCTAGACTTAGATTGTTAAATAAAAATTAAGTGCAGTGTGTGTGTGTGTATATACATATATATATATATATATAAATAATATATATATTATATATATATATTTTATGGGTTGATTAAAATAAATTCTCATCTGGGCATGGTGGCACATGCTTATGGTCCCAATTCTGAATAAGGAAACAGTGGCCTGGGAGTAGAGGGACATCCTTGGATACATAGTTATTTTTAGGCAAAGATGAGTGACAGGAGATGGTGCTGGAAACTGACAACAAAACTATACTAACCCCCTTATTTTTGTTTTTCACATTCAGTCTTGTTATTTTTCCTTAAACATTAATATAAGCTTTGAAACATATTATATGGTATTAAATGAGCATTATCTTTTTCATTCATTTTTATTATAATTTGCTCATATTACATCCATATTGTTATCCCCTCTCTCATATCTTCCCATTCCCACCGTCTCTCCCTTTTCTACCCTATTCCTCTCCCCTAGACCTTTGAAAGCTGGAGGTGTGGCACCTTCCCCGCATCCAGATAGTCTGCATCCACTTCCTCTGTGTGCTTGCAGGACCTCCCCATGATAGGGAAGTAATCAACTTGCAGGCACCAGAGTTCATGTCAGAGGCAGTCCCTGCTCCCTTCATCCCAAACTTGGAGAATGAGCTCTCCCTTGGCAATACCTGAACGGAGAGGGGTGTCTAGGTTCTCTGTATGCATTGTCCTTTTTTGGCATATCAGTTTTTGCAGGTCCTTTTTCAAATAAGTCAAATATTCCACACTGAAGGGCAATCTTTTACTGAGGTGGCTACATTATAGCCACATTAACTCTTTGAGGACAGATATTTCAGGAAGCTGAGAAACATTGGAAAATTGAGCGAGTTAAATAACTGATTTAAAAATTGTCAGGTTTATTTTCTAATGACATCATTAATTTTATTTTCTACGCCTCGATTTCAGCCTGTTAGAAGTTGTTCTAAAGTGCCCAAGTGTCATTTAAAAGAAAATGAGCTCAATAGTAGTAGGACTTCTAGACTATACTGACAATAGCTCTAGTTTGAATATGCAAACTGTTTCTAATTTTGGCTCATATTGCATAGAATGTTCTTTTGTGTGGTTGGGTTTAGCTCTTTCTCCTTCTCTCTCTCTCTCTCTCTCTCTCTCTCTCTCTCTCTCTCTCTCTCTCTCTCTCTCTCTCTCTCTGTCTCTCCC
>OU015751.1:83990620-84003896 GCA_907169655.1 Acomys percivali | reverse complement strand
CTCCTTCTCTCTCTCTCTCTCTCTCTCTCTCTCTCTCTCTCTCTCTCTCTCCCAGAAGGAAATAAGATTTTTTTTTGACCATGTCCCCTGGAGGGAGAGACCTAGTGGCACTCAGAAGAAGGACAGCAGGTCACCGAGAAGAGAATTGATACCCTATGAGAATATACAGGGGGAAGTAATCCCTCTCAGGAACAGTCATAGGGGAGAGGAATAAGGGGAAAATGGGAGGGAGGGGAGAATGGGAGGATACAAGGGATGGGCTAACCATAGATATGTAACAAGAATAAATTAACAAAACTTTAAAAAAAAGATTAAAAAAATCTTATGGTAGAATAAAAGATATTCTAATACTTAAAAAAAAAAAAAAAAGAACTGTAATAAAGGCTCACAGGATTAAAAAAAAAAAAAGACTTTTTTTTTATGTCCAAATGAACAAACCACCAGAGATGTCTTAGGAAAAGGAAATAATATTCTAAAAATGGGACAGAACTATCCATTTATTCCACATTCCTGTCAATATTTCTCACTTTAATAAGAATTCCTAACTGTGGTAAAGAAGTACGTTTGCATTTCATATGCTTGTTGACCTTCAGTGTTCTTTCATGAACATCTACTGAAGCTGAGATATTTTTATGAATAATTCTTATTGTTTCCTTTGCTTAGTTTGTAAATATTATGAATGTTGTTTATGCATGAGATACATACTTATGAATACCTTTACTTTTTGTACACACTCCTCACTTTGTTGATATTTTTCTAATGTGCAGTCTTCTCTCTTTTTCCATTAGCCCTTTTCACTGTTATGTGTAGAAAGATTATTAATGTGATATAAATCATTAGGTTAGTACAGTGCCATTTTATCTTTAGCCAACTATTTACCCAAGTAATGACACATGGAGGCTATGATTTACTTAATTAGTTTTGAACACAATACTGAGCAATTATTCCTCCATCCAAAACCTTCAAGCTACTCTAGCTTCCTACCAGCAAAAATTCCCCATACTTGCATTTTAAATTATCTTCTGGCTCCAGCTCACATCTCTTGATGCTCTCCAGATCTCTTCTTGTGTACCATCCCCACTTTCTTTGTCTTTATCAATTCCTTTGCTAGACCAGGATGTATCAACCTGTTCTTTCTATCATTCAGCACTGGCTGGTTGGAGTTTTATTAGCAGAACAAAGAACAAATGTGGGCTTGTTTACACAAGCTTGAGACAGGAGATACTTAGAATAAACATCACAATGCCATGTCCAGATTGAAAGCAGATAGTGGGGTAGAGAAATCAGCCTTTGGACGAATATGTGTAAACTTTACACAGGTGGCACATTATATTAGGCCAAAATTATGCTTTTGTCTCTGAGTCAAATGGATTTTTGTCAAACATTTTAATAGAGCATTTCCCTCCTAATTTCTCCCATTACTTTTATAGTTTGAAGTGCCAATATTATAGAGAGTTTTGAGTGACTGTTCAGGTAGTAAATTGTCTCTGTTGTTTTTTCATTTTGGAAGTTGCAAACTTGCACTTCCGGTTCACTCACGTAATAAAGTTTTGTTCTTTCTCAGGTCTCTGATGGAGTTGAAGACCAGAGAGTTTACTCTTACAATTAAGCATAATTTGATAGAGGTTGAGATGTTTTTAGATCATCTAGATACAAGTTTTCAGTTAATAGAGATGAGATATGACAGATATGGATTTTCATTCAGAATTTTAGACTCCACAAGATAGGAAAGATGTTTACTTCAAGTTTGCCAAATACTAATAGCTAAATCACTATGTTTGTAACAGTTATATAATCCTGATAGTTTCATGGTTCTTCCAAGTATATGTACATTATTTTATTTATGTATAACAATATAAAAGTATGTTAAAAAGAAACAATAATAAAAAAGAAAAAATGAAGTCTTAAATTTAAATATTTATTTTCAAGTGATTTTATGTTTCAAGCTATATAAAGACTCAAATTTTAACCTTTAATATCATCTTATTTTTTATCACATTGCATTTATTCTTCCCTTTTTCAATACTTTCCCACAAGTTGTGTGTTTCATTAACTCATAGTTCTGCCTTATGTTTTACTTGATTAGTATAGTCGTTTCAGTTTTACTACCTTGTAAGATCTTACGTAGTCTCAGGAAAAATGATGGTTCAGTCTGCCAAATCATCATCAGTACCTAAAATAAAATTATTGCTTCCAAGTTTTTTCTTGACAAGACTACAAACAGTGTAAAGACAGACATAACTCATTAGAAAGAATTTTATTTAGATACATTGTAAGAAATCTGTATATACTTTAGATTACTAAATAAATCACTAGCAAACAATCTCTGTACTGGTCAAGGAGATTTTACAGTAACTGAATAACTTATTCCTTAGTTAATATGTACTAATGAAATGTCTCTCTTATTAAATAATTTGCTATAGGAGGAACTGCTACAATACCTACTGGCAAAACTCCCTACCCATGGAAGGCTTATCCTTAGGCAGGAGTATTATATCACACACAGAAAATATTAATATATTAGAGTGATGAGAGAAAATATGTAGGAAATATATCGAGTAGCATTTCCCATGATATGGGATGGTTTACCTTTTCTAATGGGGATGAAAATACTAATAATGGAAGGTGTCAGAAATGTAGTCTTATATTGGCAAACAAAATTTTTCTTCTAATTACTTAACAGAAACAAACAAACAAGGTAAAAGTAAAAACTTGGGTTTATATGGCCATCATGTGGTAATATGTTAGATAAGTATTACTTAATTTTTTAAATTAATAAGCTCTTGTTAATGGACATGATATGTATATTTATATGTTTATGTGTATATATATATATATATATATATATATATATATTTTGTATATTAACAATAACATTTCTCATACATTCCTCCCTGTTCCCTTTGGCATGTCTCTGATATCCTGTTAATTGTTTTTTATTATTTCCCTTATTACAATCAATGTCTCTATCTTCTCTGTACTTTCACATTATGTATTTGTAATATTAATTTGTGTCATTCTCACTGCTTCTACTGTGAAAATTAAAAAGGGATTTTAAACTTTTTGGCCATTTTTAAAACAGATACTATGATCTAAATTTATAAATATAATCTTTATTAAGTAAAATTTGTGGTAAATTTTGAGTTATGAATGTACGGATCAACAATAAAGAGTCTTTGTTGAATTTTTTACCAGCATATGTGAGAGATTATGGAATTAAATTTTTTGTATATGGACCACCTCTTTTGATCATCTATTAGCAATTAATTGATTTAAATGTAGTGTATGACTTTCATTAGACAGTGAATTTTTAAACTTTACGATTTGAGAGTTCTATGAATGAACACTATAAATTTTGAATGCATCAATCTCTCACCCCTCCGTCAATTCCTCTAGATCCCTGATGTCACATTCCCCTCAAAACCCATGCCATCTTTTAGCACCCCACATGTTCCAACCAAAGCTGTGTGTTTGGACATGATAGCAAAAAAAAAAAAAAAAAAAAAAAAATCATATACAGCATTAGAAAAGTAACTGGATCCACTCCTCTGAAAAAAAGTCCCTTTAGAAACAATTGCAAAGTATTAACCTTCCACAGAAATTTCCATCTAGTTTATTACATAGTGAGTGTATTAATATAAATTTTATGTTAAAATTAATGAATTCCACTTAGGTTGAAATTATTCCAAGGAAACACAAAAAATTCACAACATTATCATTTTTGCAGATATTTTATTTTTTTATCAGATCTGAATTGTTCCTTGAAGGTTTGGAAATGATTAGGCAATGTGTACCTTATATTTTTAAGTATTGTTATAATCCAAGAGAGCTGCATTTAGAGAGTAAAATTAATCTTGAAAGATTTTTTTTGGAACACCATGTTTTATTATCTTCAATCTGATTTTCAGTTTCTAGGCAGTTGCATATGTTTAATCAATACCTCATTGCCATTGTGTTTTTCAACAATCTGTGAAAGTCATACCTATTCAGTTTATCCCAAAATCATTAGTTTCTCAGAAACCATGGAAACCAATGGAGCTACTTTAATACTGTCTTCTTGATCTGAGGTTACAAAACTCTGTTAATCCAAAGTGTGAAACCACAGTAGTGTGACCAATAATTCTTCCATATCTTTGTGCTATGTAAGAAATAACTGGCATAACACTAGTTTAAAAGAAAATATTCTCACATAATATTTATATAGTTATTTTACTATAATTTTTCCTTAAATGTGAAAATTATGCTATCATTTATACATTCTACTTCAGGGTTTACTTCCACTTTAGTAACAGAATACTTACTCAGAGATTTAGAAATTTTTACTTTAGTATCTTCTAATTTTGTCCATTTTAGCAAGTGGAAAAGAATAAATGAGAAAATCTCCAGATAATCGCATATCTGTTCAAAGAGTGTATATATCTCCTGATAGTCTACTTTATACTCACAATGGTAAAGCATTCCTTTTGGCAACTGATTGAAGTTTCAGTGACTATCATCTAACTTTCCATAGTAAATAAAATTACCCTAACTAGGTTAAGTTTACAAATTATTTGTGGGAGCCCTGAATAATGTGCCTTGCTCAATTAACTCAAGTCACTCAACTCATATGTCCAACCCTTAGTTTAATGTTCTGGAATTTATGCACCTATATTCCCCTCAGTGGAATCAGTACTTTAATTTATTTGCATGGTAAAAATTCACTACCATTTATTAAATATATACAATGGTGTGCTTCATTTCATTATCTTATATGCACAGATAATATTCTTTGATCATTTCACCCCACTAACTGAATTTTCTTGTAGATGTTCACCACTATTTTCAGGGAACCCTGAGCAAATATGTGTCTAACTTATTTCTACATTTTAGTCCATCACTGAGTTAAGCTAGAACAAGAAACTCAAACTGGGCAGCTACCTAGAGGCAAGAACTGAGGCAGAGGCTATGGAGGAGTGTTGCTTACTAGCTTACTCTTCATGGTTTGCCTGCTTCCTTGTTGAATTCAGGACCAACACCCAGGTGTAGCACTATGCACCATAGCCTGAGCCCTTCCCCACCAGTCAGTAACTAAGAAAAATGTCCTACAGGGTTGCTTGCAGCCCAGTTCTGTACTGGCATTTCCTAATCTGCTGATCTTTCCTCTCTAATAAAGCTAGCTTGTGTCAAGTTAACATAAAACTGGTCAGCACAATCTCTAGAAAAACTGTGCTTATTAAAACAGTAATAAAAGAAAAATCTCCACCTCCATTCCAATATTAAGCAGTTACAAAAGTAATATTAATCAACTTCTCTGGTAATCTGGCCCCAATAGACCCAAGTTCATCCAGGTATGTTGCTCAAACCACATAGACTTTCTAAATCCTAATAGCATTTAAAACAAAACAAAACAAAACAAAACAAAACAAAACAAAGAAATAGAATGAAGATACATTTGCATAGATTTGTGTTTTTAAAATCCAAAGATAACTATTTTCCACAATAATAAAATCATTAAAAATTCAAGATGATTTCAAGTCAAACATAATATACTAAAAAAAAAAAGAAAACAGAAAATGTAATAAACTTTTGATATTTGCTGTGATTGACAAAATAAGAAATGTAATTAAAAAAAAGAGAGAGAGAGAGAGATTAGGGGAGTTCCAAGATGGTGGCACCTATCACCCTCTGTATCTGATCTACCTCAAGGGAGACCAGGGACCAGACTGGGAGTCACAGACTGCAAGAACTGGAGAATGCTAGGTGAGTGGGGTCCCTCACAGTGCAAACCACAGGCAGGCCTGGCCCTGGGTCAACCAACAGCCCAAGGAGGACCTGAACCCACCTCTCAGACTTTAGAATGGAACCCACCTGCAGATTGCAAGCAGCCTCTACAGCCCGAACACTGTATGAGAGAAGGTGGAACACCAGAGCTCCTGGCTTGGCGAAGTCTTAGGAAAACAGGTGAGTCTTTCCTTGTAAACCTCCACCCATCCCATGCAAGTCAACAGAGAGCCTCAGAGGCCACGAAGAAGCCCGTGGTGCCCAGCCACAGCACACGTGGTTTGATCCAGTTCACAGCGGAGCCTCAGCTGACTGAGTTTGCAGAATTGAGCTGACAGAACCAGGCCCGGCCAATCCCCGTGGCCTAGCAGGGACTCCCATGCTCATGGAAGAAGCTGGACAGCCCTGAGGGACTATGAAGGGGGTCTGAATTGTAGCCACAACTCAGTGGGACTGAGTCACCAAGGTCCTATCTCGACTTGTTTCCTGTCTAAAGTCTAATTTCTAATAAAATAGACTTTCAACCAAAATTAATTTAAAGGGATGAGGAAGGACACTTCATACTCACAAAATGTAAAATCAACCAAGAAGACATCACAATTCTGAACATCTACACTCCAAATACAAGGGCACCTACATTTGTAAAAGAACTATTGAGAAAGCTTAAACAACACATCGATCCCCACACATTAATAGGCCTTCTGGTGGGGAGGCCTGGTGGCACTCAAAGAAAGAATAAGCAGGCTACCAAGATGAGACTTGATAGCCTATGGCAATATAATGGGGGAGGAGGTCCCTAGTAGTCATAGAGCTAAGGGAGCAGAATAGGGTGAAAGCAGGAGAGAGAGAGAGAGAGATGGCAGGACACAAGTAATGGGATAACAATTGAGTTGTAATCTGAATAAATTAATTAAATAAAAAGGAGACATAAAGAAAATTTTCAAATAAATAAATTTAAAGATAGACCCAAAAATTTCCAAAAAGAGAGATGATTATTAACTTATGTACAATTTTTGATACAGACTTTGATAATTCCATTTGAGCCATAAAATTATAGTAAAAGTTTTGGATTGAAAGTGAATCCTTTATCTTTTAATACAGCTGTAGAATAAAATTCATATTTATCATGAAGAAAACATGAAAACAAAATAGAAAGTGGTTTAAAATAAGATGTGTATAAGTTATAGAATTTAAAACAGTGTTTTTATTACATGAATTATTTAAACAAGAGATCACTAATTGAATTTATTTGGATAGTCTAAATTGTATAATGAATGTCATGTAGCAGTGAAAATTGGAGCTACACATAGGTCTCAGAAGTTAAGAACACTTACCACTCTTGTAGAGGACTGACTTGAGTTCCCAGTGCCCATATGAGAGCTTGCTAACTCCTGTAACTCCAGTTCTGAGCCATCCAATTCTTTTATGCCCTTTACATGTTTCTGCATACAGATGATACCCTTACATACACTAAGGCATATACACATACATAAAAAGAAATCAGTACATCTAAAAATCTGCTTAAAATTGAAAGTGTATGTCCTGGGAAGATATTTCTGTGGATCAACCAGTAGTCACACAGTAATTCTCATCCTTAGAACACAGAGAAAAAGCTGAGCAGACATGGTGGACCCATGCTAATCCTACACTGGGCAAACAGTGTCAGGGATTCTTGGAGGAAATGTGGTTCCATAGTCTAGGTGATGAACAATCTCTAACTTCAGTTGAGACACTCTACTTCAATAAAGGAAAAAACAATCAAGGAAGACACTTGGTAACAAATTCTCAATCATGCATGTTCACATACACACATGTAACATATATGCATACAAACATCACACATTTGAATATTCATAAACATACAAAAATTTGAGACTCCTCTTTATTTCACTTTATGATTAAAACATATAGAAAAATTTATCTCATCTTGATATCAAGAATAACTACTTTAACATAATAAAAATATTTTAAATGACATATACTGCACATCTCTCAGGTTTTTGAAAACCTTATCTAACTATTTTACTTTGTTTTTCTATAGAATCATATCTATATGTTGTAACTAAGATGTATATTCTTGTGATAAAAATAGACTAGCAATTAAATTGACCATGATTTGATCAGCTAACAATTAACTTGTATAACTTATTTATCCTAAACAGCCTGCAAGAACACATTCAAAGTACTGGAAGTAAACCTTGTATTATAATTGAGTTATATGTGTACAATACCCCACAATAGAATAGAAATACATACGAATGTGTAGAATAATCCCACATTTCAATTCTATATCACTGTATCTCAAATCAAAACTATTTAGCGTCTATTTGCATCTTCTCATTTGGAAAGCTACTAAGCTGCACTCCTGGTAACATGCACTCAGGTAATCAATTTTTTTCCTTCTAATGTCTCTGATGGGGATGAAGACAAAGGAGCTTAGTTTTACAATTAAGCTTAGTTGATTAGGGGTTAGGATGGTTTTAGGTCTAGATAGATGATACATAACAGATTTTGATTTATGTTCAGAATTTTAGATGCACCACTGTAGGAAAGATGTTTTCGTCAAGGCTTCCAAATAGAAACAGCAAAAACATTAAGAAGGTAACATTTATATAATTCCTGATTGTGTCATGGTTCTCCTTGCTGTAGGTAGTTTATTGTATATATGTGTAATAATATAAAGGTATATGTAAAAAATTAAAAATCATTTAATAAAAATAGAAACAAAGAGACACTTATAGTATAAGAGTAATAAATGTGCTTTAAATGAAAAAAATAACTACTTATAAGCTCTCTGTGAATCCACACCTTTCCTTCTGCTAAGATCCAATTGTCCCAGCCTTACCCTTAGCTCTGTAGTAGAAAGCCTTCTAAGGTCTTTTTTGCACTTTGACATCATCCAAAATGAAACAAAAAAGATCTCCCTCAGCCTTCCTTCCTCCAGTTCAATCCATTATAAAGCCTCTAACATCAGTAGACATTCACTTGGAACACATCAACTTAACAGGTAAGGGAAACGGTTTAGCAACAACTGACCACCCTCCTCCACTCCAAAACCAATCCTTCTGTCTCATCCTTGGCTCTTCAGTAGAACACCACACCCAGCCTTCTTCCTTCCCTGGCCACATCTGTGAATCCCACAGATTCCATCCTCTCACTTGTTTCCAGTTGGCAAATCAGTAGGCACCACTTGCTAACCATATCTGCCAGAAAAGAAGGTAAGCTGACTGCAAATGTTTTCTTCTCCTGTTTTCCCAAACACAGTTCCTCAGAATCATCTCCAGGTCCACATCACATCATCTGTGGCAGCCTTCTGAGAACTTGTTTCCCTCTCCCGTGGATCCCACATGTCTTTCCCTTTCAAGATCCTTGACTTAATAGATACTGACAAAACAATTAACCGAAACAAAAAGAGTATACCTTTTTCCCTTAGCCTCATGAAATTTCCCCAAAATTGGCCACATAGTCATACACAAATCAAGGCTCACAAAAATACAAAAATGCAAAATGGGATATAACTTCTTTATCCTATCAGAATACCATGGATTAAAGTTGAATATCGACAACAAGAACAACAGAAATCTTAAATACTCGTGGAAATTAATCAGGTCTCTTCTGAATAAAATTGGGTCATGACAACAATAAAGAAATTACAAACTTCCAAGAATAGGATGAAAATGAATACATAATATAACCAAATTTATGGAACACAAGTTGGAAAATCTAAAAGAATTTGATTTCTTGATAGGTATCACTTAATAAAGTTAAACCAAGATCAGGTAAGCAAAGTAAACAGACATACAACCCCTAGTGAAATAGAAGCAAGCACTAAAAGCCTTCCAACTGAAGGAAATCTCAGGCAGAAACAGTTTTAACACAGAATTCTACCATATAAACTTTCAGAGAGTTAACACCAATACTCCTCAAATTATACCACAAAAGAGAAACATAAGAAACATTGCCCAATTTATTTTTTGTAACCAGTTACCCTGATAACAAATCAACGTAACATCTCAAAATAGAAAAATATTTACAAACAGATTTCTGTTATGAAGGTAAATGCAGTAAAACATATAAACACTTGCAAACCACTCCAGGGACATATCAAAAAGATAATGATCAAGTACAATTCATATCATAGACACAGGATGGTTCAGTATATAGCAATCAATAAATGCATTCAATATATTTTAAAACTTTGAAAGAATAAAAACATATTATCCATCTCCCTAAATGTAAAAAGCCTATTAACAAAATAAAACACCTATTGATGATAAAAGTGCTAGAGAGTTTAAGGACACAGAGGACATTCATAAGCATAATAAAGGCAGCAGGCAGAATCAGGATACACATAGCCAACATCAACTTACATGAAGAGAAATTCAAGTCAATTGCACTAAAATCAGGAACAATATGAGGTTGCCGTTCTTTCTATATCTATTCAATATAGTACATGAAGGTTTATCCAGAGCAATACGGCACCTGAAGGAGAACATGTGGACATAAATTGGAGTCAAAGTTTCTTTTTTTGAAGATGACATAAGAGAATACATAAGTTGCCCCAAAAATTCTACCAGGAATTTTCTATAGGTGATAAACACCTATATCATTGTATCAGCTATGTGGCCGAATACAGGAATAACTCAAAAAAATCAAAGGGTCTGAGAAAATAAAAAGGTAACAGTGTGCTTTACACTAGCCACAAACAATATAAAATATCTCAGTGTAACTGTAACCAAGCAAGAGAAACTCTTGTATGACTAATTTTCAGGACTTTGAAGAAAGATTAAAAGATATACCATTCTCATGGACATAAGATTGACATAACAAAATAATCATGCTACCTCTCCCCCCCCCAAAAAAAAAAAACCACTACAAATTCAATGCAATTCTCACCAATATTCCAACAGAGGTCTTAACAGATCTTGAAAGGACCAATCTCAAATTTATGTTGAAGAACAAGAAAGCCAGGATAGCAAACAATACTGAAAAATGAATAGAACTGTCAGCTATCTCTATATTCCTTATCTCAAGTTTAACCACATGGCTATAATAATAAAAATGGTATTGTACTGGCAAACAAAACAAAACAAAAACAGACATATTGATCGATGGAATCAAATTGAAGTCCCAGATATTAACCAATATAGATATTGATACCTTATTTTTAATAAAGATGCCAGAAATACACACTGGGAAAAAAAGCATCTTCAACAAATGGCGCTAGTCACACTGAATGAAGAAGGTGACAAATGGATTCAGACACTAATATCAACAACGTATAAACAGAACCTCATAAAATCAAAATGTGTCTGCGTGGCAAAAAGTACAGCCAATAAATATATTGACAAAAAGAAAAAGAAACAGCCTACAGAATGAGCAAATATTTTTGCCAATTCCACATCCAAGAGAGGGTTAATAGCCAAATTAACTCAGGAAACTTGATAACAAAAAATAGAATACAGATCTGAACAAAGAATTCTGAATGGAGAAAATGTCTGAGAAACATTTAAAGAAGTGTTCAAAAATACTTAGCCATCAGGGAAATTCAAATTAAAACTATAATTACATTTCATTTACACCTCTAAATATGGTTCAGGTTAATAATAGAAGAGACAGATCATTCTGGCAAAGAATGGAACAAGAGAAACACTCCTCTATTGCTATAGGGACTGAAACTATGAACAGCTATTAAGGAAATCAGAGTGTTAATTCTTTAGAAAGATAGAAATTAACTACCTCATGATACAACTATACCTACCAGTTTTGATTATATACTCAAAGGATGCTTCATCTTACCACAGGGATACTTGATCAAACATGTTCATCGCTTTCCTATTCACTATGGTCAGAAATTGGAAATTTGTTCAATAGGAGAATGGATAAAGTCAAATTGGCACATTTCACTGTGAAATATTATTCTGTCTTTTAAAAAAATGACATCATTACATTTGCAGGCAAAAGGATAGAACTAGAAAAAATTCATCCTGCGTGAGGTAACCTACAGTTGGAAAAATAAATATGGTATGTACCTGCTTATATCTAGATATTAGACATTAAAATGGTAATCATGCTATACCAGTAGATACAAAAGGCTTAGGCATAGAAGGAACTGGTGGTCTCATGGATCTTCTTCCTAGGAGGTAGTAATAGAATAGATTATATGGGTGGATTAAAGCCTGGGAGTTGCGCAGGAAGGGGAGGGTCAGGTGGTAAGGGGAAGAGACGATAGGACTGAGGGCAGTAATGAGAGGTGACAGAGCTAGAATTGGAAGGCATATGTGGGATAGTATAGAAACCTAGCACATTAGAAACTTACTATGATATGTGAAGGCAGTCTTCAGGAAATCTCCAAATAACAAGGAGACAGAACCTCAACTGGCCAGCTCTTCTCACAAGATAAAACTTCCAATACTTGACTCTGTGTCATCCAATTGAATTGCTGGCAGAAAGGGTCCTGAGAAAATCCCTAAACAAACCAAGCTGTTAGCTAAGAAAATAGGTTGCTCTCCATAAACTGACAGTGGGATACCATTGCAGAAGACAACAGCCATCACTACTAATTGTACTTGGAGAGGTGAAGCTGGTGCCTACATAAAACCTTCACCTTCACCTTCTACCATCTTTGACATGGAAAAGTACTCTGCAGGCTACCAAAATCAAAACATACATACAAACTCAACCATTAAACCTTTGATCTACAATCTGCCTACAAAATATGCTAGGGCAACCGGAGTAACCAGCCAATATTTGACTTAGCTTATAACAACTCCATGAGATAGAACCCGTACCTGATACTGTGTGAGTCACCAGAAAGCAGAGTCTAGACAGTCTAGAGACCTAGGATAAAACCAAATACTACTGGTATTTTTTAAAGTAACATTAAAGACTCCTAATATTATTCTGATATATTCATAGAATTGTACTTTATGTAGATATCAGCAGGGGGTCTTTATCCTGCAGCATATGGGAACAAAAGCAAAGACTCAAAGACAGATATGAGGGAGAGAGAGAGAGAGAGAGAGAGAGAGAGAGAGAGAGAGAGAGAGAGAGAGAGAGAGAGAGAGAGATTAGAAAACATAGTTATAAATGAGATGTCTCCATCAAATCCCTACCTTTAGAGCTTAGGGAACACAGCTGAAGAGGAGGCAGAAAATATGAGGCACAGAGAGGATAGAGGACACCAGGAAAATAAAACCCTCTAAATTGACTGGGTAAAGCTCATATGAATACACAGAAACTAAAGCAATAATCACAGGGTAAACATGGGTCTGCTCCTGTTACTCCACTTATACATTATAGCTTTTACTTTAGTACTTTTATTGAACCTCTGAATAAGGGGAAGAGTGGTTCTAGGATGCTTGTGCCTTCTACTGGGGCACATTTATGTTTCTGTAGATTTCTTTCCTCCAATTTTGATACAGTGGGTTTTGGTTTATCTTACTATATTATAGTTTGCTAGGATTTATTGTTATCTCTATAGAAGTCTGATCTTTTCTAGTTAAGGACAGAGAGG
>OU015751.1:83946139-83990610 GCA_907169655.1 Acomys percivali | reverse complement strand
TTTACTTTGTTTTCCTATTTTGTATTTTTTCTTTACATTTTCCCTGTCACAAAAATAAATGACAGTTTAAAAGTATTCAGTTAGGCCACTTTGAAAGAAAAGACATAAAAGAATGTAGTTTAATTTATAAATTGAAAAGCTGAGTAACAAGGAACATGCTTTCATTACCCGATAAGCTGAAATCCTTGCTACCTTGAGCTGGGAGAATATTGACATCCAAAGTTTTAATTATCAAACTTTCAAGTTGTTTGTGCTTGGGAAATAGGTGTTTCTGTACCACAGTACAATTAATGAGATTTTGAGCTGTGACTAATAAACATTTAATAATCATTATATTAGACTTCATATTCCTTTGAGTGTTGTCTTGGTGTGTACAGAAGAAACAGGTGCCACGTTATTCTACAGATACCAGAATTTAATATTTCTTACTGAGATTGGCATTATTCATATAAAACCAAGTCACTTGTATTGCTGTTGCTTCAGAAAACTTAATTAGAAGCTAGGATATGCAACACAAAAGTAATACCATTAGGTACACTTCTTGATGAAAGTTATTTAGATTCATTGCACTGAAATTTGAATATTATACCTTCGTGATTTGTGATTTTAAAATAATTTACTGTGTGGGGAGAGGTGAATCTGGCAAAGACAAATAAAAAACATAAAAAGTCGTTTTACATTTTCTGTCTTATCTCTATCTCCACATATTTTGTCTATTAAAATCATTTTAAATGCCACTGTATCTAGTAGAATATCAATAAAACTTTATAAAACCACACACACACATACACACACACACACACACACACACACACACACACAAACAAACAAACATGGTGAAGAGAGAGTCAAAATTGAGCTTTTACTACCTATTTAACTTTTTTATAGCATTCAATATATTTTTCCTCGTCTAATAAATAGAAATGTCTATAACTCACACACTTTTTAATCACTGGTGTGTCTGGAATTATATCTGGAAGCATTCCTGGAAATAGGCTTTCACTTCTTATATACTCTCCATATCACATTTCTGCCTGCAGAAAAACAAGGAAATGTTTGCAAGAGAAGCAAGAGTTTTTGAAGATAGCCTGTCTCATTGATTTGGGATGCTTTTGCCTTTTTATTTATTGTGGCTGCTGCTTTGCGCCCTGAGACAACTGAGTTCCCCACAATCGTGTAGGGTGTGATAGTTAATACAGAAATCACTGCAAGATGCTTCTCTGAGCCATCTCCATCCTTGTCTCTAGATATGTTCAAAACTGCATCTTCTGAGACCACGTGGTCCCATATCATAGCGTAGCTAGTTTAGTGAGCACCACTGGTATTGCTTTATTCGGATGTCTTTTTAAACCCTATTAATAATCATATCTGATCTAACATGTAAGTAGTGGTGTATACGTTCTCCCATGCAGTTTAAGCAGCTCATGAGTCTATTTCTCTGTTAATGCCAAGAACATTTTCTGTTGACTTCTATATCCCAAGATTACTTCTACTAATACTTTCTGCATTTTTATAATAAATAACAAATTAAAAACCCATAAATGCCTTATATTATAATGATTGCTTACATCTCTTGTTGAAAGAAAAATAAAAGCTCTGCAATATGTATTTTTTAGAGATTTTTAAGCATGGGAGAATGTCAAAGTAGAAGGATCCAGTGCGTCCTAGAAACCTACAAGAACATTATGATAGGCAGATTTGGGCCCAGGGGTCCCTCTCAAACTATGGCACTAGCCAAGGAAAATACAGGCCATAAACTTCAAACCCCTACCCAGATCTAGCCAATGGACAGGACATTCTTCACAGTTGAGTGGAGAGTGGGGTCTGACTTTCAAACAAACTCTGGTGCCCCATATTTGACCATGTCCTCTGGATGAGGAGACCTGGTGGCACTCAGAGGAAGGATAGCAGGTTACCAAGAGGAGACTTGATACCCTATGAGCATATACAAGGGGAGGAAGTCCCCCTCAGTCACAAGCATAGGGGAGGGGAGTAAGGGAAAATGGGAGGGAGGGAGGAATGGGAGGATACAAGGGATGGGATAACCATTGAGATCTAATATGAATAAATTAACAAAATAAAATAAAATATTTTAACAAAAAATAATCTGTAAAGCTGAAGGTGTTGGGGGATGGTTCTGATGTATTCTGAAGCTAATTACTGCTTGCTGTCTCTGTGACCCACCTTTTGCTTAATTAAAAAGTCATCCCACCTGGGCAGGACAAAGCAGACATGTGGGACTAAGAGAGAGGAATTCTGGGAAGAAGAAAGAACTCCAGGAGGAGATAGGAAAGAGACATGAAGGAAAGAAAAAAAATACTGCCATAGGTTAGATGGAGAAGAAGTACATGGTCAGTGTGGATGAAGAATCCTGCCCAGATGAAGAACATTAGTAAGTATTTGGGATTATGAATGAGAGGTAGTTTGATAGAAGTTATCAGAAACAGATGATATGGGGTTGACGCAGGATTTTGACCAACTAGAAAATCATATATATATATATATATATATATATATATATACATATATACATATATACATATATATGTATATATGTATATATGTATATATATATGGCCATAATCTTGAGTCTTTCCCCAGATATGAAATGTAACCTCAAGCCTGATAGTTACAAAAAAAATCTACTGAAAAACAAAGCTAAAAAACAAATGTCTACCCCACTTTTTTCCTACTGGCAACAATTTCATCCTCTTGCATCTTTAGCAGTAGGACATGCAATTCTACTTAATTGAAAAGTGTTGGGGCGGACCTTGTAAGGTGTGGGACAGTATAGGTCTTTGAGACAAGTGCAAAACTGTGTCTAGAATATGAAAAGGGTGGATGGGATGGTCAATGGCAGTTCAAGATGACCTTGTCAGTCAATCAGATGGGCAGATTCACTGTGACAGCCAAGAGTTGTTATGTCTTCCATACAGGTGTTAACCAGGCAAAGCCATGCTTAGCTTCCAAGGTCAGCTGGGCAGAGCGCTGAGAGATGTAGGGGAGAGTGGTGGCATAAAAGGACCAGGCAAGGTCAGGAGCTCCACAGAGAAATGATCAAAGCCAGTAGATCTGGACACAGGGAGTCTGCACAGAGTGATGCACCAACCAAGGACAAATGCTTGCAGAGAACCTAGATGCCATGTTCAGATGTAGCCAATGGGACTCCTGATTCTCTTAGTGGACAGTAGATGGGTGATGCTACTAAACCTCTGACACGCACTCTGGTGCTAATGATTTGATCACTGTCTCTTGGCAAGACACCCTTGCCTGCACACAGAGGAAGGGGATGCAGACTATCTTGATGAGTCCTGCTAGATTTACTTATTAGTATACTTAAGTTTGTGCTTAATAAAATGTAAAGTAATCCCAATCATAATTTTTAAAGATTCTAATTAATCAGCTATAGATCATTATATGATGACTAACTTATTTGCATTTCTTGCTGAAGGAGCTATATTAATAGTCTGTAAAACCAATGAAGGACTGATGACTAATCATAAGACATTGATGAGGGTGTCAGTTTGATAGAGACACATGTAAATTTCATCATCCCAATGAAATTTAATCAGAACTAATTTTTAAATGAGTTTTATTTTATTAAAATTACTGGCATGTGTATGTGTGTGTGTACATATGTGAGAGGATGTATGCACATAAATAGAGATACAGAGTTCAGAGTGGGACAGTTGATTTCCTGGAGTTGGGGGTACTTTGAGCCGCCTAGTGTGTGACCTGGGAATTCAAAACTGGCCACAGCAAAAAGCAATATGAGCTCCTAACTGCTGAGCTGTTTGACAGCTTCTAGTTTATTTTGGTCCTCAGATATCAAGCAATACATTTTTATCTTTGTCTCTATAATTATTTTCCAGTTTCAAATCATGCTAAAAATAATTGATTGAGTGTCATTGTTATTGAAAAGAAGCAGCGAGTCAAATGTTCAACAGACCAAACTATCATAATTAAGGTTACTTTTTTTATAGGCTAAAGTGCTGGTTCTGCTAAATAAGTGCTTTGAAGTATAATTTGATGCTGAGTTACGTTAGTAATGTACCCTTTTAGCACATTTGTATTTTTGTTTTATGTTTTTAAAGAATATTTGCACATGTAGGTTAGCAAAAACTTAAATGAGATATATTGTCAGTCCATATTAAGAACAGATTTACATATTTTTAAAAAGTAATATTTTCCTTTTTGGTGGAAAAACATAACTTTCATAATTTAGTACTAATTCATATGTGTTGGCTTAAGCATGTCATGAACATGTTAGCGAACACGTCAGCTGCTGACTCAACTCAAGACTGTTGTAGATATTGATAACATCTGTTACCATTTTGAGATGTGCAGATTCAGCCAGTGAATTAAGTATATGTACAGATTGGATATACTTCTTTGATGTTGTTGGTTTGTTTTGTTTGTTTGAGACAAGGTTTCTCTCTTTAGCCCTGGCTGTCCTAGAAATCTCTTTGTAGTCCAGAATGGCCTTGAATTTACAGAGATCCACCTGCCTCTGCCTCCCAAGAGCTGGGATTAAAGGTGTGCGTGTACAACCATGCCCAGCCTCTGATGAAATATATTTCCATGGTAACTACACCTTTACAAGTTCAAAGGATGCTTTATGAAAATATCTAATTTCAAACAAGTCTACGTATGTGCTGTTAATTTAACAGGAGCTGAGTGAGCTGCAGGAACCCACTGGTTCTTTGAACCAGTGAAGGTATTCTAGTATTTCATGAAGCTATGTGATTCGAATGCTTAAGAACTAGCCATTGAAGAATCCAGCATTTCCAGCCTCTTCTAGGTTTCCTTACATGATACATCTCTTATTGTCAAATTGTGCTATTCCATTTCCTTGTAATTCCTACTACAGAAAATAAAAATCTGATAAATTCAATGAGATTACAAAACATAGTGTTTGAATCAAGTAATTTCAGTTCCTTACACTCTAGAGATAATTGAAAGTGTGCTCTTACTCTGAAATTTCAGGCGGAGGAAGGCAACTTAAATACTGAAACAACAAAATCATTAATTATACTGATATTTCTGTATCCAAAGCATAATCATTTCAATTGGTAGTTTGCATTAATAAGTAAAATATGTCAGCAGGGGGTGGGGGTGGTGGCTCTCACCTTTAATCCTAGCACTTGGGAAGCAGAGACAGGTGGATCGCTGTGAGTTCAAGGTCAGCCTGTTCTACAAAGCTAGTCCAGGACAGTCAAGGCTACACAGAGAAAGCCTGTCTCAAAAAACAAAACAAAACAAAAAAAAACCCAAAACAAAAAGCAAAACAAATAAACAAAAAAACCCAAATAAGTAAAAGATGTCAATTTTTTGTAAGGGTGGTTATCCATGCTTGGCACTTATCTATAGAATAATTGAACACTAATTGAGCAATACTAGTATTTATTTAACTAACCAAATGAAATTTTATGTGTAAATATGAAAGGAGAGAAAAAAAAGTATTTTAAAAACCATTTATATTAAAACATTTTAAAAACATAATTGCTATTTTAATAATACTAGATTTATTAAATTACATAGGAATTTAGCATTATAAACTTGATTCCATTTTGTTTACTAATAGATTATACTTTCTTGAAAGCATAGGAATAGTTTATTTCAACTTGATAGTGGTTGAGTCTCTCTTTTTCCTGCCATTAGTCTATACAATAAATAGCATAAATTTCATTTATTTGGAGAAATTTTGCCTTTATGTAAAATTACCTTAAAATGTTAAAATCACAATTATCTCATTAAAATACAATTGATATTGCCAGTATAAGTGCATCTACAAATTTTACTACTGTTGTATAGCATCATAATTGATAAACTCCTTAATTAAATTTATAGATATTGAATGGTTTTCTTTTTTAAAGACTTAGTTATTTTTATTTTATGTGCATTTGTATTTTGTCTGCATGTATGTCTGTGAAGGTGCTAGATTCCCCTTCAGACAGTTGTGACCTTCCATGTGGGTGCTAGAAATTGAACCCAGGTACTTTAGAAAAATAGCCAGTGTTCTTAACTGCTGAGCCAACTCTCCTGCCCTATAATGGCTTTCTATGGGGGAAATTTTAGTATCTACAAATAAATATGAACTTTCAACTTTTATTTTCCTTTAAAGATGTAGTGAATTTGATTTTATGTGAGTAGATTGTTCATCTTCTGTGTGACTGGTACCTGGTGTTAGAGGAAGGTCCACGCATCCTAAAATTGTCGTGTCAAATGGGTTTGAGCCTCCATGTAGGTGTTGAGCACCGAAATCTGAAAGTGCTCTTAAGTATGGAGCCATGTCTATAGGGTCCTCCTTTTCTATTTCTTTTTCTTTTTTTGCAGAAAAATCACTGATTTATTTTGAAGAATTATAAGGATGGTCTTAGGGAATTGTGGTGTGAGAAATGGTTTGAAGGATAATTTTATATTTAATTCAATATCAATGTATCAAAATTAACCTTATTTGCACCAACATACAAAATTCTATACCAATGAATTAAAAATAACCTTATTTATGAGTAACAATTCCAGGCTTAAGATGGAGTAGATTCAATAATCTACATTTTGTTCTATCATCCTATATATTTCTTTCTTTTCAGCTCCTATCTCCTTATCTATGAAAGAAAGATAAAGGAAAAGAGAGACAGCATGTTCTGTGCAACCCACACACTTCCTACTATTAAGTTAGAACTGTATAATGCTTGTGAGAAATTATATGTTTTCAGAACAAAGAAACCGGACACAGACAGCGGATCAGACCTGACAGGATTAATTCCTCTCAGCATGCTGGATGCTGACATCCTGAATCCTTCATGTTCCAGCCCCAGGCGCTTCAGTTGCTGTGACTCATTAGAACATGACAGCTTCCAGGACAGTTTTGTAGAAAGCTTCTGATACCAATTGGTCCAGGATTTGAGACTGGCCCACACAGGACTCCTACTAAGCCTGGAATTTCTCAACATTTAGAAACTGGACCACAAATGCTATTCCTGGCTTGTTTAACTGTTTTCCCCAATTTTATTTGAGCTCCTGCAAAGGTATTATTTGCCCTGAATAAGCATGGAGAAACCTTAAGAGAATGATGCCCCATTTCCCCTAATGGAGGGAGGGAGGGGTTATGAGAAATGCAGGATGGGACCCAGAGAAGGTGAGAAGGGACTACAATCAGGATGTAAAGTGAACAATTTTTTAAAAGAATTGCCTGTTTGCAGATGAGGGGCAGAGAGGGAAGGTGTGAGGGAGTGGAGGAGCAGGGGGAAAGGAGGGAGAGAGGCAAACAGAAAAAGGGACAGGGACAGAAGACTGATTTTTAGTTTTTCCTCTCAGTTGGGATATGCATACCACTACATATGTTCTTTCCATTTATAATAACAAAATTTTACTCTGAAGTTTCTCATATTATATCCCAGATTATATACCCAATTTGAAGGATGAGTTTGCCATTTTTAAGCAGAACCAATCGATATACTGCAGAATTTATAATATTTCTGCAGATATTAAGCTATCTTCGTTGATCCTTATTTTAACACAGCTTTTGTAACAGTTTGAGATTAGGTATGTAATCAAGTAAAATTTATTTTTTATAGTTTACAACTTTTGTAAGGCTCTATCACTTCTTTAACATGTGCATAGAGGGGTTTTCCTCATTCTCTTATCATATTTACATCTTTGCAACCTTTCCTTACTTGTTGCTATATACTGCATTCACTGTCCATTTATTTCTATTCACAGGGGACTGACTCTAAACACCCTTGGAAACCATGTCTTCACCTCAGGGTTTATTTAAGGTGTGACAGTTGAATAGGTCTGTAGACCTTTGTTAGTTGTTGTCTTATTTATGTACCACTGATACATACTTGGAACAGACTTTGTAGTATTAGACCCACTGTTCCTTTATTTCTTAATCGTGCACGTTATTGCTAACATGATGCAACAACCATGTCTGTGGTGGGTAGAGGGGTGCTGGCGATACCTTGGGCTCCCTTTCCTGGGCTTACCAGGTATGAAATTTTCATTTCATTCTCTATTGTTGCGTTTGCTCATATCCAAGGGAACTTAGAAGACTTTGGGATGGTGTTTTGAAAACTGAAAACCAAACAAAGCTTATTTTCTAGACTACTGTATTTAAATGGCTTTTCCTTTTCTAGGAAAGCTTATTCTTTTTCCTTTTATTAAATGAGTAAGATTTTTCTATTCTGGTTTTTCGTATTAAAATACTTATTACCCAATGACATTTAATTTAGATCCATCAGTAAAAAGTATTCATTGTTCCTGCTTTATTAACCTATTATATTATTTCACTGTAAACCCAGTTAGAGACAAGTGAACCAAGTGCCTTCCAGTTCTGACTCATATTGACACAACTCTTTGTGTTTGGCCTCTGGGTTATGACTCCCCATTAGCAATAGTTCTGGCTCTCTCATTATTTTCCCCTTCTTAACAGACTCAGTATTTCCAGGTCTTCTCTAAAGTCCAACCCATCTTTTCTGTTATAAATTCTGAATGGCTGAAGCATCCCTTCCCTTCCCTCTCCACTGTCTTCTGAATTAATTCTTATAACATTAAGAATTCGATCATTAAAATGTGTTGCCCCAGAGCAGAGAACTTTTTAAAAACCCCATCCTCACTTGGCTTCCAACCTAATTTACAACTACATTTGAGTTTCTTTCAGTAATTATTAATTGTATGGTGCAAGTGAAACTTCTGATTGTTTTCCATGCAAATGAGTCTCTCCCCTTTTTCCCTTCATCTACTCATCTCTCATTACTGATTTGCTGAACATTGTTGGCACTTTATTTCCATTAATATTTTAATTACATCATCTCTAAATCTCAAATCTGTCTCATCTAATTTCTCATATCCAGTCATTTATTTCCTTTATGACTGCTCTGCCTCAGAGACCAGGCTATTGTTCTCTGACTGAAGTGTTAAATAACCTTCAAACTGGCTTACCAAGGTAACAGGTTTCAGAAAGGAAACCAATATTTTCCTCGCATATTTAATGATGTCTATATTTGAATTATGGCCAACAAGGCACAACTGCACAACCTTATATTTCCACCTTCTAATTAATTTTTAACCATTCTCACAGCAAAATGTAAATGTATTGTTCCTTCAGTTTCTTAAATTCTTTCCTCGTCGGGACTTTGCTTCTTCTTGATCCTTGGGTAGCATTTTTCCCTGAATACTCATATTTCTAGCTTCATGTCTTTGGGTCATTTCTAAAATAGCTGTTTCTTATAGATGCTTTCCCCATTGTATATGTAAGATTGCATACATACTTTTGTACTTTTGTCATGAGGACCTTTCTTACATCATTCATTACAGTTTTTAGTAACGTAAGTTCCCACTGTTTACTGATTTATTTCATCACAAACAAAGTTTTTACCCATGAACTTGGAATTGAGCTCCTTGGTAGCCACTATATACAAGGCAACATGGCATTTAGGATAAAGTTGCTTTGTGGGTGTTTTGTTTGTTTGATTGTTTGCTTGCTTGCTTCTTGTTGTTGGTCATAGTTGTTACTATTATTATTATTATTATTATTATTATTATTATCATTATTATTACAGTTTTTCAAGACAGCGTTTTTCTTTGTTATTTTGGTCATCCTGGACTCGCTTTGTAGACCATCCTATCCTCAGCCTGCCTCTGCCTGCCTAGCGCTGGGATTAAAGGTGTGCGCCAACATGCATGGCTGCATTATTATTATTTTTAACTAATGAATTAATCTATTCATTAATGAAGCCTTCTTGGTTGCCATACTAGACAAGCTTGCTTTACGTACGCTTTATATGATATGAATGTCACAAGAACAAGGAAACCTGTACAATTTTTAGTGTACTGTGAACAAGTCGGCAGCTGAGAAGTAATATGGTAAGAAGAGGGAAAAAAGACATAATGGCAAAGGGGTAAGAGGCGCTCAGAAAAGCCAGGTGTTGTCAACATCTTTCTTCTGAGATGGGGAACCTCCCTGACACAGGTTAGGAGGAGGGGGATCCCTCATGTGAATGTCTTCAACTTTCTTCAGGGTAACAGATGGGCCTTTCTCCTTAGGTGGTCTGCTGACGTGTCAGTCAGCCCTAGGCCATGGGAGTGTGCCCCTGTACTTTTGTATAATAATAGAACAGAATACAATATGATGGAAGAAAAGTGGGTGCTAAAGTCATCTTTGTTTTTCTTTTTTCTTTTTCTTTTTATTGTTTCACTTCTTTATTTCTTTTCCCTTCGAAACAGAAAGTGTTGAGTTCTTTTTATGTATGCCTTTAGGTAAATGTTTTTCTTCTTAAAATATTCACCAACTTTCCTTCCCCATTTCTTATTGTAACATACTTCTTTTTAGGTGTAAACTAATTTATTACAGAATTGCAGTTATTATTATTGAATTCCTAAATTAGAGCTGATTTTTAAAAATGTTCTTAGGAATGTTTTTTTTTTTTAATTTATAGTAAAAGAATCAAAGATAGTTTTCTGCGAAATTAATTTAAATTTGTTTGTTAAGCTTCTTTTTACATTAATGAGGGAAAAGCTCCTGTGATTTGAATATTGAAATCCCTCATGACTTTTTAAAATAAGGCCATTTGATTCAGCAGGGCTTCAAAGACAAGTGGGTAAAGATGCAAATTAATTTAATAGATAAGCCACCACTGGGCTGATTAAGAAGCACTTACTAATTCCTTAGCTGATTATAGGATACAGCCAATAATCAGGGGTTAACTTGAAACACAAAGACAACAGGTTTATTTTACAAGACTCTTGAGAATGAAAAGAGTCTGTAGATGGTCACATTTATCTTGATAGTCTTTTGGAATGGCGCATTAATAATTAAACCTTTGTGTTCTAAGTATACAGACATAATAGCAGTGCCAAGATGCTGTTAATCAAATATGCATCCTAAAAACTGTTAGGATACTGTTGTTGAGCATATCCCTATCTTTCATAAGGCTAAAGGCAATCATTGAAGTCTGTGGTATTTAATTGTTTTTTGCAAAATGTACTTGTTATCTATTATTTTGAATAGAATTATGACTTAATTTTATGATTTAAATTTTTTGAAATCTGTGTATTTTATATGTTTAGGAAGCAAATACGTATAAATGATATGCAAACATTCAGATAATATTTAAAATGTATAAAAGAGTTTCCTTAGTAATTATAATAAATATTTATAAATCTCAGACCTAGTCTCAAATATTTACTATGTAAATCAATTAATTATTTGGTTAACATTTGAATTTGACAGTAATGTATTTTTAAGTATTATGAGTTATTGTGATTTTATGCATGTGTATTAATTTTAATGTATGTAATTCTTTATATTAACTATGAAACATCTTTAAAAGGGAGAAAGACATTTTGTATTTTTGTGAAGATAGTCTCTTAAATCGTCTTTCAAAGTGTTTCAAATGATTGTAAAATTGATGCCTGCTTTTTAGTACTAAGTCAAGGGCATACTCAGAGCAATTCATGAATGTGTGGCTTTAGGAGTTTATGATGTTTGATATGTTTTTAAAATCTTTCCTTTGCTTCTTGGGGTGACCAATGTTTCCCAAATTCCCATATTTATATGGATTACTTACACAATAGTAAAAATTATTTTGATTTTTCATGTTTGAGATGGAGATAAAAATGTCTCTTGAGTGCATTTTGAGTGACAACAAAAAACTATGGATAAACAGAATGTGATTTTGACACAATCTCTGTCACTGAAACTGCTCTTTCACTCAGCTCCTAACCCATAGGTTGTAGCATGATTAATCATCTCGCTCACCAAATGCTAAACTTATTTAAAGTTATTTCCCCTCAGACTAACTTGTTTGTAAATATTTAAGCACCACACAAAAGTATTTACACCATTTAGGGGTAAAGTTTTAAATAATAAAATCTGGAAACATATTTGCTCAAATCTCCCAAGATTTCACTAACAACTAAGACCATTTTTGCTTTCCTCCTTCATCTTCTCTCGTCTGTATGCTACAGTTAAACATTATCATGAACTAGGATAAAGCTCCTTGAGAATTTTTTCTCATGTATCACATATTTTATTAAGGCATACACATTATTCAGTTTGGATGAGTTTTGATAAATGAAATGGTTTGTAGAATGGTGTTCTATGAATTGATTTTTACACTTATCATTGCACTGCATGGCAATTTGTTTATCCCTTATAGGTACCATTTATTTTTTGTATTTTTGTTTCATGGTTGGTTCTCAATATTCACTTTTCCATGTATTCCCACTCCTGCTAAAAGCACCTACTCCCTCTTAGTCCTAAAGTTAGGAGAAATATATATATATATATATATATATATATATATATATATATATATGCTTTACAACCTGATTGATCATATATCCTCCTCTCTCTTCTCCTCTAAATCCCACACTCCTTCCCTCTTCCCCATTTTCTCCCTCCCCTACTCCTCAGAAAAGAGTAGACACCCCCTACCAAGGCACCACAGCATGTCAAGTTGCATCAGCGCTAAGGGCATCCTCTTCCCCTGTGACCTGGTGAGATAGGGCTGCCAGGAAGAAGTGATCAAAAGCCAGGCAGCAGATTTCATATCAAAGACTGCCCCTGCTCTCCTCATTAGGAAACCCACATGAAGATAGATTTTCCTCTCAGTTACATCTGTGTAGGGGATATAGGTCCAGTCCATGTGTCATCTTTGGTTGCTGCTTCAGTCTCCATAACATTGCCTGGGCCCATATTTCTTGACTTTTTTGGTCTCCTTATGGAACTCTTGTCTCCTCCAGCTTCTTATATCCTTCCCCCGACTTTTCCACAAGACTCCTTGATGCCCAATATTTGACTATGAGTCTCACTCAGCATCTGTTTCAATCTGCTGCTGCGTGGAGCCTCTTAGAGGACAGCTATGCTAGGCTTCCATGCCCAAGCATAGCAGTGTATTGTTAATAGTGTCTGGGGTTTGCTCTTTCCCATGAGGTGGGTCTCAAGTTGGGCCAGGCATTCGTTGGAGTCTCTCTCTCTCTCTCTCTCTCTCTCTCTCTCTCTCTCTCTCTCTCTCTCTCTCTCTCTCTCTCTCTCTCTGCTCTGCTCTCTCTTTGTCCCTGCATATCTTCTAGGAGAGTTAACTTTTGGGTTGAAGATTTGGGGGATGGGTTGGTGTTCCCCTCTCTCCACTAGGAGTCCTGTCTAGTTAGAAAGTGTCCTCTTCAGTCTCCCTGACCCCTACTACTATGAGTTTCAGCAAGAGTAACCCCCATACTTTTTCAGAAACCTACCCTGCCCTAGGTCTACAGCTTTTCACAGGTCAGCTCATGATTTTTCTTTTTTTCTGAAGGCCCTTTGTCCTCCTGCCCTAATCTCTGAGGTCTGGTCTCCACTTTTTGGAGTAAACAATATTTTTCAATGCCATACACTGAGGTTCCTGCTTCCAGGTTCCTGTCTTGTTTGTATCTTTACCTTGACTTCCTTCAGTGACAGACTGATTTTACCTGGAAATGTAAGATGAAATAAACCCTTTCCTTCCCAATTTATTTTGGTTGAGATGTTTCATTACAAGAGAAGCCCTAAGACATCCCTCATTGTTTTTGTAAAAACAGACACAATGATATTTATGAAAAGAAATAAATGATTGCATAGAAGGCTGGGCTTATTCCCTGAATAGGTTTGCCTCTAAAGCCTCTACTCTCAGTGAAAAATTCATAAATTAATTGATCTTGGAAGGACATAAGATCAAGAAATCTTAAAATCTACATGGAAAGAAAACTCAAGTAGTCAAGGTCACATCCTTGCTATTTTTGTTAAGATTACCATGGAAAGTAAGATATTTCTATCACTTTATCAGAACAAAAAGACTCAAAAGATTAGGGAAAAAAACAAACCAACAAACAAACAACAACAACAACAAAAATAAATAAAAAGTACCAAGAAAGGTAACCCAAAGCAGTAGAATAGAATACAAATGAGAGTATCTAAATATTAACATTATTGGATCATGAGAAATCTGGAATTCCAGGAGGCTGAAGCTTTGACATAATAGTCTTGACTTCTTCCTTCTGGTGGAGTTATTTATTATGGCTATCATACCATTTTTGTCACTAATTAATATAGTTTAAAACTTGTATTAATTCTCCAAAAGCTGATGTACTAATGGTTTGCTCCCAAGCTTGTTATCATTACTGGAAAAAGTCCTTCAGGTCACTAGGGAATCACCTGAATAGAACACAGAAACCACAATTCTTTCTTCCTCTCACTTGCTTCCTAGCTACAGGTTGAAAGGCTTTGATTGCCATTGATGTCTGCCATGGTGTCTTGCTACAGACCCCAAAGCAACATAATCAGTTATGACCTGACACGTCACAGACTCTGAGCCCATGTAACCTTTTTAATTTGCAAGGATATCATTTTAAGCATTGATTATGGTATTAGAGATCAGAGTAAGCAGCATACTGTTTGTTGCTTGGATGTTGCTTCCTAACAGAAAGTCAACATCTTGCATCACAGGCCTTAGAATTATAAATAGCTTCAGTGAGACAAGAAAGTGCAGAGTGGATGTTGAGATTTTGTTGCTGAGATTAAATGATGCATTCAAAGCTTAACAGTTAAGGGAAGTGCATTACCTAGAACAGAGATAATGAGTTAATGTGCCTTCTCACTAATTACATTTTTCATTGCTGTGAAAAAAAAAACTGATAAAAGAACTTAAGGAATGGAAGGATTACGTTGGCTCAGAGACTGAAGATCCATTCCACAATTTTAAAGAAGATGTGGAGCTAAGTTCATTCTTGCTTAGGACACAAAGAGAAATAAATGCTGGTGTTTATCTCACTTTCTTCTTTTTATTTAATGACTTCAGGTCATGGATGAATGTCACCTTCCCAGAAAAGCATTTCTCAAAACTCCTACAAAGACACAGAAAAAAAGTGTGTTTCTATGGCAATTCTAAATCTCGTCTTCTTGGCCAAGAACATTGACCTTCACTAAGGCCAAGAGGGAAGACACTGTAAATAGATGAATCAAGAACAATACTTAGTTTTCTTGTCCTTGCAAATTGTCAATAACTTTGCATGTGAAACTTGGAGTTATCTTCCTGGCCCTTTGACTTTAGGTTTGGTTATTAGATTTTTCTGACATTCTCCATATGTAGCAACCCGGTCTTGAATTGAAGAGAGAACACTGAAACGTATTTCTTACTAATACGCAGTATTGCACCTGTGTAACTCAATTATAATACAAAGTTTACTTCCAGTACTTTGAAACTGCTACTATAGGCTGTTTAGGATAAGTAAGTAATAAAAGTTATTGTTAGTTGATCAAATCATGGTCATATCAGTTATGAGTCTATTTTTTGTCACAAGAATATGCATCTTAGGTGCAACAGGTAGATGTGATTCAATAGAAAGATAAGGTAAACTACTTAGATGAGACTTCAAAAACCTCAGAGACATACAGAATATGACATTTTAAAATGTTTTATATCATTTTAAAGATTAATTGACAAAGACATAGGTTAAATCCTGGCAACACTCAGCATACCTCAAAAAGGATTATGATATTCAAAGAGCTCCTTGTGGAGATGGCTTCAAAGGTGGCAAATAAGCCACTAGGAAAAACGTCCTCGTTTCTTCTGCAGACAGATTTCTCCCTAAAAAGGGCTAGCTTGGGTGCAGGCAGAGTTTAAGGCCAAACTCGGCCAAGACAGGATAAGCAAATCCTCAATAGTTCCTGCCTTGCAAACATGTCTGTCAAATATATTGGGCTATAAGGCTCTAGATGATGCTCCAACATTATAGTTTTGGGCGACTGTTCAGGTAGCAAACTGTCTCTGTCATCTTCTCATTTGGCAGCTGCTACCCTGCACTTCCTGCCTATTCAGGTAATTCATTTTATTTCTCCTCATGTCTCTGATGGGGCTGAATACCAGATAGTTTAGTTTTACAATTAAGCTTAGATGTTTAAAGGTTAAGAAGTTTTTATGACTAGATAGATACTTTAAGTTGATAATGAAGAAATATGATAGATATTGATTTTCTTTTTTTTTTTAATTAATTTATTCTTGTTACATCTCTATGGTTATCCCATCCCTTGTATCCTCCCATTCTACCCTCCCTCCCATTTTTCCCTTATTCCCCTCCCCTATGACTGTTCCTCAGAGGGATTACCTCCCTCTGTACATGATCATAGGGTATCAAGTCTCTTCTCAGTGACCTGCTGTCCTTCCTCTGAGTGCCACTAGGTCTCCCCCGCCAGGGGACATAGTCAAATGTGAGGCACCAGAGTACTTGAGAAAGTCAAATCCCTCTCTCCACTCAAGTGTGGAGACTGTCCTGTCCATGGGCTAGATCAGGGTAGGGGTTTATATTTTACCGCCTGTATTGTCCTTGTCTAGGGCCTTAGTTTGAGCGGGACCCCATGACCCAAATCTGCCTATCATAATGTTCTACTTGTAGGTTTCTAGGACCTACTGGATCCTTCTACATTGCTATTCTCCCATTGTTCTCTCATCTAGAGTCCCAATAGGATGTCCTCCCCTCGGTCCCAGTTTCCTGGTAAGGGAAGGCTTTCATGGGACATGCCCATTGGGCTAGATTTTCATTCAGAATTTGAGATGCACCTAGATCCGAAAGATGTTCTCTTCAAGACTGCCAAATACAAATAGTCAAAACACTAAGAATGTAACATTTATATAATTCCAGATTGTTTCATGATTCTTCTTTCTGTAGGTAGTTTATTGTACATATGTATAATAGTATTAATGTATATGTAAAATTTTTAATTATTTTTAAAAAACAGCCAACACCTCATCAAATGTATACAAATAGCACTCAAACTGACCTGTGATAAGTGTCTTTCCTTGTTCTTCACCAAGAAAAATGCTTTTTAGAATAGAAAATTTGCCAACACACTGAATCACTTAATCAATGCACTCTAATCATATACCCTTTGTAGTGTGATGGGCATTCATGCAATTTCCAATTTGGGCAATTAGGAGAAAATTGATTCTTGCCTAGTATCTTATAATTTTTATTTCTTGATTTATGGTTCTGGAAGCAAAATCTGCCAAGCATCCTTACTTTGCCAGGTGATTTGTGGGATTATGCAGACATAGCTGCTGTATGTTTATAGGGCATTGGAGGGACAGAGAACTGCATTTCCTTTTTCATTTCTTATTTCTTTGGGGTTCTTTTAAACATCATTCTAGCAATCAACTTCTGCTGATGAGTTAAGACACTTTTCCATAGAGCTGGGTGGATCCACTTTGAAGTTTTACTAAAAGTATAAAAATGGAGTCCCTCAAAAGCCCCTGCACAATATGAGCAGTGCCTTTTACTCTGAAGTCTAAGCTTCCATCTACCTCACCTTCCTCAGATGTTTCACCTGTGTTGGATATGCAGGATCTCTCACAAATCGTTCTTCTGTTTTAACACGTTAGCATCTTCTAATGCCTGCCCTCTTCCCTAGAGTTCAAAACTTCTAGAAGTTCTGAACTTTGTGAAAAACCTCTTTTTTATACCTTGTTTTTCTGACACATAATTAAGACAATTAAAAGTAAGCAATCACTTACTTTTTCCTCAGTTATAAAACAGAAGAGATTCCAAGATCTTGTTAAAGCTCTATGATTTTGTTTTCTGGATGTTAATTGCAACTGAGCTCATCAAATATATATGGTTGCTTCAGAGTTCTTCAGGGAAGTAGAGGAACAACCAATGAAGTCAAGTCAATGGGTGCCCTCAAGTTTGTATTTAAAGTAGTTCTGTTTGGACTCTCCCTCACCCTTGTGGTAGTAGTCAAAGAGCAACAAGTATTTCAGCTCCACTAAGTATTTGGCAAACAAGTTGCACATTGTACTTTTGACCTTTGACCTTTGAGTTATCTGTCTGTCTGACTGTGTGCTTCAAATGCCCTTGACACTAAGACGAGATCTTTATTGCCATTATGGAAATGACCTAAGCAAATACCTCTTAATTATTTCTGTGGTGTTTTATTTAGCAGTAGTCATTATGTTGATTTTTACATACCCGATCCTCATATTTATGACTCTTCATTTTTTCTTTCTATTTTTGCATTCCTTTGTGTTTCTTTATGCATACATTTTATTTTATTTTGTATTTTTTATATTTTTTTCTCTCATACATCACATCTTAACAACAGTTTCCCCTCCCTTCCCATATCCTCTCTATCCCAAATCCACTCTTCTCTGATTCCCTTCACAAAAAGATCAGGCCTCCCAGAGATATCAACCAAATATAACATAACAAGTTAAAATGAGACTGGCCACAAACCTTCATACCAAAGCACCCAGTATGAGGAAAAGGGTCCCAAGAGCAGATAGAAGAGTCAGAGACATGCCCTACTCACACCATTAGGAGTATTATAAGAACAAAAAGCTGCACAACCATAGCATACATACATAGGACCTATCTAAAACCTACACAGGATTCTTTTTTTTTTTAATTTATTCATATTACACCTTGATTGTTAGCCCTTCCCCTGTTTCCTCTCATTTCTCCCTCCTTCCCACTTCCTCCCTTCTACCCTCCCCTATGTCTGTGATTGAGGGAGACCTCCTCCCCCTATATATGCTCTTAGAATATAGTGTCTCTTCTTAGTAACTTGCTATCCTTCCTCTGAGTGTCACCAGGCCTCCCCATCCAGGGGACGTGGTCAGAAAAGGGGCACCAGAGTTCATGTGAGAGTCAGATCTCACTCTCCACTCAATGGTGGAGAATATCCTGTTCATCGGCTAGGACTTGGTAGGGGTTCGAAGTTTACTGCCTATATTCTCCTTGGCTGGTGCCTTAGCTTGAGGAGGACCCCAGGACCCAAGTCGGCCTGCCATAAAGTTCTTCTTGTAGGTTTCCAGGACCCTGTGGATCCTACTATTTCCCCATTCTTCCATGCTACTCTCACCTAAAATCAAAATAGGATGTCCTTTCCTCTGACCCACTTTCTTGGTAAGTAAAGTTTTTCATGGTACGTATCCCTTGGACTAGTGTTTTGATATAAGTGAGTATATACCATTTGTCTCTTTTTGCTTCTGGGTGAACTCACTCATTATGATAATTTCTAGATCAATCCATTTGTGCACAAATGTTGGGAATTCCTTGTTTTTAATAGCTGGGTAGTATTCCATAGTGTAAATGTACCACAGTTTCTTAGTCCATTCTTCTACTGAGGGACAATTAGGCTGTTTCCATGTTCTGGCTATTATATATAAAGAAGCTATGAACATGGTTGAACATATGTCCCTGTTGCCTACACAGGATTCTTGATTGTCACTTTAGTCTTTTTGAGACCTTATGAGGCTTACTTGGTTTATTTTATGGGCCATGTTCTACTGGTGTCCTCAAACACGCTGGCTCCAATAAATCTTCTTCCTGTATCTTCTTCAATGTTTCTGGGGCTCTATCTAGTATATGCCTTTGGGTTTCTGCATCTGTTCCATATGTTGCTGTATGATATCTCTCTAATCTCTCAATGGAGTATCAATAAGATTTTAAAAAACAAACCAACTAACATAAACACCTGAGATCATGAAATTTTCAGGAAAATGGATGGAACTAAAAACAATCTTCCTGATTGAAGTAACTAAGACCTAGAAAGACAAACATGATGTATACTCACTTATAATTGGTCACTAGCCAATAAGTAAAGTTCAAACATGCTACAATTCATAGACCCAGAGAGGCTAAGTAACAAGAAAGGCTCCAGAGGGGCACATGGATATCTCTAGGAAAGGGAAATATCATAAATATTGTGGGTAACTGGGGGCAGCTGGTGATGGAAATAAGAGGGAACAGGCAGTGGCCAGAGCTGAAGATAAAGGGGGAGAGTACTGGGAGAGATGCCTGGAATTGGGTTTGAGGAACATTGTGGATCAGAGTGGAGACTTAGTGCAGTTAAATCTCTCAGGACCCTAAGAATGAATCATGGTAACGGGAATAGTGAGCCCATAATGGTGATCTTCTATAACCAGACAAATCTTCCAGTAGTGGGACAAGGATATCAATGCAGGCACCAAACTTTTGACTACAATCTTTGCTGCCTGAAAGATGTGCTGGAGTAATGGTGGTACATAACTTGGGCAAATTGCCAACAAGTGACTGGTCCAACTTGAGGCTCATTTCAGGAGCAGTACCCCATGACTGACACTTCCTCGATGGCTGGAAATCAGAGGGTTGGCAGCTGAGAGACCCAGAGAAAACCAAACATGGTTGACACAAAAGTCAATGGATTGATTTATAATGATATTCTACTGTATTCATTTTCTTTTCCTAATAGTTTGTTTTATTTAAACTTTGAGAATTTTATACAATGTATTCATTGATTCTCTCATCTCTCTCATCTCCTTTCAGACCCACTCCAACCTTCTGAGCCACCCATCCTCATTCTCTCTCTCTCTCTCTCTCTCTCTCTCTCTCTCTCTCTCTCTCTCTCTCTCTCTCTCTCTCTCTCTTTCCCTCTCTCTCTCTTTCTCTCTCTAATCCTTTCAGGCCACCAAGGCCAGTTTAAATTGCCTGAATATTACTAGGCATAGGGGATATCATGGAGTATGGTTGATCTATCAACTACCATGTAATTGAAGAATAATCTGGCATTTCTCTTCCAGACGAGGTGATATTTTATGGGCACCACCATACCAACCTTTTCCATGTGGGAATATTTTCCTAGCCTGAACTTTTGTTGGTTTTATGCCTGCTGTCACAACCTATTTGACAGTATATGTCCAACTGCCCTGTTGTGTCTTAAAAACAGTTTCCTTGATGATGTTGACTACTTTTTTGTTTTTTCAATCTTTCTGCCCACTCGTCTCTTTGGATTCTTGAGTCTTGAGAGAAGAGGATCTTTTAAAGAGGGTGAAGTGGAAGTTTCTGGTTTCTTTGAAAAGACACTTGTGTCATGTGGTGTTTTATTGAAAGCTGTCTTGTAAGAGGTCACATGATGTCTTTTTGGAAGAGAAGAAATGTGATGTTTTGCTTGGAGAAGACATACAACAGGATTCACGATAGTGGGAAGTAGTGAAAAAGAAACGTTGACAGTGAGACAAAGCTTCTGGCTTTTCTAACTGTGCAACACTTCACTGGTCTTTGTTGGTCTTCACTGGTCGTTGCTTCACACAAATGATTCAGAGAACTTCCCATGGAACGCTGGCTGATTATTGTCACTTTCAAGGACTTGTGATGGTGACTACTGGATCATGACACCTCTGCAGATTCATGTGCTGTTTGGTCTCAGCTATTGGACTGGGCCGATGGTATCCTGGCAACACAGAGTGGAATCTTCCCAAGAAACTATGCCTAAACAGGTCAACAACCCATTTTTCCCATTAACATTCTTTCTCCCATTCCTCTGGTTTGTGGGTTAGGAGTGAGATTGAAGTGTTTAAGAACACTAAGTAAAGTAGGTTTTGAAAAGTATAAGGTTACAGGAAGAACAATTGGGTACAATCTTATAAAGGTATAAAGAGGAAAATTAGAATAAGAAAAAATAAATAAGGTGGGGGCTTGGAGGCCAAGGTAACAGAGGAAATATGGTAATGTATGTCTAATAGAAAAGGCCTTCTGAATAAACAAATCAAAATGCAATGTATATATAATTTCATCCAGGTATCCTTCACCTGAGTCATCAAGGGATTTCCTATGCTTTCTCCTCACAAAAACTAATGCCCATGTTAAAAGATATAGCTGGAGAGATGTCTCAGTTACTATTTCTCATGTGCAATGCTGAGGACATAAATTTGATCCTTAACACTCACACATAAATCCTGTTATAGTCCAACAGAAAAATCTCTTGGGCTTGATAACCAACCATTCTAGCCTAACTTGCAATCCAATAGGAGGAGAGATTTTGTGGTAAAAACTGACATGGATAGTTTAGGAAATGGTACCCAAGTTTCACTTCTGAACTTCATACATATGTATATATGAACACACAAATATATATATATATATATATATATATATATATATATATATATAACATATTCCACTACACACATAATCAGTACCCCAAATTCTGAGAGATTTCTACTAATCATACTCCATGGATTTAAGTCAGTCTGATGTGTTATATGAAAATTGAAGAGCAAGCTTTCAGGGACTAGATCATTGCCATGTTGTTTGTCTAGCAAAGTAAGTTTCTGTATTTAAGCAAAATATTCATAAAAAGATTTTCCTCTTAATCCGTTTAATAAAGATGACCATGTATTTTTTCTTTTGTTATTATTGAAGTGTTGGAATAAAGCTGAGAGCCACAGAACTGCTAAATGAATCTTATAATATCATACCCCATGGAATTACATAACCGCATTCAGATTTTATTTTATTTTTTCATAATTTGAAACATGTCTAATGCCATTTTAATTTTTTGTTATTTACAAATGTTGTCAAATGTTTTATGATAATATCACAACTTTACTTGCCAACTGATATCTTGTAAACTTTGTTATTTAAAAAAAGCAACCTTGCAAATAAGTTAAAGCATTACACACCAAAATTAATCCTTTGCATCTGTGTGTATGTAAATACACATAAAAACAATGCAAAGAAATAATGTCAAAAAGTATATTACTGAGTTCTTTGCTTATACAGACAATATATATACAGAATATATATATATACATACATATTTAAAGCATTTCCACATATTTACTATCATATCACTTAAATAATCTTTTCAAGTAATTTTGAAATACGATGTTGTATTTTATAGGTGAAAACAAGAGCTGAAAATCATTGAAGTAATGTGAAACTGAGTTAAACTTATTATTCTTTCTTGGTGTTCATTACTAAGATGTATTATTTTTCAAAAATATATCAGATCAAATTTACTCTTTTGCCCAAGTAAGAGCAAAATTAAGTGAAATTTATGCACTAGTTTATGAATCATTAGTACCTAACAATGTAAGAAAAACAAAGGCTGATTTTATTGTTCACATAATATTAAGAGAAGTCCACTCCTTAAAAAAAGGTTTGGTGCTATGATTATGTTAATGAGAATGTATTTTGAAGTAATTTCCTATATGATTTATAAATATCTTGAGATACTTTTTATATTTTATTAGTAATCATATAAATAAAGTTTCATAGATTATTAGCTATCATCAAGAATATTTTACTAGATATTGTGTCCTAGAATTTACTAGAGTTTCTTGTCAGTATCTACATTTGTTAGCTTTGCAATCTCACAGATAAAATTAAAATATTATAAAGTATTCCCAAATAACTAAAGAAATCGATGTTAATATAACTTAGCATCAGTCATTCAATTTTAGTTACCTAATTGTGTTAATAAAAACGTTGTACTTTTCAAGGCCAAAGAATTTATAGTTGAATATGAAATTCATATAAGACTAGCATAGAGTTTGGATATGGAACATTAGATAATATTATATACCCATTTGACAGTGTGGTGTACAATATAAACAGAGAGCTAACATTGATTAAACCTATATGACATATTTGTTACTAAATCATATTTTGCAAATGCAATTAAAATTTCACTAGTTAAAGCAGTTATAAGTGAAAATTTATTTGTATTTAAACAGGTTTAGAAAAAACAATTGAAATATAAGAGAGTCATATCATTTTTAAAATCCCTAATAATCTAAATTTATAACTTAAAATTGTGTGTTTCCTTCTGATACATTAGTATGATGCATAATTATTTTAAAAAAAAATTGAACTTTTAAAGGCTAATTGTTTACCTTTATGAGTTAACAATCATAGTTTTTGTCTGATTTCACTAGCATATGGTGATATATTTAAATCACAACTTCTTGACACAGGTTTAATATAAACATATTAAAACACGTATGGATGAACATATTTAGAAATATTGTTCCTTTGTTGAATTTTAACTAACATGCTCATGGCATTATTTTTTAATTATAAAAAAAGAGTCTAATGACTCTTATAAAACCTTTAAACATTCTTAAGTACTCTCTAAAAGTATTCTTAAATTAAATAGACTATTAATACTAATATGAAGTTTTTCAACTAGGATATCACAATGCATATCATGTGTTGTGTTTTCTTTTATACAAATGATCTCATATCCCTTTGGGGTTGGAACATGGAAGAGTACGTTTAGCTCTCTCATCAATAAAAGTCATTCATACTGACAAAAATTAAATGGCATAAAAGCTGAGTAGAACCTATAGTAGAGATCCCAATGCCATCAGCATCAAAACCTGTATAGCAATTTTATCATTGTAAGAAAAAACATGAAAAGCAATGGGTTGAAGAACAAACACTGGCTTATAGGTAAGAATACTCCATTCCTCTACTCATCTCTCTTTGAAGGAAGTGAATTTTGACTTTAAATGCCCTAGTGACCCCATCTTTTGTGTTTGTTTCTTTGTTTGTGTTAGTTGCTTCTTTTTGTCCATTAGGGAGTGTTTGAGTAATGCACTCAGAAAATGAATGAGAACTCCCAGGGCTCTCCTGTTTATTTGACTTTGTTTTATTTTCCCTTTTTAAAATTTAAATAATTTATTCAGATTACATCTCAATTTTTATCCTATTATGTGTGTCTTCCCGGTCCCCCTCCCTCCCTCTTTTGCCTTAGTTTTTTAGTTTGTACATCTCTAAATTCTGTTCTGTGTAAGCCTTAACACTACTTATTGACTATAAAACAGTAATTATGAAGATTTTCACTTTTGTTAATGGCATATGGATAAATTAAATATAAAAACACTACCAATATCAATAAATGAAGACCGTGGCATATTCAAACATTGTTATAATAAAACTTATGTCCTATCTATCTCTCATCTATCTATCTATCTATCAATCAATCTATCTATATATCTATCATCTATCTATCTCTATTATCTATCGATAGCTTCACTTATGTGAAACTTATGCCCTATGCAACTCTCATCAACCTATCCCTAGCCTGTCTATCTATCATCTATCATTATCTATCTGTAATCCATATACTATCTATCACTTATCTCTCCTATTTATGAATCAATCCACTCATTAATTCATCTATTTATCTATGTTTCATCTACAATTCCTTTGATGTTTTCTATTATTCTACTTTCTGCTCCCTCATTATTTTCAGGTTTCTGTATTTGAATTCTTTTCTACAATGAGTTCATTGGATCTAATACATATTCTCGAGATAGTTCTTATGCCTAGTTCCATGTTTCAGTAAAACAAATTATATTAACTTTTAAATTTGATACTTTGGTGGCCATGAATAATGAAAACACTGTGCCATCATTTATTAAATTTATTTCCCTGGAGGTTAGGGTATAGAGACAGTTAGACAGAAACTTTTAAAACAATAATTCATTTTTAAAATACCAGAACTCATCTACATTCTGCATTTTAAATCCTTTTATGCTTCAGATCCTTCACTCTCACAACAGTTTTATCTTTTTAAAATATATTTTATTAATTTATTCGTATTACATCTCAATTGTTATCCTATCCCTTGTATCCTCCCATTCCTCTCTTCCTCCCATCTTCCCCTTACTCCCTTCCCCTATGACTGTGACTGAGGCGGACTTCCTCCCCCTGTATATGCTCATATGGTATCAAGTCTTAAAAACATATAACAGCTACTTTAACACTGATATTTTCAATTCTCAAATGTGTCCAGACAGGTCTCTTACTTCCATGTTACTTTCTGTTGTTGGGGAACTAAATTTAGTATTTTAGTGACTCTATTGACAGTGCACTCAATCATTTTTGTTTTGATGCCTATTAACGTAATATTTGAATTTTAATATCTATCTGAGGAATGGCTACATCTCTGAGGTGAGGACGAGCTGCTCCTGTGGCATCTGGAGGAGGAGAACCGAGGGACCCTGGTGATTAGAATTAACAGAGTTTATGGGGGAAATCACTCAGTAAAAATGTAATCAAAATGTTATCAAAAGCTATGGATGCATTGAAATCGGATTAAAAATAAAAGTTCCGACCATTATAATTAGATGTGAAGTCCCAGGGATAGTCTGTACAGGTGCTGACCTTAAAGAAAGAGCCAAAATGCATTCAAATGAAGTCTGTCCCTTTGTCACCAAAATATGAGCCGTGATCAATAACAATGCTCACCTTCCTAGGCCCGTGATTGCAGCTATAGACGGAGTTGGTGTCACCCTAGAGGGGGATCTTGATCTGGCTTTAATATGCGATGTTTGAGTAGCAGCTTCCTCTGCAAAATTTGGTCTGGTTGAAATAAAGTTGTCAATTATTCATGGTAGAAGAGGGACGCAGAGAATGCCACCTGCCATCGGGATGTTCCTGGCCAAGAAACTCATCTTCTTTTTTTGAGTGCTTGATGGTCAAGAAGCTAAAGCTGTGGGCTTAAACAGCAATGTGTTACAGCAAAACCAATATTGAGACGCTGCCCACAGGAAGACTTTGGACCTGGCAAGAGTTTCTACCTTAGGGGCCTGTTGCTATGAGCGTGGCCAAACTAGCAACTTACCAACTAAACGAGGTCAATTTAGTAACGGGCTTAGCCATAGAAAAAGCTTACTCAGACCATCTCAACAAAAGACAGAATGGAAGGTCTCTTAAATGAGAAAAGACCCCCTTACTAAAAAAGAGAATAGGAGGAAAGCCAGTGGTGTCCTACAGTGCTGGAAGAATCTTTCAGATCCACCCTGTGCTTGCCACAGTGAATCTCAACGACTAATTCTGAGTGTGAGTTCTCATTGTGCCTGAAGCAAGCCCATCTGTGCTCAAACCACTGTGCGCCATGCCGTATTTACTTAGATTTATAAAGCTAGCAGTGTCTGTGGTCAAAACACATAAAAATTTGGTGTGTGTTTTTAATATTTCCCAGATATCAGGTTTTCTGTCATTAAATTTTTAATGTGAATAATTTATATTGCACACTCTAGGAAATAATTGATTGTATGTCTACTGTATGGCATTAAGAAAATAAAACTATTTCTATATACCAAAAAAAAAAAAAAAATCTATCATCTAATTCCGTAGGAAATATATAGTTTCTTATTTTGTTTAGAGTAGAAATTTTCATACAATATATTTTGATTATGACTCATGCCTCCCCAGCTCCTCCCAGATATCCCATGACCTCCACATTCACCCAAATATATACTCTTTATTGCTCTCTCATTTTAGTGTGTAATGATTTTGATATATATTAGTGCCTTCAACTTAGCGTTCTCCAGGTTAAATGTGTGCAACTAGAAATCATCATCCTGAGTGAGTTAATCCAGTCCCAGAAATATATACATGGTATATACTCACTTATAATTGGATATGAGCCCAACAGGTATGTCCTCTAGAGTCCTTATTCATAGAGAGATTGGAACAGATACTGGGACTTCCTACTGGGACTCTAGGTGAGAGAAGTATGGAAAAATGGGGAAATAGTAGGACTCAGAATATCCAGTAGCCCTAGAAGAAGACTATCAAGGCTGACATATCTGGACCGAGGCAGGGTCAGCTTAAACTACTGCACCAACCAAGGACAATAAATGCAGGAAGCCTAGACCCAGTATTCAGATCTAGCCAATGGACAGCACATTCTCCACAGTGTGTGGAGTGTGGAGACTAAGTCTGACCACTTCCCCTTGTTGGGGACACCTGGTGGCACTCAGAGGAAGGGTAAGCAGGCTATGCAGATAAGACTTGATAGGCTGTGATCATATGGTGTGGGAGAAGGTCCCCTTCTATCACAGGCCTAGAGGAGAGGAAGTGGGTGAAAGAAGAAGGGAGGGGGGAATTCGAAGATACAAATGAGGGGATAACAATTAAGATGTAATCTGAATAAATAATTTAAAACAAAATTAAACAAGACTTTATACCCATTTTCTTCTAAAATTACATAAACTTACTCAATAATTATGCACCATTAGACAAACATGGCTTTCTTTTAAAATTTTAGATATATTTACTTTCTTATTTTCATGTTGTATAGGTGCTTTGCCTTTGTGTACATACATACAAGATGTGAAAATCTATTGTCCAAAATGACTAGAAAAAAAAAGATGAAAATGAAGTTACAGACAGCTGTGAGTAATTATAAAAGTGCTGGGAATGTAATCTTGTTCCTCAGCAAGAGCACACATGATTTTAAGACTTGTGCTATTTCTCCTGCCATATATACAACATTCCAAATATTGTTTTCAAACAAAGTACACAAGCAAAATAACCATAGCACTCTTCCACTTTCACTCTACTGTTGGGGTAAGATTATTGTGTAATAAAAATCCTGCTTTAAAATAGCTTTAAAATATCTGGTTGAAAGACTTATTCTGAGTATCGCCTGTCTCAAAGTTGTAAAAACATAGCTCCCTGATTGTGACTTTATATGTCAATAAAGCAGATTACAGCTAACACTGAGCAGGGAAGAAAATAGGTCTGGACTTCCCGCCAAGGAGGAGAAGAGGAGTAAGAGAGGAAATAGGGGTTCAGCCACAAGCAGGTGCAGGAGAGATAAAGAAGATTTAGCTGGAAAAAATCAAGGAAGAACTTAAAAGCAAGTAACTTGGGGATTATGGCAAAGATGGAATCAGGTTAACATAGAACATTAAGGAGAGACTTAAACTGCCCAAGATTGTGTTGTTAAGCTTTATAAGCAAATAGAAAAGAGTATCAATTATTTATGTGATATCTTGGTAGGCATCCTTCTGTCAGAGGTCTAGGGGAAGTGAATAGTACAAAGGATGGAGGGGAGGGGATGATAATTTACAAGTGAGAGATTAACAGTGTGGATATAATCTGAATAAATTATTTAAAAAGTAAATTTTAAAAAAGAAATAAACTTCCTTGATTTGGAGACTCAACATAGTAAAAGTGCTCATCTTACCAAATGCAATCTACAGATTCAGTGCAATCCCTATCAAACTATCTACACAATTCTTTAGACCTTGAGAGATCAATTGTCAACTTCGTGTGGAAAAAAGTCAGAATAGATAAAACAATCCTGTACAATAAAAGATCTTCCAGAGTAATCTCCATCCCTGATCTCAACCTGTACTATAGAGCAACAGGAATAAAACCAGCATGGTACTGGCAAAGAAATAGGCTGGTTGACCAATGAAATTACATCAGAGACTCAGAAATAAACCAACACACCTTTGGACATTTGATTTTGACAAAGAAGCCAAAACCATACAATGGAAAATAAAAGATATCATCTTCAATAAATGATGTTGGACAAATTGTATGTCTTCATGTAGAAAAATGCAAGTAGAGCCATATTTATCATCCTGCACAAAATTAAATTCGAAGTGGATTAAAGACCTCAACATAAAACTAGACACACTAAATCTGTTAGAAGAAAATATGGGGAAGAGCCTTGAGCTTATTGGCACGGGAGGCAATGTCCTAAGCAGAACCCCAGTAGCTCAGCCTTAAGGTCAACAATAAATGGGACTTCATGAAACTCAAAAGCTTCTGTAAGGTAAAAGACACTGTTAACAGAACAAAAGTACAGTCTACAGACTGGGAATGGATCTTTTCCCACACTACATCACACAAAGGGCTATAATCCAAAATATATAAAGAACTCAACCAAGGTCAATGCATGCAGAGAACCTAGATGCCCTGTTCAGATGTAGCTGAAGAACAGCTCATTGTCCACGTGTGCGGGAGTGGGGAGGAGACAGAACTGACTCTGACATGAACTCTGGTGCCCCAATTTGATCAGTTCTTCTTGACACAGAGGCTCGGTCAGAACACAGAGGAAGGGGATGCAGGCTACACTGATGAGACCTGGTAGACAGTGATCAAACAGTTGGGAAGGAGGCCCCTCACCTCTTCAGAGGTCTAGGTGGGGGTAATAGAGCAGAAGAGGGTGGAGGGTGGTAACTGGAAGAAAAGAACTAGGAGATAACAATTGCAATGTAATGTGAATAAAGTATAATAAGTGAATAAATATTAAATATAAATAAACTAAGAGAAAGTCTCATAAAAAATAACATTAACACTCTATGGAATTTCCCATCCTCTGCCTAGAGTAAGGAGAGCAACTTTTGTTTAGAATATATGAACTCTTCCTGATTATACCGAATGTTGTGGTGGCATCACTATAGATCCTTTACTTTAGACATTACATAACATGAAATCAGAAGTTTACTTTTTGTTGGTATGTTGATGAAGAGATCCATACCATTTGGATCTTTCATTGTCTAGACTTTTGAGTAATGTGTATATATATTTACATCTGTATCAATATAATATTTATAATCTTAATGATTACTTATCCTACAAATTCTGGTTGTTTATATACTAAAATAATTCATATTTGTTTTTAGTGATAATCTTTACAAATGTGAATGAAGCATTCCGTCTTATTACCAAAACCACTAGTGAGTGATAGCTATTGACAGCTGCCTTTCAAGGTATAGAATAAACTGAACTCTGAAAAAATCCACAGAAGCCCATTATTAATCAAAATGAATTCTGTACAAGAAACAAAGGGGAAACTCCTAATATTCACAAAAGATCTCTTAACATTGTTTATTGAATACAAGTACTTGGGAAATCAATGAACCTCCAGAGAAACTGGATGTAAATAAATGATTTTCTTTTGCTTTTCTCAGTGTACTGTAGACAGTATAGAAAGAAAAGTTTTTATAATTTTAACATGGATGAAACAATGAAGAACCGGGGGAAAATCCTGAGAAGCGTACATTCTAATAAATCAATAGAACAATGTCATAATAATAAAATGGTTATTGAGAATAAATGAGGAACATCCAATAGGAACAACAATGAAACATTTAGTTCATTTTTATTTTTGTCACACTCAGAAGGCAAGAATTGTTTAGACTAAATTGATTGCTATTTTGATGGATTATATCTGAGTTAACTAATAAGCAAGGTGAGTAAAAACAATATCCTTCTTTTCTATTAGGAAGTAAAACTGAGGCTGTAGAATCAACAGCCTCAGTGTATTCCAGAAACACTAAAATTGTGGAATCATTTTCATTTCATTAAAGGAATATAATCTATGCCAAAAAGAATAGATATTGATCAAATTGAGTACTTATCATCCACAGACATGCCAGGTAGGCAACTCACTTTAAGTCATTTATCTTGAGTGCTAATTTAACTCAGTTATTCTTTCTACTATTAAATCATGTATTATTTACTGGGAATACCCTTGTAATCCCACTTTTATTTTGGAAACATAAAAAGGACACTACATATTGCTGTGGAATGTGTAAAGTAATGTAGGGGTTCTGGCTAAAACTTTGGCTTTCATGAGTCTATTTGTGAAGACAGAATTTGCTTTTTTTGCTCCAGCTCCTGGCACGTTTTATGACATAAAATTTCTTAGATAATGGAAATTGTCTACATCTTGTATTTTCAATAAGATTAATTGTATTGTGAGATGAATACTCTTAGGTATTAGAAATTACAGACGTATGCTATTTTCAGTAATAATAATTTAAAGAAATGTGAATAGTGAGACTGAAATTCAAAGTTTTAAGTATAATTTAAATTAGCATATATATGCATGATTAGAAGCTTGTGTACAACAATGTAACAAGCATGGAATCTATTATGAATATTAAAAGCATATAATATAAAGTTGATATTTCTGATAATGATGATTATGGTTTTTAGAAAGAAATTGAATGTGTATATATACTTAACTTCATCAAGTTCTGTGCTTCAGGAAATATTGATTGGATTGCTTAAAGAAAGCCCTTTACCTGTGGAAATACATTTGTGTTATGGTAAAGCAGTTGCCACTGTCTGCCAGCTTTTGTCTTTGAACAACATTACTATCCCCTGACTTTTCAGATAGAGTACATGCTATTAATTATACCCAATTTTCTCTGTTATTATACTTATAGGGTCAGTTTGCAGCTTTACCATGATCAAAAGTTAACTGTATTGTAGCCACTAAACACAGCTACAGTCTTCATGGTTGGTGAAATTTACCCCCTTGTCTATGGGGAGGTAGTACTAGGATTCTAGGTAGAGGTTCTTTCTTTTTTATTTATTTTTTATTTATTTTTATTTTTAATTTAAATAATTAAATAATTTATTTAGATTTCATCTCAACTGTTATCCCCTCACTTGTATCTTCCCAATCCCCTTTCCTTTGGAAATCAATTAGGTGCTCTCTCAGAAAACTGGGAATGGGGATACCTCAAGACCCAACTATTCCACTCCTTGGAATATACCCAAAAGGTGCTCCACCACACAACAAGGACATTTGCTCAACCATGTTTATAACAGCCTTATTTGTAACAGCCAGAATGTGGAAACAACCTAGATGTCCCACAGTCGAAGAATAGATAAAGAAACTGTGGTACATTTACACTATGGAATACTACAGCTATTAAAAACAAGGAAATCTTGAAATTTTGCCAGCAGATGGATGGAACTAGAAATGATCATCCTGAGTGAGTTAACTCAGACACAGAAAGATGAACATGATATATACTCACCACTTATAATTGGACACTAGCCCAACATGGATGTCCTCTGAAAGTCTTCATTAAGCAGAGGATTGGGATAGATGGTGGGACTTTCTATTGGGACTCCAGGTGAGAAAGGTATGGGACAATAGAAGGATCCACAGGGTTCTAGAACCCTACAAGAAGACCATCAAGTCTGGAAGGTCTGGACCCAGGGGACCCTGTACAAACTGCTGTACCAACCAAAGACAATGCATGCAGTAAACCTAGACGCCTATTCAGATCTAGCCTATGGACAGCACATTCTCCACAGTTGTGTGGAGAGCAGAGACTGACTCTGACATGAACTCTGGTGGCCCCTATTTGACCACTTCCCCTTGGTGGGGAGGCCTAGTGGCACTCAGAGGAAGGGTAAGCAGGCTACCATGAGGTTCTTTCTTACAGCCATCCGTACTTACTAATGAGTTTGTAATAATGATCTGTATTAGAAGCAAGGCAATGTTGTAGGGTAAGAGTACCTTACACTTGATCTTGAAATTTCAGGCATTGGCACAGAGTATAGTTATTTCTTCTGTCTGTCCATCTTGGTTATGCTATACGCCAGTATAAGCTCTTATTAACATCTCTCTTGGTACTCCAGGACTGACTGGACCTTTAAACATCATTTTTACTCCAGTCTTCATTGTCACTGCAACGTATGTAAAGAACTTGCAGTTTTCATCATGACTCCCTTTCCCTTAATAGCTAAGATAGCTGTCCATGTGTTGTGAATACCTACTTTGTGTAGTGTTCATTTCCATGAGAATTCTTTTTTTCTGAAGGATCGATGTTTTCACATGTTTCAATCATACTGAGTGTACAAATAACAGCTATTAATTAGTCGCCAAGCCTGCACAAAAATCTATAAGCAACTAAAGAAAGCTGAGAGTAAGAGAAAGTATTCATCAGAGTAGAACACATTAACTAGTTTTCTAATACCAAATGGTGCTCTTAAAAACATCCATACCAGCAACAAACACAATGAGATCGTTATGTTTATATATTTTAAAGTAAGCATATATATGTATATATGGAGAATTAATGAAAGCTGGGTGTAGTGCTGTATGTCTGTAATCCCGATGACTGGGAGACAGAGGAAAGCAGACCTTTGTGAGTTCAAAGTTAGCTTAATCTACAAAAGGAATCCAGTATAGCCAAGGTTACACACAGAGAAACCCTGTCTTGAAAAATCAAAAACAAAACAAAAAACCAAACAAAACAAAGAAGCATATATAGGAAGGTTTGGAAGGAAAAAAAAAAGAAAATAGAAAATTGTGGAATTATATTATAATCTCAAAAATAAAGTAAATTTACATTACTTGAAATAAGCTATCTTTCACATCATTTCTATAATATAGCTAGTGGAAATCATAATTTAACTGAGATATCCAAGGACTTGAAAACAAGTAACATTATTCAGAATACCTCCAACATTACAAGGGAGCATATGTCTTCCAATGAATGAATGGATAAACCAGATGCACTATTTTGTCCTTATACAATATTATGCAACATATATGGGGGGTGGATTGAGGTAATATATCATAAGCATAATTACTATCTAATTATGTAATTGAAATAGGGAAAGTAAAGCAGAGATTGGCCACTATGTTCAATCCTGTAAAGAGGCAATAAATAAGTCTGGACACTGACTTTCTTAGATAATAAGATAGAATTATATAGCTGGTAGGAAACATGTAGTTCTGAGGTTGTGAAAGTATTTCTTCCCATAGAGAAGAATAAAGTTAAATAATTGTGAATGGGGTTTAAAATAATTTATGCACTAAATTTTTATATCATCCAATTTCTCATGTATATTTCCCTTCCTAATAGAAATATTATAGTAATAGATTCACTATAAAATGGAAGAAAAAAAGAACAATTTTTTGTTTCCTATATTTTGACTACTCTGGCTTGCTGTAGTGGAAGGTACAAAATTCTGTGGGCATAAGGCACAGTATTTAGAATTCAGTTGAGAAATTATACTGGTATAGGAAAGTGGAAGAGCAAATTTTATTCTAAGATTCATGACATCACTGTACATGGGTATTTGACTGGGTATACAGAACCAGGCATGACTTTTCTATTGTTAGAGCCTGAAATCTAATTAGACAGCTGCTGATTATAAGTATGATTTATGTACCCTGTGGATATGTTTTCATCCTACTCATTTTGTGTTTCACAATCTTTACATCTAGGTAAGACGATTGATTGCATTTCTTGATTTGGTAGCTTGCATAGCACCTTCAGATACAAGAAAAGTGAGTCCTCAGGGATGAAGAATGAAGGAAACATGTAGCCATAATTGATATTTTTCCATTGAAACTACTATACCTATGGCTTTAGGAAAGTTACAGAAGAGGTAAAAGGCCAAAAGGCCATTATGTTTACTATGAAAGAGTGGACTCTATGTATGACCCATGAAACCTCAATAAAATGGTTATCTAAGAATAACATTACAATGACAACAGTTTGCCTACCAAAATGAATTGCGGAGATCTCACAAGCTCTATTACAAGATAGAGAGTTACTGGACAGAAATTAAGGGCTGCTGAAAGAGGTAATTTCAGTGTTCTTTAGGAATAATCCAACTAATGGCTATCTAATTCCATCATTAAAAATATATACATACATATATACATATACATTTATAGATGTATATACTGCTAAGTGAATTGGTAAGTGAATTCAGCAGGAAATATATGTCTATCTATTGATATGTTGAATAACAATATTTAAATATAAGAGGTCATTAATTTGAGAGGAAGTAGGGAGTCACCTGAGGACTACTGAAAATAATTAAGGAATGATGAAAAATAATATATCTACAGTGTTTATGTGTGAAATTTGCACAAAAATAAAAATTAATATTATAAGCATTGACATTACTTAAAATATGTCAAGAATTCTTTGTTCATCCACAAACATTAAACACTAAGCTAAATAAAAATTTATCAAATTGATCTTAAAAATATCTTTTAATTCACACTTAGTAAATTGTATTTATTTCACAGTGGATAGACTAAATTTTTGTATTGGGAAGAAAATATATATTAGTTTTCTTCACTTTTATGGTTTTTTTTTGCAGAAATAATTTGTTAAGTTCTATAAAAAATGATTTCTATACTTGAAAAACTAATTGATAATGAAATATTAATAGGATTTTAACTAGCCATTTTTCAGACTTTTACTATGACTGAGATTTCAATTGCGCCTTTGTATCCCAGGAAAGCTTTGGACACAGTTGAAATCTCCCTCTCTATTTTCATATGAGGATTGTTTTTATCATTTCTGCTATTTTGGGAGATGAAAATATCGTTACATTATTTCCCTTCTCTTTACCCCTTCAACCCTTCCCATATCCCCTTGGCATTTCTAATTCAGAGTCTCTTTTTTCATTAATTCTTGTTACATATGTATATGTACACACACACACATATATATTCACACATACATAAACTATATGGATATATACATACATATATATAAACAGATTTTGCAATAGGAGCTGAAAATAGCACCTCTTATTGAATATAAATGATGAGCTCAATCTTGCTCATCCTTCAAGATTTTAAAATCATCATATCAGGATTAAGAAACACCTAGAAAGCCTATACAAATTTCTACTGCAGGTGTAATTTTCAGTTCCTACTGCAAAATATGTTACTGCAAAAAATATGAATATATTTGTTCTAACCAGAATAAACCTTACAGTGAGGAGTAATGGTTAGAGAAAATTCTTTTTTGTTTTGTTTGTTTTGTTTTGTTTATTGTTTTGTTTTATTTTGTTTTGTTTTTGACTAGTAAGAGAAAGAAATGGGCAATGCTAAATTTCACCATCAGTTTTACTGCTGTGTGGAAAGCCAGCCTTAGGAAAAGTAGCAACACAGAGAGTATTTCACAGATACTGAGTGGTCATTGTCATTACATCAATCCAAGCTCTACTGTTGTTAGTGGATGGAAAAGACTGTCTCAGTGCAGACTATGCTTTGTGTGGGTTTGAAGCTGGTACCCAGGTCTTCTTTACTCATCTTTCAACATAAGATAGTGTCTGTTGTTCACAATAAAATCAAGTCTCCTGCTAACTGTGGATGGTTAATATTAGGCTGTGGTCGAATTATATGATGTTGGAGAACTCCTACCGCAAAGATACATGTATCTTATCAATAAAACAAGAAAAAACAGAGTTTAGAGGGAACAACTGTTTGTCTTATTCCGTTCTCTGCCACTATAGTATTATATCTTAGATTTGGCTGTTTTTACACAAATAAAGGTTTATTTAACTCTGAAAAACAAACAAACAAACAAACAAACAAATGCCATAATCAAGGTATGGACAGTGAGCAAAGCAATTGCTGTGGTACTGTGTTAAATTGTATGCCTAGTGTTTGGAAAACTTTAAATAGTTTTATGGATAAATAAATATTATCATATGAATAAGACCCACAGAGTTGTAAGATTAAAAAAATGAACAAACAAATGCTAATTGAAATGCCTCTATAAGGAAAACACACTCACAATCTGTATATTTTATCTGATTTTGTCTTTAAGCTGTAGTGCTATTTTCAAAGGGTAAAATCTCTGAAAGGTAAATATGAAATATCTGAGATTCCCAATGATTGTACATAGTCTCCGTTACAACTGAGCAGTTTCTGGCACATACATGCTGTTTATCACACTTTCACAAAACAGTGCTCGTATTACGCAAAGAAGAAGTGCATTTGTGTATTCATGCCAGCCTTGATGCCTCAGCCACTATCATTTAGCAAATGTAACTGTATTTTCCAGATCCACCTTCCTCTCCTGGTTCTTTCATAAGACCTTCAGGTATCCATGCAGGAGACCATCCTATCTGAATTAACATCTGTGCTCCTACAAAGAGCTAGAGTGTTGAATAAGTATCACAAATTGTGTTTACAGACAGAGCTTCAATTAGTACTTTGCAATTAACATCCATTTTTTTAAATTGAACATTGAAAAAAACTCAAGGAAAAAGAGAGCAAGATACTAGCTCTAGGTACAACCTTAGCCTAAAATGAAAGCAAATATTAGCAACTGAACTATTGAGAAGGCTCTCTCTAACACATTATAGGCAAAAATATGTGCCTCGATTTGAATTGAGAAATTAATTCTGAGATTTGCTAGATATGTTAATCAGTTTAAATAAAATTTACATATGAAAAGGAAAGGGAAAGATACCTAAAATAGGCTAGGAAATAAAGCACCAGAAACTAATAGAAATGAAATTCACATGTGGCAGCCTGTCACCTCAGTAAAATAAGGTTGTGTAGCACAAAGACAGCCAAAGTGAATAAGCATAACACTGATACTCACAAGCAAAACAATTTGGGTCACATAGCCATGTTCTTTACAAGCACTTATGTTATAAATCTTCCTGAAACCCCTAACATGTAAACATGAATTTTACTTACCCTGACAAAATGTATGCATCCTGGTGTGCCATTGCTACCCATTTCTGTGCCTGCCTGGTATAGCAAATGTAAACAATAGAAGAGAGACACCTGGTGCTGTGTTCCTTTGTTTTATCTGCCAAATATTCAGATCGATTGGGGTATCTTGATAAACGCAGGTTTGTATGTCTGTATACCTGTCTTTTGTTTGATAAAAATGTTTCCTAAAATGGAGAAAAGCGAGATGTATACTACATTATCCATATGAAAGTCTATGATTTTTATAATAATCTACTTATGAAAACAATAATTTTAAAAGAAAAAGTAGTAGGCTAGAGAGAGAATAACTTTATATAAAATAATAACATTAAAAAATACTTACAGTGAATATTCATTCATGTAGTAAATTTGGAATACGTATACATGGTAGAAGCAATGAGTACAAAGCTAAAGAAGAAAGATACAAGAGGCCACAAGTATATGAGTTCTAATAAGTGCTGAGTGCTAGTTCATTAACAGTTTTCTGTATGAAGCACTCCATGATTTGGGAAATATTGTGGAAATTGGGGCAGAAAGAATGTGAGTGCTGGAAGATAAGAAGAAATATAAAACACAGTCCTCTATTAGATGGCCTACAAGTAAACCTAGGCATGTGGAGACTCACAGGGACTGATGCGCCAATCAAAGAATATAAATGGGCTGGACCTAGACCCCTACACATATATAGCAGATGTGTAGCTTGCTCATCATTTGGGTCTCCTGAAAATGGGAGTAGGGCCTGTCTCTGACTCTCTTGTCTGACTTTGGATCCCTTTCCACTAACTGGGATGTTTTGCCTGGCCTCAGTGGGAAAGGATTCACTTAGTCCTGTTGCTACTTGATGTACCAGAGTATGTTGGTATCCACAGTGGGCCCTCCTCTTCCCTGTGAGGAAGGGGAGCGGGAAGGAGGAGGGAAGAGAGGTATAAGGGCAGGACTGGGAGGAGAGAAGGGAGGGGCTGCAATAAAGCTGTAAAGTGATTAAATAAATAAATAAATAAATAAATAAATAAATAAATAAATAAGTAAATGGAAAGGTAAAAGCTGAATTGCCTACAGGAAAGGCAGGAGAAGAAGGCTGGACTTCTGGGCAGTGGAAAAACTTTGAGAAATAATCTGGAATATGTGAGTCACCTACCAGTCAGGAAGGAATAAACAATGGCCGGAGTAAGGTTGAGAGGTGGCAGAGGTGGCCATGTTGCCGAAAGTAGATTAACATAAGCTCTTAAAATAAGAGCTAATTGGATACAAGGCTAAGCTAAGGCTAAGCTCTCATAAGAAATATAAAAGGTCTTTGGGAGCTGGCTGCCAAAGAAATTCCCGTTATAACTGGCACCTCCAAACACTTGTAATACTTGAAAGTTGGAGGGGCTTGTAATGAGGAAAGGGTTTGGTAGAATGCAAAAGTTATGAGAAACAAAAATGGTGGCATGCTTTGAACAAAGAACATTATGATTGGTGTGTGTGTGTGTGTGTGTATGTGTGTGTGTGTGTGTGTGTGTGTGTGTGTGCTTATGAAACAACTAAAACTTTGGAAATACAAATTATAAAAATAATATTGGAAAGTACAGACTAAACTACCCAAACACTGGAAACAAATGTTATAGTCTTTCCTAAAAAAATCCATCCTTCCTTCCTTCCTTCTTGCCTTCCTTCCTTGTTTCTTCCTTTTTATAGCAGTAAAATTAGTGAAATACATATCTGTACAAGATTTTTCTTAAAATTTCTTGTATGTAGTACCTGTAATCTATAAATAATAACTATTTGTACATTTCTTTGTATAAACAAAATTGACTGGACAAAAATAAGAAGAAGCAAGGCTCATATGAAATATTTTAAACTATAAAATGGGATAGATGATTAGTCTGAAAACTGAGCCTTAGGGTTGCCAGAGGGAATCCATGAATCAAATCTGAATTCTTAAATATATATATATTATGAGACTCCACTGCATTTTCAAATTGGATTAAAGGAACAAAAATAATTAAACGAAGATAAGTAATTTTGGAAATAGACTTGGTTATAAGTAGATTAGGCCATTCATATGTCATGGCTCTGCATACATGCTTTTTTATCACAAATACAAGGTAAAGCTCTAGAGATAAAACATGTTTTCTAGCAAGGTTGGTTAACTCAATAACACAAGATATACTTGAAGACCAAGGTACAATACTGAAAATAAGGATAGATAGTCGGCTAATTCCTATAGCAGAAATGTATCTACTGATGCCCAAAACTCAGCTTCATTTACAACTAGTATTTTAGCTCCATAAGAAGAGGTATGATAATTTTTCTTTCAGGTTCTTGATCACCCCAATATAAAAAGATCATAATACACTATGATAACATGTTCATCTAGTGAAGAACACATCTAGGTTACCTGACCATTAAGGAAAAAAATTACTCATATGTAATATTTACTAAAAAAAGATGTCTGAGAAGTCACTATATGAAACATAACAATCTATAGTGAATAAATGGACATAAGAACTTTAGCTATTTTTTTAAAACTGACTAGTGAAAGATTCAAATATCTATCATAAAACCTTCATAAATGAGCCATTACAAATAAGGATTAAAGCACATAACCTGAGGTTTCAGAATACTGCGTTGACTGAGACTAAGACCTGCAAAGAACTTAAATGGTTCACTCACTTGCCAATAATCCTGCCTTGCATAATTGCCTCATTTATATGCCATCATTCTGAGTCATCATCAAAAGTTTCCTATGTTTGTTATAAAGAGGCTTTTGCTCCTTAAGAATGAAGAATTTCATGGCAGTTCTGATTTGAAGTGACCCAAGTGGGAAGTGGTAAATGGGAATTATCTTAATAGGCAAAATGTCAATCAGTGTTCAAGCTATTTAAATTTATCTTTATAAAACTTAATGAGTGAATCAGGTCCATGCTGCTTTTTGTTCTATAGATGATAGCTTGGCTGTAGTTTGGAGAAAAAAATGTGATTAGAAACATCCTTGACATCTAGAGTGTTTTATATGGATATACTTTTTGTAAAGAAGATAGGATGAAGATAGTTGTATTTTGTGTGAATACTCACCAGAGAATGAAATCAACTGAAAAAGGTCTAAGCATAAATAGGGGGACAGATAGTACAGATAAGTGCATACAGATGGCTTTCCTTATAGTATGGCCTTAAGAATTGGGCCTCCATAAGGTAAGGACCTCCGGGGATATTGGTAGAGAATCTCCTGGATTTTCCCTAAGGAATGCTTCTTTCACATTTACATTTTTGGCTTTACTATTGGCAGCATTTTACTCGCACTTTATCTTGACAGACATTTCCCCAGAATCAGAAAAAGAAAGCTCAGGCCATGATTCATTCTTTTTTTTGTCTCTGAGGATCGTGGAAATGGGACAGATCACTGCTGCTCTGCTTGTTAATAATGATGATACAGTTGTGTCAACTCGAGGACCTGGTCTGGGTATATTAGCTAATGTCCAGATGTTCTCTCCCAATGGGAACTTAGTTCTGATAACAATTTGCTCCCTGACCTGTTCCAAACAACAGTAGATAATTATCAAAAGGTTAGGAAGGTCTTGCTGGATGTTGGTTCCAAGAATTAATGGCAAATTCGGAAATGATCCAAGCAAGGATGAGGAACTGACTCAGATTAGTTATTTGCCAGAAAGCACTGGACATTAGAAGAATTAGATCTCCTAATCAGGATATGGGAAGATTCCAGGTGCCAATTGTGAATCAGAGTTTCCTGGCTATGAGGTCTATCACCACTCTACACTTTAACTGAAATTCCTATCAGCCACGGACATGTGGTTATGTATCAATGTGTGGTTTAGATGGTAACTGTTTGCTGAGGACATGTTTTCTCTTTCTTGCTATAGCTTCTGGGTTATCAGAAAGCTATGGTGATTGAGAAGAAGAATGAAAGGAAAAAGTGCAGTGTGCACATCATTGTAAAACTTAGGAAGTTCTTAAGAGGAATTGTATTGAGAAAATGAGGAAATTAACAGAAAGGCAGTTCAGCTTTGAAAAACACAGAAATATAAGTAAAGGTGGCCTGAGTTGTCTCGGTGACATGTTGTGTGAGCTGCACTTCTTGGTACAAGCCTTCTGTCACCAAATCCACACATCCTTCTAGGATCCTGATCCCACTGGAGCTGAATATAGGTTTTGTATGGGAGAGATTCTGTCACTCAGCAGAGTGTTTTTGTTGCTTGAATGGGCAGTTATGATTGTGAATTTGTCTTTCTCACCTGAAGATCCTACAGTATCCAGGAACTTATTTCTCTGTCCAGGGTTGTGGTGGTAGACAGAGTTGACATCCCTCACTCAAGAGTTCCCATTTCCCAGCAAACCAAAGAGGGCAGTGGGTCATGGATGTGGAACTCACTGGCTGCTTCATGCTTTCTTTTACCCTGATGTAGGTGGCTTGAGTATTTCAATAGCATAGTACTGCTGAGTCACTTTAGCAGTTACTTGATTAGAATTACTTCATAAAGAGTTTAAGAAAGTATCCTCATTTGGTCTTGACCCCAAGGATGCACATAAAATGTCTTCAATTACTTCACAAATTGTGAAAGCTTGTTTGGTTTAGAGGTTTCAAATTACAAATGTTTCATGAGTCCATAAGAGGGTTAATTCTATTGATGCCAAGAAAAATGACACGTGTCGGCTTCAATTTACCACAATAAGATAACTTAAGTGATCAACCTCTAAAAAGGAAATTTTAATTTAACTCATAATATAGGTATTTCTTCTCTAATCTCAGATGTCTTAATAATTGGGCCTTAGATGGGGAAAGTATGTAATAATGGACATGAATAAATGTCACAGGAAAAATATACTTATAGTTCACTCATATCATTAATTATGAAGAAGTGAAAAACACAAGGTTGACCAAAATCCCTAAGTCCACATCATGAGCTTGTCACTAATAACGGTTCAGAAGACTGTTCATAAGAAACCACAGAGTCATGGTACAAAGTTCTGTCACATGCGGTTATTCCACACAGAATGATATTACTAGAGTGATCATGTCAAGAGGAGTGAAGCACAGCTCTCTGATGGGTTCCTGTAGAGTGCCAAAGATGTTGAAGAGCACCTCTTCTCCTTCTCATGTTCTGTAAGAAAATGTACAGGGTGAATCCAGATGGGAGGAGAGATGGGGAGGAGCTGGGGTGAGCAGAGGGAGGGGAAAACACAAGGGGAAATTATTTTAAATAAAAGAAAAGATGTGCCACATATATAATTAAGCTGTACAAATAGCAGACACTTTAGAACTGGGTCACCTCAGCGGATTATTAGCCACCTACATCAGAGCTATGTGCTAAATGCAAAAATGCAAATCTCAGGATTGTATGGAGATAGTAAGTCAGCTCCCATATCTGCCTCATGAAAAAGCTTTTTACAGGTACCTCCTCATGACTTGATTTGCCTTTCTAATTCTACATGTTAAAGGAAAACTGAAAGGAATAAATAAAATTACAAATATAATTTTATAGCCTAATTGGAGCACATTGACAATATCTGTATTTTGTAAGAAATTAAAGTTTCTTATTCTATGCCTAACTCATCTATATGTAAATAATTTTTGACATTTCCACTTTAATCCTACATTAAAAATAAAAGGGAAAAGGAATAAAAATAAATCAATAAGAAATTAATAGAATACCAAGAATGTAGATCGAATGAGCTTTATTCAAGGCTATAGGACAGTGATTGAGACAAAATTAATGCTGTGTAGCACACCAAGGCAACCAGAAGAGAACAGAGTCCAGCATAATCACAAGCAGTGTTGTACCTCTGTCCTGCAGCCTTCTGAGCAGAGAGAAAGTCAATGCAAGGAGCTCATTAGTACAATCCATTATCATAATGACATTCAGCTCAGCCTGAACACTGGGCTAATACAGATGTATGCCCCCAGCATAAATAGTTACACAGAAATCTAGTCATTCTTCTTAAGATCCTTGACAAGATTTTTCTTGTTCTAGTTTTTGCAAAGCAAAAATTAGAAAACACAAAGCAGGATAATTAAGAGTAATTCAGCTAACACACACATACACACACACACACACACACACACACACACACACACACATACACACACACACACACACCAAAAAGTTTCAAATAAAAGATTGACAAAAGAGAAAATTAATTAGAAATCCAAAAGATTAATCTTATAAAAATTGTATTTGGGTGCAATTTCTAGAGAGATGTTTCCAATATTTATGTGAATTATGAAAACACTCTTGACTAAAAATGTTTTTAAACATATATTTTACTCCTGACATTTTACATGGATTATATGACGTTTATTTGACTAAGAATACTTTTTACAGGAATATGTAAAATATAGAAAAGAATATTTATCACTTATATCTGTAAAAATAAATAATTATAGACACATCAGACAGAAATAGTGCTGTATTTGCTTATAAATTAGGTGCCAGCTTTTCTTTTAATCTTTATTTTATTTTTAGTTGTGTCCTATCTGGGGGTTGTGTGTGAATCAAAGCAGGTACCCACAAAGGACAGAAGAGACTGATAAATCTCTTGAACTTCAGGTTAATGCCAATGTTGAGCTACTGGGTGTAGGTGCTGGGAATCAATCTCAGGTCCTCCACAAGAGCCATATGTAATATTCAGTCTTGGTGAGCTTTCCCCACATTCC
>OU015751.1:83891148-83946129 GCA_907169655.1 Acomys percivali | reverse complement strand
AAAAAAAAGTACCTTTCAAAATTAATTAGTTATAAAAAACAAAACAAAAGCAAAAACAAAAACAGGGCAAAGATACTACTTACTATTGCTCTAACAGGATGCCTGATGTTGGAAATGTAACAAAGCAACTGGTGTAGTAGCTGAGTGCTCCCAAGGCTGACACATCAGCCTCGGGAGAACTCACACCTAGAGATGTAAAAACAAAGAAGGGACTGCATGTAGAACTCCTAAAACAGGATATGGCCCAGTGATAAACTTATTTCTGTAGAGTAGAAGGACTGCCTTTCAAAATGAAGATGCTATGCCTAAAAAAATCCCTTCCCCCAGAGTTCTTTCTATATTTTGGATATTAACCCTTTGTCGGATGTAGGGCTGGTGAAGACCTTATCCCAGCCTGTAGGCTGACATTTTGTTCTGTTGATAGTGTCCTTTGCCTCACAGAAGCTTTTCACTTTATTTTTTCTTTTTTAATTAGTTCATAGTTTTATTTTTTTATTTTTATTTTTAATTAATTTATTCTTGTTACATCTCTATGGTTATCCCATCTTTTGTATCCTCCCATTCTCCCCTCCTTCCCATTTTCCCCTTATTTCCCTCCCCTATGACTTTTCACTTTCATGAGGTCCCATTTATTAATTGTTGATCTTCAAGCCTTAGTTCTTGGTGTTCTGTTCAGGAAGTTGCCTGCTGTGTCAGTGAAGTCAAGGCTTTTCCTCACTTATTCTTCTAACAGATTTAGTGTGTCTAGTTTTATGTTGAGGCCCTTAATCCACTTGGACTTTATTTTTGTGCAGCGTGATAAATATGGATCTACTTACATTTTTCTACATGTAGACCCCCCAGTAAGACCAGCACCCTTTGTTGAAGATGCTATCTTTTTTTCCACTGTATGGTTTTGGCTCCTTTGTCAAAAATCTAGTGTTCATAGGTGTGTGAAAAAATGGGGTACAGAGCTAAACTGAGAATTTCAAAAGAGGAATATAGATTGGCCAAGAAATACTTTTAAAGAATTGCTCAACATTACTGAGATTTCATCTTATAACTTATAACTATAATTTTCAAGTACCAGCACATTCTAGCAACGATGTGGGGGAAGTGGAACCATCCTCCACTGATAGTGGAACTGCAAACTTGTACAACCACTTTGGAAATCAATCTGGTACTTTCTCAGAAAATTGGGAATAGTGCTACCTGAAGGTACAGCTATAATACTCCTGGGCATATAGCCGAAAGATGCTCCACCATAGAAAAAGAACATTTGCCCAAGTATGTTCACTGCAGCTTTATTTGTAATAGCCAGAATCTGGAAACAACGTAGAAGTCCCTCAACCAAAGAGTAGATAAAGAAACTGTGGTACATTTAAACAATGGAATACTTGTTAGCTGTCAAAAATAGGAAATTTTAACATCAGCAGGCAAATGGATGGAACTAGAAAAGCTCATATTGAGTGAAGCAATCCAGGCCCAAAAAGCCATGGATAATATATACTCACTTATAAGTGGATATTAGCCCAATATAGATGTCCTCTGAGAGACTCTACCCAACCAGGAGATCTGAACAGATACTAGGCCATGTACATTCGACTCTGGGCAGAGTGCTGAGAGTTGTTTGGAAGAGTAGCGGTATGGAAGGACCAGGAGGGATCAAGAGCACCACATAGAGAACATCAAGGCCAGCACATCTGGACCCACGGAGGCCCGCTCAATTGATGCACCAACAGGACAATGCATGCAGAGAACCTAGATACCCTGTTCAGATGTAGCTGATGAAGAACTAATTTTCCAAGGGGATGGAGAGTGGAGAAGAAAACTACACTGAACCTCTAACATGCACTCTGGTGCCCACGATTTGAACTCTGCCCCTTGTCAGGATGGAATTGTGGGCACACAGAGGAATGGGATGCTGCTATCCTGATGATAACTGATAGGCTATTGACAGACAGTGAGGTAGGAGGGCCCCACTCTCAGAGGTCTATGGGAGGGGAATAGGGCAGAGGAGGAAGGAGAGGGTAATGGAAAGATAATAGTGAGGGATAGGATAAAAATTGCCACTTAAAGTGAATAAATTATAATAATTGAAAGAATACAATAATAAATAAAAAGAACGTATTCAGAGGTGAAAAAAAAAGACCTTGCTCTTAAAAATTTTACAGCTACACCATCATCATATGTGGGCCTAGATCCCCAAAACATGGATTCTTGGTGAGAAAATATGTTAAGCTAAACAGACGTGTTTGTTATTTTGCCTGAGATGGCAATCCAGGCAACACTGAGTTTTACACATTACAGTGCTCCAACATTTCTTAGTTGTCTGTACTTCTATTGTAGAGTGGAAGCCTCCAGGGCTTTCCCCAGCATTATAGCATGCAGAGTGTTGCTGTCCTTGTTTAACTCACTTATTTATACCTTTTCATTAATATATTTATTTAATAACTTTACAACCTTAACACAGCCCCTTCTGTCCTCTCCTCTCAGTTCCATCCACACACCATAACCCCATCCTTTTTTTTTTTTTCCACAGAGAAGAGGAGGCTCCCCATGAGTGCCAACCCCACGGCCCATTAAGGTAAAAGAGAACTGATCTCCTCCTCTCTCACTGAGGCCAGGCAAGGCAGCCCAGCTATGGGAAAGGGATCAAAAGGCAGGTAACAGAGTCAGAGGCAGCTTTAAATCGTTATGTAACCCTCAATAACGACAAGCTGTACATCTGCAACTTATGTTTAGAAGGACTAGGTCCAAGCCCATGCATGCTCTTTGGTTTGAGATTCAGTCTCTCTAAGCTCTAGTGGACCGAGGTTAGTTTGCTCTGTTTAGTCTGTTTTGATTGTGTTCAGTCAGTCTTGTTGGTATAACTTCTGAGAATACTATGGGACAAAGTCTTACAGCAAATGTACTTATCCTTAGACTCTTATAATTTTTTTCATCTTTTATTAAATGATGCTTAGGCCTTAGATGTGGGAGTTGTTTCTAGGTATATCCACCTGGGATTTGTTCCATAACTGCATTTTAATTGGTAGTAGTTTGCTGTAATGTTCTCTTTCTGTTGTGAAGAGAAGTTTCTTTTGTGAGGGTATCCAATTATACTGATCTGTGGGTATAAGAACACATATGAAGAATGTAGTTATTTTTCCTTTTGGATGAGCACACCAACTGATTATCATCAATATGATATGGTCAACCTTGAACACATTAGTACCAGTATTGTTATATATATATATATATATATATATATATATATATATATATATATATGTATGTATGTATTCATGTTTAAAAAGAGGCCATGAATTTTAAGAGACCAAGAAGAAATATATGAGAGTGTTTGGAGGGAGTAAAGGGAAGGGTAAATGATGTAATTATATAATCTCAAAAATAATAAATATATTATTGTTTTGAAATTTAAAACAGTGAATACTTACAACTTCACCAAATTTCTGAGGCTTAGAGATCCATAAAAGACTCAACTGAGTGTCTGTGTCTCACGATTTTAGTTAAAGTTGAAATAAAGCTAAAAATGTATGGAACAGGTACCTAAATCTGTAAATAAGATTAAAAAACAACTTGCAAGAATATCCCTGGTTAAAAAAATAAGAAAGAATATCCCTGGTGTCCGATATTTGTCAGTTGATAGCCTTAATTACATGCTAAGTGGATTTTCCTAAAAGTTGCCTGAAAAGCCTTAAGACAGAATCTTATTAGCTCCACTACAAGTGTTGTTGGAGAGCGTGCTCAAAGTATAAGAAGCACAGCCTTATAACACAGAATTAATATAGTCTAATAAAACTTCCTAGACAATAGTATCTTAGTCACATATCTCCTCCTGATAGACATAGCCATAAACTAATCAGATAAAAGGGTGCACTGGAAATAAACCATAAGAAACAACTCAGAAAGCAGGATGGTGATAGCAGTATACAATCATGTGACTAATTTGTTTATGTACCCTGTTTCTGGGAGAAACATGTTGAAATGAGATATTGATCCATATACACATACCTAGTTTTCCATTCTTTTTGCTAAACATATTGATGATGTCATTTTTTGCTAACACATGCAACACAGGAAATAACCTTTCCATATACCTTATGTTTAACTGTAAATGTTGCCTTAGAATATTTATACTTGTTAAGTGCAAATATTAACATTTTGTGTACAACTCCAATTATAGACACAGTTATCTGCCAATTCATTTATTCCAAAAGGTCTATGCTAGAGAATCTCCACACTTTCTATCTTTATGAAATTATATAATATTCCTATTTGGTATTTTCGTAAAAGTCAAAGGCTATGAAAGATAATATATTGATATTTAAAATTTGTGGTTTATTTTCTTATTACTCATGTTCCTCAGTAATGTACACATCCTAATTTGTTTTTCTGCTACTGTGTCAAAACTGATCAAAATCTACTTGAGGAAAGAGAAGACTATTACATCTTATAGATTGTAATCCATCAGCAAGGAAAGCAGAGAAGCAAATCAAGCAGAAACTGATACAGAGACCATGGAGGGACACTTCCTGCCTTTTTCCTCAGTTAGCTTCATTAGATAGTTCTATGCCTAGAGAAACCACCACCAACTACAGTGAGACAGGCCTTTTTATCTCAATTATCGTTTGAGGAATTGTCTGACAGACATGCTACAGGCCGGTGTTATGGAGATAATTCTTCAGTTGGGATTTTCTTTTCCAAGATGTGTTAGATTGACAACCAAGGTTTGATACCACATCAACTTCCCCATTTCCTATAGATTCATATTGTTAAATTTATGATTGTTTTTCTTCTGTCACCATTGTTTATTGAATTAAGTATAACTTTGGGATAAGTTTTTACTAATCTTATTAGACACATCTTTTACTCTGTCCTGCCTTCAAAAAATGCTCTTTTCCAATCTCTTCCTTTTATTTTTGGTGTTATTAATGTGTCTTTTTAATAGGTACTGCATGATAACCCAAATTTATAATATTTCCATCTTATGTTTTATACTTGAGAATGTATTCTAACCTGAGATTATAAACATCTTTTACAATTTAATTAAGTTGTAAATGTTTGTTTTCAAGTCAAGATCAAAATGATGTAAATATAAATATATTAATTTATATTTATATATGTATAGTGCATGTTTATGATAGGTACTCATGTTTAGACCTGAAATGGCACCCTAAGGCTCTACTATAAGATCTTAGTCTTCAGGATTCCCTATTGGAAGGCAGAAAAACTTTACAATGTAGGACTTCACAGGAGACCACTGAAAGTTTTCCCTTTATGGGATTAATAACATCAGATTTCTTCAGTCTTTTTTGATTTGCCAGACACAAAGAGAATGAATGCTTCCTATCCACCATACACACTGGCTGTGATAAGCCGGCCTCCCCTTCGGATATGAGTCCAAAATGCAATCAGTCTACACAAAATGAAATGCAATATACAAAAATGTAAACGAAACTAAAATTTAAGTCAAATAAATAAACAAACAAACAAATATAAAAGGAGGACCCAGACAGAGAACAATGCCAGGGAAAGGGAACAGCTCCTGATCTCAACTGTTCAAGTCAGGGATATGTGGGATGCAGTTACCAAAGAGATAGGAGAAATACTGAGTGAGGAATCCTGGGTCAATGTCAGACCACTGTGCCCTAAGTGTAAGATATGGAGATGTGTGGGACTTATTTATTTTTTCACTTCTGACTTTCTTTTCTTTTTTTTAATTTTCCCATGTCTGCCTTTTGGAATGGAAATATTTACCTGCTGTCATTGTAATTGGAAGTACATAGCTTTCTTTACGGTCTCACAACAGTTTGAAGCAAAGTACACAGGAGACTCAGAGGCAGTATTAATATGCTGAAGGTTCTTTGGATGGACAATATCTACTTTGTTCTGTGTGATGGCCTTTTGCCCTTGTCCTTTATGAATTGATTCATCTCAACTATCTGTTACAGCAATGGAATGCTCGCGTATACAGTAAGTTACTATGTTATTAAAGTAATATTCAGTTGACATTGAATGACCATTGTAAATGCATCATTACTTTATTGATTTTCATACTCTTTCACCATGCATATGAACAATTGTCCATATTCTCTTGTCTATGAAACCTTGATGGTAAAAACTTATGGATTTCATAGTATTCCTTTGTATATTGTTCTTCCGGCTAAGTCAGCATTCTTAGTCATTTCGGCATATTATCTTATTGGATTTTACTTAGTAATTTGTTTGTTATTGAACTTATATCAATTATGGAGTACTAGAGGATAAAATTTATACAACATGTAGCATTTTTCATCAAGAGAAAAGTGGCATCTCTTGGTTTATTTGGGGGCTTTTCATATTTCTCAGTAATTTTCTTTATAAATGTCTTAGACATGTTTTATTAAATCCATGATTTGATAACTTACAACTCTTAGTGTTATTGCAGAGGAGAATGTTTTATTATTACTTTTTAGAATCAGCTGTTGCTTGTGTATATATGGTATTGATTTCCAGATCTTCTTCTTGTAGTTGGCAACTTTTCTGTAATTCTTGATTAATTTTTATTGCTTCTAGGTTTCATTAAATTACATATGTTGGCAATCATATCACCTTTAAAAGAATAGCTTTAAAGGTGCAATATTTCATCGACTTTTATTGGTTTCTTATATTCTCCAGTACCAGTAATTCAGTCAGTAATGAGAGTAATACTATGTGTCCTTTTCTTGTTCATAACCTCACTGTGTTTCTCCAGTTTCGCTTTTATGATGGTATTTGTGCTGGAGTCCTTTATGATGACGCATCTGCAAAGGATCTTCAGTATTTGCTCCTTGTGCACAAGGGCTTCGTGTCAGGACACATATTTGTTTCTGAAATCATTCAAAGGATTGTAGTGGGCTTTTAAATAATTTAATTTATGCTGTTACACAAACACATTATCTGATAACAAGCTAATTTATTAGAAAATTATATATTTTCTTTTAATATTTGCAAAGCCACAAATGTGTGTGTATCTGTAAATAAGACTGTTACATATTAATATTCTTGTTAATTTCATAAATAATTCTTTCAGAAGTATTTTAAATTCCTGTACTATTTGATCTCTCAAATTTTCAAAAAGGGTAACAGTCCTGCTTTTGTTCTACAAGAATAATGACTTGTAATAGAAGTTTTAATTTATATTAGCATTTGTTAAAATTGCTTTAAAGCTCTCTCCAGGTAGAATTTTTTCATACCAATTTCATGGTTCAAGTTTAGGTAAGTTTTCTGTTCATTCATTCATATCAAAATTTAATTACATTATTCGAAATTGTCATTTTATTTATCTTTCAATTTTTTACACAACATTTAGCTTTTCTATAGGAATATTTTAAATCTATTGGCAACCTCTATAAATGATTATTCTTAAACTCTTATTCAATTTTTTTAATCCCAGTATTTCTACTCTTCTATTTTTTATAACTTTTGCCTATGGTTTTCTATTCCCTCAAACGAGTATTTCTTGCTTTTTTTTTTTTTAATGTTAGTTATCAAAGATACACTGGACTATACAAATAGATCATATTGACATACAAAAAAAATGTAAATGAAGATTTGTCTATATCTGCCTTTTACATACAATAAAGTTATTTATACATGAATATCTATTAACTAAGTTAAAACTGTCCAATAAAAAAGGTTTCTAAGTAAATGGTAGAACATGGAAGATTTTCGTTATTTAGTCAAGATACCTGATTATTTTCTAACTACTTATTATGGAAATGTTGCAACACTGAAGATTCCAGGCAACTTTTTGTCTCAGTTGTTTATGCTTTTTAAAAATCAACATTGTTTTGAGGAGATACTCATAAACCTTGAGAATGGCTTACAAATCATATACATTTTTTTAAACAAAAAATAATAGTTATTACAGTTGAAATTTTGTAAACAGAAATTCTTATTTATTTTGTTTGGTTCCCTTAGCCTTTTCTGTGTGGTCAGTGTGTAACACATCTGTTTTGCAGTGGACCTAATTATTTCTTATAGAGAATGCACTGGTATATTGGAAACTCAAAAGCCTATACTTTCATTTCCAGTTTAAAATGTCATCTGGATAGAAGCCCTTGAAATAGCCACTTTCCCCTTTTCACTAAGGTAGTTACAGGGAGACTTAAGAAAATGAAATTGCACAACACTAAGCTGGGACTCACTGTCAAGTGATTGTCAGAGTTTGAGAGGAATTTCCATTAACTACAAGGCCAAGGGGAGTGGATTAAATACAAAATCAGTAAGAAGCTGCTGCTGAAACTGCTGCCAGAATGTAGATAGGACGACCTTCTTCCTCCCCCTTTCTCTAATCCTTGGATCAGAAACAACATCTGAACCAAGCAGAAAATTGAATAGACAGCCTTCTAACCATATGTTAGATACAAGACAGTGTTATAATTCTTCTTGGGTCCACACACCCTGACCTTAATACTGGGTCATATCCTAGTCCATTCAAATACTATGGTATTTTTAATGGTAAAAGTAATACAATATATCACTGAAATTTAATTTAATGATAAAAATAGGATTTCCACAATGGGATTAGAAACTAAGAGGTGAAAATTAGCTCCAGCAGATTTTGTTTTTGTCAGTTTTGTTTCATATTCTCTATTAAGAATTGGTTATTTAACACTAAATGGTCAGCCATAAAACAAACAACCCATTATTATATAGACTGAGAAGTTTACATTTAAGAATATATATGTAAAAAGATAAATGAATGTAATAGTAATTAATAGAACTGAAGCTATGAATTTGAAAGAAATGATTATATGGCAGGGTTTGTATAAGAAAAGATAATGATGATATGATACAATTACTTCATAATCTCAAAAATAATAGGAATATTTAAAAAGAGTATTCAACATATTTATTTATGGAGGGGCATATGAACAAATAAAACTCTTAGTAGATAGATGATAAATAAGGGAAATTGGAATCAAAGCCACAAAATATTGCCTCTTAATTTTATTCAATAGTATAGCAAATTTGACTCAAATTAGGTGAAATATTTTTAGTGGTATAGAAACATAACTACTAATTATAATGTTACCTTCCCTACAGACATAAATATCTTGATTTTCAGTTTTCCACTATCCTGAAATGTTTTCTTTATGATGCAATTACTATATATATACACATTTATATATATATTATAAATAAGTATTTATATGCACAGACATATATACATACACACATATATGCAATACAGTAAATAAATATTCCATATAGAATGTATACACATACATATATAAAAAATTCCCCCATCTCTGAAGAGATAGTCACTCTAGTTGCCTTATTTACTCAGTGATTACAGAGTCTTCATAATTTTGAGTCACTTTTTTATTCCATTCATATGGAATGATGTTTAAGACTTAGTAAGGTGCTGAACAATATGTATACAATTAAGTGGCAAAGATTAGTCAACAAATTCAAAAAATTCACATGGAAATATCTGACTAAAATGATTCCTTTAACTAGAAGACACTTATTGACTTTAGTATTTCTGTCATTTATTAAAAGAGAACAATTGGATTCATATCTGGATCCACACACATATGGTCACTTGATTTTTGACAAAGAAGCCAAATCCATTCAATGGAAAAAGGATAGCATCTTCAACAAATGGTGCCGGTCTAACTGGAGGTCTATGTGTAAAAAAATGCAACTGGACCCATATTTGTCACCTTGCACAAAACTCAAATCCAAGTGGATTAAAGACCTCAACATAAAACCAGAGACACTAAGTCACATAGAAGATAAAGTGGGGAAGAGCCTGGAATATATTGGCACAGGAGACAACTTCCTGAGCAGAACACCAACAGCAAAGGCCTTAATGTCAACAATTAATAAATGGGATCTCATGAGGCTGAGAAGCTTCTGTAAGACTGGAGACACTGTCAAGAAACAAAGAGACAGCCTACACTGGGAAAAAACTTCACCAACCCTTCATCTGACAAAGGTCTAATATCCAAAATATATAAAGAACTCAAGAAATTAAACACCACCAAACCAAATAACCCAATTGAGAAATGGGGCTTGGAACTAAACAGAGATTCTCAGCAGAGGAATATTAAATGGCTGAGAAACACTTAAAGAAATGCTCAACCTCCTTAGTCATCAGGGAAATGCAAATCAAAACAACTCTGAGATTCCATCTTACACCCATCAGAATGGCTAAGCTCAAAAACTCAAGCGATACCACATGCTGGCAAGGATGTGCAGAGAGAGGAACACTCCTTCATTGCTGGTGGGAATGCAAACTAGTACAGCCACTTTGGAAATCTAACTGGTGCTAACTCAGAAAACTGGGAATAGGGCTTCCTCAAGACCCAGCTATTCCACTCCTTGGAATATAACCAGAAGATGCGCCAGCACACAACAAGAAAATTTGCTCAACCATGTTCATAGCAGCCTTATTCATAATAGCCAGATCATGGAAACAGCCTAAATGTCCCTCAGTAGAAGAATGGATAAAGAAACTGTGGTATATATACACTATGGAATACTACTCAGCTATTAAAAACAAGGAATTCCCGAAATTTGTGGATAAATGGATTGAGCTAGAAATTATCATAATGAGTGAGTTAACCCAGAAGCAGAAAGACTCAAATGGTATATACTCACTTATATCTGCATACTAGCCCAAGGGGCATGTCCCATGAAAGCCTTCCCTTACCAGGAAACTGGGACAGAGGGGAGGACACCCTATTGGGACTCTAGATGAGAGAACCATGTGAGAATAGCAATGTAGAAGGATCCAGTGTGTCCTAGAAACCTACAAGTAGAACATCATGATAGGCAGATTTTGGCCAAGGGGTCCCGCTCAAACTAAGGCACCAGCCAAGAACAAGACAGGCGGTAAACTTTAAACCCTTACCCAGATCTAGCCAATGGTCAGAACAGTCTCCACACTTGAGTGGAGAGTGGGATATGACTTTCTCATGTACTCTGGTGCCTCACATTTGACTATGTCCCCTGGAGGGGGAGACCTGGTGGCACTTAGAGGAAGGACAGCAGGTCACCGAGAAGAGACTTGATATCCTATGAGCATATACAGGGGGAGGTAATCCCCCTCAGGAACAGTCATAGGGGAGGGGAATAAGGGGAAAATGGGAGGAAGGGAAGAATGGGAGGATACAAGGGATGGGATAACCATTGAGATGTAACAAGAATAAATTAATAAAAAAATATGAAAAAAGAGAACAATTGATTAAAAGGAATTGATTTAAAAACATATCTAAGATAAAAGACAATTTGAAAGGAAAATCTGAAAGAGGTTAAAATATATATGGATGAACATAATTATTTCCTGAAAGCTTCAAATCCAGAAGTCATCTTATTATTTTAATTTTCTCACATGATGTATAGTTAATTTTCTAGCTCTGTTCAAAGAATTAAGTAATTGCCAGAATCACACAGACTTTAATACAAAAAGGTATTCATGATTCCTCTCAGAATAAGAACAGTTAGCACAAGAAACAATAGGAATGGGGAAATAGAAGGACCCAGAGGGTCCTAGAAACTTACAAGAAGAACATTATGACGGGCAGATCTGGGCCCAGGAGTCCTGCTCAAACTATGGCACCAGCCAAGGACAATACATGCAGTAAACTTCGAACCCCTACCCAGATCTACCCAATGGACAGGATATTCTTCACAGTTGAGTGGAGAGTGTGGTCTGACTTTCACATGAACTCTGGTGCCCCATATTTAACTACGTCCTCAGGATGGGGAGGCCTGGTGATATTCAGAGGAAGGATAACAGGCTACCAAGAAGAGACTTGATACCCTATGAGCATATACAGGGACAGGAGGTCCCCCTCAGTCACAGTCATAGGGGAGGGGAGTAAGGGGAAAATGGGAGGGAGGGAGGAATGGGAGGATACAAGAGATGGGATAACAATTGAGATGTAATATGAATAAATCAATAAAATATATTTTTAAAAAAGAAATAATAGGAATAATCTTGATATAAATAGACTTTTTTTCCATAGATACAGCTGAAGGTTGAAGACTGACTCTGCCCTTCTGAGGCAAGATATTTACAATGGACATCCAGATTGAACCACATGCGTGTATAGAAAACAGATGTCTCTGTGGTCACAGTTTTCTTTTCTTAAGGAATTCACCCTCATTGCCTCTCTAAGCCTCTGCCTCTTAATTTTATCACCTTTGTGACTAGAACTAGAACTGATTTTTCAGAGACACAAACCTCTAACTACTAAATATGCTAACTAAAAACTAAATTTATGTTTACTGAATTTTTAAGAGCAATGGATTTTCAAAGGTTTAACAGGAAAAGTTTATTTGCATGAGTGCTATCAATCAAATATACATGTCTGTGTGTACAACGTTCTTTCTAAATGTCCTTATTTTACAAGGTGATATATATATACACAAAACACAAAAACATCACCTGGTGGCCATGGTGGCAGAAAAAAAAAAAGGTAGTCTGCAAAAATTAAATCTGAAGAGTTTTCCCAGTTAGTTAACTTCTTGGGTAAGTTTAAATACTTCTAGAAAGCTTAATATACATCTGCAATCCAAAACATTTTAACACTGATTTCTTGCACACCACAACAAAACCAAGGAACTATGATCACTACTACTGAAAAGGAATATTGCAAAAATGCCTTTTCTGTCAGATATACACTTCTGAATGTGATTGATCTCATTTAAAAATTGTCACAAATGTGACTGACCAGTTATAAAGAAAAATGAGTATCCAGTTGTGACTTTGTGACAATCATGTGAGATTTTAATATATAGGTGCAAGTACAAATATAAATAAGACTTATCAAAGATGAAAGGCTTTTCCATATACAGAAAAGATCCATGGTAACTTTTATGTATTAATACGGTAATGAAAGATCCAAAGTACTGGATGGTATGGTCTATGAGGTTTATTAAATGAGCATGTGGAGAGAAGGGAAGGGGATGGGGTACCACAGGGAGAGAGACAGAGACAGAGACAAGAAGAGTAAGAAGAACAGGGGAGAGAGAGGGAGTAAAGAGAGAGGAGGAAAGAGGGCATAGAGAGAGAGTAGACGGGGAGGCATGTGGACTGTTTGTCCTTTTATATGGCCGTAGGCAGCGCCACGCTCCCTTGTCAGATAAGCAATGACATCACAAGTACGCAGACTGAAGCAGAGTCCTAACAGTAGCAATAAAAAAAAAAAAAAAAAAAAAAAAAGATAGAAGAAAAAGCAATACTAATTCATTACCAAGACTGGTTAAATAAAACTTAATCCTCTTAGTGAATTAAAAAAAAATCAGCATATGTCTTTAAAAATTGTGTAGGTATTTTGATAGGGATTACACTGAATCTCTACATTGCTTTTGGCAAGATGGCCATTTTTACTATGTTAATTCTCTCGATGCACGAACAAGCGATATCCTTCCATCTTCTGTTGTCATCTTCAATCTCTTTCTTCAGAGATTTGAAGTTTTCTTCAAACAAGTCCTTCACTTTCTTGGTTAGAGTAACTCCTAGATATTTTATATTGCTTGTAGCAAACGTGAAGGGTGTAGTTTTAGTAATTTCTTTCTCTACATGATTGTCATTTGTATATAGAAAGGCCTCTCACATTTTTTAGTTAATTTTGTATCCAGACAATTTGCTTAAGGTGTTTATCATCTATAGGAATTCTCTGGTGGAATTTTGGGGATTACTTATATACAGTATCATATCATCTGCAAATAGGGATAATTTGACTTCTTCCTTTCCCATTTGGATCTTGCTTTTTTTGTTTTTTCTTTCTTTTTTTTTTTTTCTGTCTTATTGCTCTGGCTAGAAATTCAAGAACTATATTAAAGAGATGTGGAAATAGTGGGAAGTCTGGTCTGGTCCCCAATTTTAGAGGAATTTTCTTGAGTATCTCTCCTTTTAATTTAATGTTAGCTATTGGCTTGCTGTATATAGCCTTTATTATGTGTATGTATGTGCCTTCTGTCCCTGATCTCTACAAATTGAAAGGTCAATTCTTAACTTCATATGGAAAAACAAAAAACCCAGAATAGCTAAAACAATCCTACGCAATAAAAGATTCTTTGGAGGAATCTCCATTCCTGAGCTCAAGCTATACTATAGAGCCACAGTAATTAAAACATCATGATACTGGCATAGCAATAGGCTAGATGATCAGTAGAATCTATTCAAAGACCCAGAAATGAATGCACACACATAAGGCCACTTGATTTTTGACAAAAATGCCAATACTATTCAATGGGAAAAGGATAGCATCTTCAACAAATGGTGCTGGTCTAGCTGGATGTCTACATGTAGAAAAATGCAATTAGTCCCTTATTTGTCACCACACACAACACTCAAGTCTAAGTGGATTAAAGACCTCAAAATAAAACCAGAGACACTAAATCGCTTGGAAGAAAAAGTGGGGAAGAGTCTGGAACTCATTGGCACAGGAGACAACTTCCTGAACAGAACATGAACATCCCAGGCCTTAAGGTTAACAATTATTAAATGGGATATCATGAGGCTGAGAAGCTTTTGTAAGACAGGAGACACTGTCAAAAGAACAAAGCCACAGCCTACAGACTGGGAAAAGGTCTTCAGCAACCCTACATCTGACAAAGGTCTAATATCCAAAATATATACAGAACTCAAGAAATTAAACAGCACAAAAACAAATAAGCCAATTAAGAAATGGGGCTCAGAACTAAACAGAGACTTCTAAACAGAGGAATATTGAAAGGCTCAGAAACACTTAAAGAAATGCTCACTGCCTTTAGTTAGCAGAGAAATGCAAGTCAAAACAACTCTGAGATTCCATCTTACACCCATAAGAATGGCTAAGATAAAAAATTCAGGTGACACTACATGCTGGTGAGGATGTAGAGAAAGAAGAAGACTCCTTCCTTGCTGGGGGGAATGCAAACTTCTACAACCACTTTGGAAACCTATTTGGTGCTTTTTCAGAAACCTGGGAATAGGGCTGCCTCAAGACCCAGCTATTCCATTACTTGGAATATATCCAGAAAATGCTCAACCATGCAACAAAGACATAACTCAACCATATTCATAGCTTCCTTACTCATAATAGCCAGAACCTAGAAACAGCCTAAATGTCCCTAGTTGAAGAATGGATAAAGAAATTTGATAAGTTTACACTATGTAATTCTTTTTTTTTAATTTTTATTATTTATTAATTTATTCTTGTTACATCTCTATGGTTTTCCCATCCCTTGTATCCTCCCATTCCTCCCTCCCTCCCATTTTCCCCTTATTCCCCTCCCCTATGACTGTTCCTCAGAGGGATTACCTCCCCTTGTATATGCTCATAGGGTATCAAGTCTCTTCTCGGTGACCTGCTGTCCTTCCTCTGAGTGCCACTAGGTCTCCCCCTCCAGGGGACATAGTCAAATGTGAGGCACCAGAGTACTTGAGAAAGTCATATCCCACTCTCCACTCAAATGTGGAGACTGTCCTGTCCATGGGCTAGATCTGGGTATTCTATACAGCTATAAAAAACAAGGAAATCCCGAATTTTTGCACAAATGGATGGAACTAGAAATCATACTGAGTGAATTAAAGCAGAAGCAGAAAGAGTCACGTGGTCTATATTCACTTATAATTGGGCACTAGCCCAAAAGGCATGTCCTATGAAAGCCTTCACTTACCAGAAGATTGGGATAGATGTGAGGCCATCCTATTGGGACTCTCGGTAAGAGAAATATAGGAAAAGGAGAAATAGAAGGATCCAGAAGATCTTAGAAACCTACAAGAAGAACATCGCAACAGGTGGATCAGGGCCCAGGTGGGGTCTGCTCAAAAACTATTGCACTAACCAAGAACAATACAAGTAGTAAACATCAAACCCCTATTCTGACCTACCCAATGGATAGGATATCTCTACAGTTATGTGGAGAGCAGGGGCTGACTCTGACATGAACTCTGGTGCCCCATATTTGACCACCTCCCCTTGGTGGGGAGCCCTGGTGGCACTCAAAGAAAGAATAAGCAGGCTACCAAGATGAGACTTGATATCCTATGACCATAAAGTGTGGAATAGATCCCCCTATGTTGTAAACTAGAGGAGGGGAATAGGGTGAAAAGGGGAGGGAGGGAGGAACGGGAGGATACAAGTGATAGGATGACAAGTGAGTTGTAATTTGAATAAATAAAAATGATTAAAGTATATATTGTGGTATAAAAAGGTCAGCATATGAAGAATGGACCAAAAGCTAGTATAATTTCTCTTTGTTCAGCCAATATATTCCCAAATTTCAAAGTATCATCTGTCCTTCGTGGATCGTACAAACATGACATACTAAATCCCTCCTTCCCCAATTTCAAAAGCAATTTTTCTGGTCCAGATAATCACTGTGAATTGATAAATGCATGTCTTGCATCACTTCTTCAGTCCCAGATGAAGAATAAATTCATCACATGCTTGACAACTTCAGAACAATGATGCTTCAGCATCTCTGTAAATATTTAATCACTGGCTTGTTTGAAAAACATTTTGGGGAGAATTATTGACTAATCTATGGATGAATTTTGAATTTCCAGAAGTGCTATGGTATAGACAGGACCAGAGCTGCCTTTTGCATTTTTGAGAATTTAAGCAGTTATTTTTTTAATTTTGAAGCTTATATTAAGTAAAGAATTATTGGATTAAATATGTGAAATGACACATGTTGATTGGCAATGTTTTACTTCATATTGGTTATGTAGTGTATTCTCCCTTTCATTTACCATGTTGAAGAAATAATCTCTAATTAGAGAGCCTTTTGTAACTAAAAGAAATTAAAGACAGTTACTAATTTCTTAGGTTTCACAATATTCTAAAAGACATAAATTGTAAAAAGTGATATTAACATTACCAATGTATAATAAATATTATATAAAGTCTGATCAAACCTATGGTTTCCTGTACTTTAGTGATAGTTCAAAAATATAAACTTAATATAATATACTTTAAAATGCATAAATAACAAGTATATGGAAAAAGACAAGATGAAATGCAAGATTCGTATTAACAAGGAATCATTGTTTCTTTTCAAATGTACATGTCTGCCTGTCTATGAGTATTTATACACATATACAGATACTTAATATAACAAGGCTTAATTTCACTGTTGCCCAAGAACAGAAAGCTGGTAAAAATAATACATACTGTGAAATTTAGTTCATTATTTTTAAGGAAATATTGAGTATTGAATGACTACATTTTAAAGGATCCATTTACCCGAGATTATTATCTATTAAGCAGAAAACAGTGAGTATTCACATTTTTGTACTGATAATGAGGAAGAAATAATAAACAAAATAGGACTATGGATAAGATTTTTCTTTTCAATCTATTAGATTTTTCTGTGATTTAATGGTACATAGGATTTCATGGTACACTAAAAATTGAGAAACCATAGTTTTACAATGACTTCTTATGCTTTGTGGGCTCCCTTTAAGGTTTTTCATTTTAAAATAGCCATGAAAAGCTAATAAATTTTGTTTTCTTTCAATAAGCTAGAAAATGAGAAATATTACCATTAAACCCATGTTCTGAGTACAAGATGGAATAAAATAATGGGCATAAATAGCATTGTAAATATTTCCAGGATCCTAATCAGCGTGTATTCCCTATCTTGTAGTTATACTATTGCCACCATTATGCATGCATATATATAGAAACCTGGATTCTGTAAATACAGGTGTATGTGTGGAGGGCACATGAACCGTGCAACTGACGAACTGGCCTGGAGTCAGAGTGAAATCAAGATGTGTCCAATCCTCAAAGATCTCATCTTGAGAATGGTGGAATTAAGGATTGCTCCCTCTCTGTTCTGGACTTGCATGTCGCTGGTACCTGTACTCTTGTATTCCCCACCAATGGCTCTCTTGAGGTAGTCACAATAGCAAGGTGACTAGGTTTTAGGTATTCTCCTAAGACTTGTCCAGCTACCACCTGGAATTTTTCTCAGCCCTAGCCAATGATGTACACTCATTCCTAAACCCCTACCAACTTCTCCAAGTTTTATATAATCCTTAGTCCCCCTCCAATAAGGAGAGTTTTATCACTGGGGGAGTTGTGTCTCCACTGTCTTGGAGAAGTCCCTCCTCGCTGCCCCCATAACACATTCACCACAGGACTGAGATCCTACTAACCCACCTGGTTAAGCAACATTCCTTCCAATACCAGTGAGCAATGGTTTCTGGATATCACAAGTCTAAAAGCAAACCCAGAACAGCATATATCTACATAAAAGATGAAACTATGAGACGATGTTAAATAGCTTTGTAATTGTTCTTATGCAGTGGAATTCACAACAGAATGAAAGGAAAGAATTCTGTTTAGGGTTTTTTTTTTTGTTTTTATTTTTTGTTTTTTGTTTTTTTTTTTTTTTTGCATCTCTGTATCTTTTTCTGCATGCCAATGTAATGAGAATATCATTATAGTGGTTAGCAATTTTCAATAATATGCTCATTCTATATTGCTAAAATATAAGCTTTTTTATAACTATGATTGGTAGAATGCAGTCTCCAGAATGCAAACATTTTAGGTTCTCCATTACCAGCAGTCACTTATCTAAGATGCTTAAGATAGATGAGTGTCACCTGTAGGTCAGCCTATAAGTGTTTCATAGGTAAATTATTTTTAAAGTAATTAAGTCGCACATTTTTGCCAATTGAATTTCATAATTTTCTTTCTTCTTATTTAAGCTTATTTCTTGGGGATTCAAAACTGTTGAACCATAAGCTTCTTTGTTTAAGCTACATTACATTTATTTGTAAAACACTAGTATAATTTATATTTATATGCTACAGTAATTAATATTATGTCTTATAAGTGCTTTATAAAAAAGCATAGAATTCTTTACATGTGCCATTTATCTCCTCAACTTGATTAGTTTCCTTATGAATGAAAATATTCCTTTAATTTAGAGGATGGCTATATAACTAAGAAAATAAGAAACAAATATATCTATGGTTGTATTTTTAGGTATTGCACCTCAGTTAAGAGCAGGAACACCTGTAATGGAGGCCTCATGCTTAGTTCCTAGAACCCAAGTCTGGCAGCATAAACAGCCTATAATTCCAGTTCCAGCAAATACTTCTCCTCTTCTAGACTTTTTAGGTAACTCCACTCATGACAACATTTTAATTTAGAATACACACACAAAATTGAAATTAAAACATTGAAAATATCATTGCTGGAATGATTTGACAACCTTGACTCCATGATTTGACATTAGAATCTCAATGCTACATAAATAATAAATGGATGTGAAGTGATTCCCACATCATCGCTACAGTTTATGGATAGAACAAATAAAACAATAAGAACGACTCTGACTACACATACACATAACTAAATTAAATTTTAATTAAACTTTAATGTATATTATATGTTTGAATGGAACACTGAATTTCATAATCTTTAATTTTTCCCTCTTTAAAATGTAACAATGGTCCTCATCTCCTATAATTTCAGTGATAATTAGCTGGACTATTTAACCTATAGTAATTGTTTAAAAAAATGGTATACCAGTATTGTTTTATCACTGTCCTTGCCATTGAGCCCAAATTCACCACATATGATAAAGTGAATTGTAGATACTGTGTGAATAAGAATTTAAATCTTCCACATCCTCAGTATCCAAAAGTGATTGCTGAATAAATCATATAAACTCTTTCTGACAACTTGACCTGGACATGCAGGATGAATAACTTCACTAACAAGCATTTCTTTTTTGATCCCAAATTCTGCTATGAGTATGACTCCTATTTATTCACTGGGACTTAATACATATACATTTTATGCCTATAGAGTTTCAGCCTTAGTTGTGCGATTCTGAGGCCAAAGTTACTTTGATATCTAAACCTCACAAAGATCCAACAAAGAAAGAGAAATTCAGACCAATTTCTCTTATGAACATTGATACAAAAATACTCAATAAAATACTCACAAACCGTATCTAAAAATACGCTAAAAATATCATTCACCATGACCAAGTAGGCTTTATCCCAGGCATTCAGGCATGGTTCAGTATACAGAAATCCATCAATTTAATCCACCATATAAACAAATTGAAAATTTAAAAACCCACATAATTATCTCCATAGATGCTTAAAAATCATAGAAAAAACCCAACACCAATTTATGTTAAATTCTTGGAAATCAGGGATACAAGACACATACCTAAACATAATAAAAGCTTATATAACAAGCCAATAGCCAACATCAAATTAAATTGAGAGAAATTCAAAGAAATTTCAGTAACATTGGGAACTGACAAGGCTGCCCACTCTCTCTATATCTCTTCTATATAGGACTTGAAGGTCTAGCTGCATTAGTAAGACAACAAAAAAAGATCGAGGGGACCCAAATTGGAAAGGAGGAACTGAAATTATCACTATTTGCAGATGATATGATAGTGTACAGAAATGATTCACAAAATTCCAGCACAGAACTCCTACAGCTGATAAACAATTTCAGCAAAGTAGTTGGATACATGTTCAACTCAAAAAAAAAAAACAGTAGCCTTCCTGCATACAAATGTAAAACAGGCTGAAAAGAAATTAGAGAAACTACACCCTTCAAAATAGCCTCAAATAATGTAAAGTATATAGGTATAACTCTAACTAAGCACCAAAAGACTTATATGAAAAGAACTTCAAGTCTGTGAAGAAGAAAATTGAGGAAGATATCGGAAGATGGAAATATCTCCCACTCTCATGGATCAGGTGGATTTAACATAGTAAAAAAGGCCAACTTCCAAAAGAATTTACAGATTTAATGCAATCCCTTTCAATCTACCTACACATTTTTTAAATATCATGAAAGATTTATTCTCAAATTTATATGGAAACACAAAAAACAGAATAGCTAAAACAAATCTATATAATAAAAGATCTTCCAGAGGAATATCTATCCCTGTTCTCAAGTTGTACTATAGAGCAACAGTAATTAAAATGCATTGTACTAGCATGAAAATAGGCTGGTTGATCAATGAAATCAATATGAACACCCAGTAATAAAATCCACTCATCTATGAACACTTTAGTTTTGACAAAGAAGCAAAAATCATACAATGGAAAAAAGATAGCATCTTTAACAAATGGTACTGGTCTAACTAGATGGCTACATGTTCAAAAGTGCAAGTAGATCCATATGTATCACCCTGCACAAAATTAAAGTCCAAGTGGATTAAAGATCTCAACATAAAACCAGACGGATTAAATCTGTTTGAAGAAAAAGTGGGGAAGATTCTTGAACTCACTGGCATATGAGACAACTTTCTGAGCAGAATATAAACAGCTCAGGCTATAAGATCAACAATTAATAAATGAGTCCCAATAGGATGTCCTCCCCTCTGTCCCAGTTTCCTGGTTAGTGAAGACTTTCATGGGACATGCCCCTTGGGCTAGTATGAAGATATAAGTGAATATATACCATTTGAGTCTTTCTGCTTCTGGGTTAATTCACTCATTATGATCATTTCTAGTTCAATCCATTTGTACTAGAAACCTACAAGAAGAACATTATGATAGGCAGATTTGGGCCCAGGGGTCCCACTCAAACTAAGGCACCAGCCAAGGACAACACAGGCCATAAACGTCAAACCCCTACCCAGATCTAGCCAATGGAAAGGACATTCTCCACAGTTGAGTGGAGAGTGGGGTGTGACTTTCTATCTCCTTGCTTGCTTGTCCCCCATCATGTATCTATTTCACTTCTTGCTGTTCCCATCTCATTCTCGCTCTCTCTCCAATGTCTGTTACTTGCTTGCCTTTTTTGCCATTCACCATCTATCCAGCTCTCTTGCTCACCTCACTCTAGCTCACTCTCTCACATCTGTTCCTTGCTTGTTCTGCCTTCTATCTATCTAACTAACTACATAGGCCGACCCCAGGATTTTATTGAAATGAATCATTTTTTTCTGTTACACATTACATCATGATTTTTTCATTGTTACAATCACAAGGGCAATCAAAAATCAGCAGAGTAACAAGGAAATACAAAAATTTCTGTAACCTACAACAAAACATACAACAAAATTTAATTATTTTCCAAGTCATTTCCAAGTATTTTCCAGTCAGCGTAGCCTGCTTATTATTTCTTAAACAATACTCAGGAAAGTTTAATCATAAATTTCCCTGGGCTAAGGCCAATGTATTTACAAGATGGTCATAAAAACGTAGCTTGAGCTAGACATTCTCTAAAGGAAAAACTTGACCCACTTCCAATCCCAGACCAACAGGTGTACTGTCCAAGCCTAGGCTAACTTCCAAGGGGTCTTCTTTTGTAAAATATCTGTAAAGCATGATGTCCAAGCCTACATTCTATTGCTTTCAAAGCAGATTCTAAGGAAATAATTCTATAGGTAACAATATCTAGCCAGGTACTGCTATGTCAAGGTCTTAACTTTCTTACATGCAGCTTCTGCTTGGGTGATCACAGTCAGAGCAAAAATCTCTATCATTGTCTTAAGCCTTGGGCCAGATACCCTCTTTCAACAATCTCTGAGGGAGAACATTTTCCCTGTATGATTTTCCTTCGGGCTGAGAAATAAAAAGAAAAAACAATTAAAGGAGAAATAGCAGATTTCTAAACAACATTAAACCTGGACCACACATAATGTCAGAGATCTTTAGAACTATGCCAAACAAAGCCTCAACAGCTGCTCTAGATGACTAGTGATCATGATGGACAGTAGGAGCCCTCTGGAACTTTGTCAAGCACATCCTCTATTACCTATCCTCGTTTCTGCAACACATTTACACAATGGAGTACTACTCAGCTATTAAAAACAAGGAAATCTTGACATTTGCAGCCAAATGGATTGAATTAGAAATGATGATCCTCAGTGAGGTAACCTAGACTCAGAAAGACATACATGGCATATACTCACTAATAATTGGATACTAGCCAAACATAGATGTCCTCTGAGAGTCTCCACTCAGCGGTGGATCGGGATATATGCTAGGACTCACTGCTGGACTCCAGTGAGAGTGGTATGGAAGAATGGGGGTGGGGTGGAAGGTACCAGAGGGTTCAGCCTCTCCACAAGGAGACCATCAAAACTGATGAGTCTGCACCCAGGGGATCTACACAAACTAATATACCAACCAAGGACAATGCACGCAGTAAACCAGACCTAGACACCCTTGTTCAGATCTAGGGACTGCTTCCTCCTGTATATGCTCATAGGGTATCAAGTCTCTTCTGGTTACGGGTTTGGAGTTTACTGCAAGCTTCTGTAAGGCAGGAGACACTGTCAAAAGAACAAAACGACGGCCTAGAGACTGGGAAAAGATCTTCACCAACTCTACCTCTGACAAAGGTCTAATATCCAAAATATATAAAGAACTCAAGAAATTAAATACCACCAAACCAAATGGATAGCTCATCATCCATGGTGGTGGGGAGAATGGGGACTGCCTGTGACATGAACACTGGTGTCTCAAATTTAGTCACTTCCCCTTCATGGGGAAACCAGGCAGCACACAGAAGAGGGGAAAGCAGGTTGTCCAGATGAGACTTGCTAGGCTGTGTTCATATGGTGGTGGAGGAGGTCCCCTTCTGTCAGAGGTCTAGGGGAAGAGAATAGGATGAAAGTGGGAGGAAGGGTAGGAAAGGGAAGATACAAGTCGGGGATAACAATTGGTATGTAATCTGAATGAATTATTATGTAAAAATTTTATGATTTGCTTGCATCCTAAATCGATGAACCACCAATGAGATGAAGGTGTTAAATTTTCATTTACCATAGACCTTATTATTCTGAGAGTTACTTGTGACTTTTTATAGTATGCAAATTAGATTTCAATATACCAATCACCATATAGGTTATTGTTATATTTGCTGCATTATGGCATTATATTTGGTTATTATGAATCACATGCACTATTTGATTCTGCATTTTAATTAGAGGAGTAATGGATTGGTATGTTAAAATAAATCTTTTAAGGCTACATATGTGCCATGATGCTCATGGTGTCACTATGGACACCAGCGTGGATATATTCAGAAAACATCAGCTTACACTGCTCTGTATGCCTGTAGCCCACAGTGTAGATGCTTTGCATCTATTGCTGCTGCTCTCAAAGGACCTTGCCAGAATGGGATGAGTCTCTATCCTTGCTAGTGTTGGATCTCTGGTAAAAGTGTTTCTTTATGATCTTCACTTATAACTGGGATCAAAGAATGAGAAATTAGATTACAGGTTCCTTGATGGATGTCATTTTCTGATCATGCATGCTACTTTTATTTCCTATATATAAACAAGTGTTGTAGCCATTGTCTTTGTGGGACTTTCTGGTCAGAGAGCATTTGGGTATTTAGATACTGGATTTTTAAAAATATATTTTATTAATTTATTCATATTACATCTCAATTGTTATCTCATCTCTTGTATCCTCCTATTTCTCCATCCCTTCCATTTTCCCCTTACTCCCCTCCCCTATGACTGTGACTGAGGGGGACCTCTTCCCCCTGTATATGCTTATAGGGTATCAAGTCTCTTCTTGGTAGCCTGCTATCCTTCCTCTGAGTGCCACCAGGCCTTCTCATCCAGGGGGCATGGTCAAATATGAGGCACCAGTGTTTGCGTGAAAGTCAGACCCCACTCTCCACTCAACTGTGAAGAATGTCCTGTCCATTGGATAGATCTGGTTACAGGTTTGAAGTTACTGCAAGCTTCTGTAAGGCAATAGACACTGTCAAAAGAACAAAGCGACAGCCTACAGACTGGGAAAAGATCTTCACCAACCCTACATCTGACAAACGTCTAATATCCAAAATATATAAAGAACTCAAGAAATTAAATACCACCAAACCAAGTAACTCAATTGAGAAATGGGGCTCAGAACTAAACAGAGAATTCTCAACAGAGGAATATCGAATGGCTGAGAAATAGGTACTGGATTTTTAACATTTCATCTTTAATTTCTGTGACTTGGGGAGATTTTCTTAACATACTTTATATGGATTTATTAATTATGACATTATCAATTAATTGGGGAAGATTAATGTATACATTGAACCAAATATGTCTGAATGCTATATATTTGGTCTTTATGCCATTGAAATGCTTAGTTTTTTGAGAAAAACTAAATATGTTTTAAAACAAACTACTATCTTATCTTGTATTTAATTAAAATTATGATTGAAGAAAATAGGACTCACAGTTAAAACTCATCATATCACATTAAAGTTAAAGGACTATTCAAATGAGCAAATATTGATATTTACAAGAATAACTTTTAAAACATCATTGGCTACAACTTTTCAAATGATCCATTTTGTTGACAGAAACATGGAGACCTTATGACAAAATTTTTTCAAATTTTCTAATTCTCTGCATGATTTAACTATGAATATATAACTGACACTATAATCTTGAACAAAAAGCTACAGATTATCACTATTTCTAAGTCAAATATACTTATTGAATAATTAAAAGAAAAAACATATTTTAGTAAACTTTGAGTCTGTGTTTGCCTCAGGCAGTAGTAATTTAAAAAATGATTCTTCCTAGGATATATTGCTAACCATTATAAAACTACAGATATATGTTAGTTCAGCTACTGTATATTATGCCAAGAACAGCCAAATTTGATGTTCTTCCTTGACAATACAATTTCATTATCCAAATCTACAATTACACTGTTTTAATTTATTCAGAATTAGTCTGGAAATATCTCTCTGATTTCACAGTAGACTCTGGAAAGTACAATACTTTCCTTTTTATTTGATAAACAACTTGGAAGACACCTTAGCAAAAAGATACCAAATCTTAAAATTTATTATTGTCAATAGCCTATGTGACCTTTACTTTAACTGCATCTTGGCTGTCAGTAATAATCCAAGGCTGTACTTCCAATGATAAAATGAAAGACTTTGCATATATTGAGTCTCTGGGCATCCTTGAAAGTGTTCACTGATCATGGTCATTTATTCCCATTGTCACAGCAAGGTCCATTATGAAAGCCCATTCATCTTTCTCTGAAGATGAGGAGTGCAGAAACTCCACTTCTGCCTTGAATCAAGTACTAACTACTTCAGGGCTCTGAGAATTATCAATACATTGTGCTGCTGTAACTCTAAGGGTCTCTCCCAGTCAATCTCCCTCCCCAACAGTTTTGCTTTGGCCACTGTTTGTTTAGCAGTCTGCTTCATCTTTGTAATATACAATTTCTGCATCATGTAAAAATTACTTTATCATGAATCTTGGAATCTCATTTGAAGTGGATTTTTTCCCTTATTCCTTCCATACTTCACACTGACAAGCTGCAATGCTTGTTGAATTTTTAATAAATTCTTATAATAATCAGAGTAACCATTTAGTAAAACTTTACTGATGAATTTTACCTTTGAATATAATTTTAAGCTATATATTTTATATAATGCAATATAAATTGTACTCTTATTAAATAATTGACCACAAGATATAGCCACTTCTAATGCCCTATTACATGAAATATATCAACCTATATGTAATATAAGACGTCTTGAAAAATAATGACAGCTTGTAAGTGCTATTGTGCATATATTATTTGCAGTTTATTCCTCAATATCCAAATTCACAGTACTATAAATGAATAATGAGACCTGCAAAGTCCATTTACTAGAAATGATCACCTTAAAGCAAGAATTTAATTTTTGCTATTTATTCTCAAGTTTTAATCTCTAAATTGTCAATTTACTAAGATATCTGATGTTTAGAAGAGTGTGACATAGAATAGATAGGCCGTTGAAAGTGGACAATAGCTTTTGGATCTACATGAACAAATAATTGAAACCTTGAGGTCTTCAAAACCATTAACAGAATTCTGAGCCTGAGGATATAACTTATTTGGAATAATTCTTGTGTAACACACACAGACCTCAAGCATTCATCCCCAGCAATGAATATCTGGTTATTTTAACCTATGCCTGTAATCCAAACATAAAAGATATACAACCAAAAGTTTGTATCCCTGGATGCATAGCAATATCAAATCCTGATACAAAAGACAAATCCTGATAATGAAGAAAGAAAGAGAGAAAGAGAAAGAGAAGGAAGGAAAGAAGGAACAAAGAAAGAGGAGGTAGGATGGAAGGAAGGAAGAATGAGAAGGAAGGAAAGAATGAATGAAGGAAACAAAGAAAGAACAACAAAGACACAAAGGAAGAGAAATAAATAAGTGCCCAGCAACTATTTTATCATGTGTTTCAAATCAGTGTAAGAATAGCTCTGCACCACTAAGTATTAGAAAGAAAATTCTTTCTGCATGGCTTTAGGTCTGAGGACCTTTCAATATCTTTGCCATGCCTTCATGTCTTAGTATATCATGGATCATTACCTAATTAGTAGAGTCAATGCCTTTGTCCCCAAATTCCATTTTCTGTGTCTATACATCTAACCTCTGCTTCATGATGGTATGAATAGGCCCCCAGTTTCCTCTCGTCCCAATCACAGCAGCAGGCTTGGTTCCTACGTGCATGAAGAAGTATTCAGACAGGATTTAGTAGTGGAATAAGTAGTCAGGAGTAGAATTAGAGCAAACAAGCATGCAAAAATACACCTTTTTTTGAGACAGGGTTTCTCTGTGTAGCCTTGTCTGTCCTGGACTCACTTTGTACACCAGGCTGGCCTTGAACTCACAGTGATCTGCCTGCCTCTGCCTCCCGAGTGCTGCGACTAACGGTGTGAGCCACCACGCCCCGCTGAAAATACACTCTTTAAAGAATGAGTAGGAAGAGTCAAGTATTAACGTCTAATTTTAACTGTTTCTGCTCATACTTCTCTTTTCTCATTTATTTGCTTCTTTGAGCCTCCCCGAGGTGGGCACTGCCAAGAAAATAGGATGCTATTTTCAAAAGCCAAATTTACTCAGATTATAAGATAAGTAGTTGATAAGATGCAAGAATATGGACAGAGCATGGAGTTAAATTTTTGTTAGAGGAAAAGCTAACTGATTTCCATTCATACCTCTCTTGATTTGGATGCTACGATAATAACAACCATCATCGCTATCGCTTACTAATCTTTTGGGGATCCTGAACTGGTCAATCTGGAATTTGCCACTACCATTACCTTAATATCCTGACTCCTAGTCCCCACCATTATCTTTGCGTCCTTTTCAGATATCCTGAGCTGGTCTAGCTGGAGTTGCGTACCACCATTAAATTGGTATCTTGGCCACCAGACAAACCCCATAATTAGGTTAACGTTGCGTTTCTAGCATTGAAAACTACACTGTATTATATTTACGTACTAATTTGGGGACCTATCAGGCCTTCCAGAGGCTAACTTCCTGTTCAAGAATATGAACCCTTGTAGGGGTGCTTAGGTCCTATCCTGATAATCAAGAGTTTAAATTTAATCACATTTGCAAAGATCTGCTGTGCAAATAATGTTCCATTTATTTATTTCCAGATTTTAGATGTTTTCCATATTTCCCATGACTGCATGACAATGAAAAGACAATCTCCCTACTATTCACTGTTTTACATGACAGAAGCTATGAATAAAATATTTTCTTCAAACATTCTCAAGTAATGTCCATATTTGAAAAAAAAGAAAATATTTTTGAGAAAACTGGTATTTATTTTTATGTCACAATTGGATAATTACTAGGCTCCTTCTAAAGTATAAAATGATTGAGAAAAATAAATGTTCATTTTTAGAAAATTGTTGAAACCTGCCTTTGAAATATATTCCTTTAATTCTGGTTGTACAATGAAAGAATTGAGGAAACTGCTGTTTTTACATTTTGTAGGTATGGAAATCATTGCAAAGTAAACAGATATTATAGGCAAGACGGTGTATTCCATTTGTACAATTGACTGAAGGCTGTTTAGGATTGTCAGGGCTGGATAAGAGAGCGATTCATGTGAGCAACTTTAATGATGATTGAATTGATTCTTCACACACAAAAAAAGAGTACTTACATTACTTTCCCATATGTCCTGGAAAACCTCCTAAAAAGATGTAGCTTTATTTAATTAGCTGGCAGGCCTGCAGAAGAAAGTGTTTTCTGCAATGTTTTTTGTATTTCTTTATAGAGCTAAACTAACTAACTATGATGCAAACACGGGCAAGGAGAGTTCCATGCTAGACTCCAAATTGATTACCCCCCTTGGGGCCTTTAACAGATATTCTTGGGTCCATTCAAATAAACACCTCAAGCACTGGATTAGCTATCTTCAGTACCCCCATATTTTCCTAAATCCGTGCTTTTATAGTCATCTGCATTGTGCAGTGGAGTTTTTCTGCAACAATTCTCATTAGAATTGTGTAATAAGGCATAAATTTCTTATCCAGCCAAAAGCTAACTTGAGAAAAGCTGGTGGTGTAGAGCATGGAGTAAAAGATTACTTAATTGGCAATCATGTACTAACTCCAGGAGTCATTTGGTTATAATGAACCAAGTCTTCAAGAAGGTAGCAATGTTGGCCTAAACAAATTGAAAACTATGTTCCTGACTTGTGGAAAGACACTGTAGATTACACACACACACACACACACACACACACACACACACACACACACACACACACACACGAGAGAGAGAGAGAGAGAGAGAGAGAGAGAGAGAGAGAGAGAGAGAGAGAGAGAGAGGCAGGCAGACAGACAGACAGACAGACAGACAGAGAGACAGAGAAGAATGGGGGGGAGCAAGGAGAAAGGTAAGTGCAGAGGGAAAGGGGAGAAGGGTGGAGGGAGTTATTGAATAATACAAAATTAATATTCAGCTAAACTGGAAATTATTAAATCACCTGCAAATTATTTTTGGCAATATAGTGATCTTAGAGTATATAAATATCGCTCACATTAGTTAGTGTTAGAAAAATAGTATTTTTCAGGACATTAACAGAGTATCAGGACAGTAATTCACATAGCAAAACTACATGACATTCAAGAGCTAAGCTTCGCTGGTTAACAATTTCAGAAAAGGACTCCAACTTTAAATTCATGAAACATGCAAAATATAATGACTACACCAACCTCGACTAAGAAAATTCCAAACACATTTCCTCCATCTTGGTAGCAGTGCCAGAAGAAAAACAAAACAAAACAAAACAAAAACATGGTCAAACTCTCTTCAAAATAATTTTCTTCAGTAATGAGAAACAGAAGCCCAGCACTGGGAGGATTCGCCATCCACTGAGCTAAGAGCTTCCTTCCCACCACACCTGACCACTAACCCTTAAAGCTAATTGGACCTATTACATCTGTTTGGCAAATAAGAAGGACTCAATATTTACTGGTGTGTGAAACACTGAAAGTTCTGTGAAATACAACAGCCTCTTTGAGGTACAAGTTTAAAAAACATTACAACATTGAGTTTGAAAGGTTACTTTGTGAAAGTTGCTAACTCTAACAGAGAGTTCACTTAATCTTCTGGTAAAGCTATGTTCCTACAGGTAGGCACAATCCTATATGAAAGATAAGGCTGCATTCTCTGCTTTGCTGTAGGTGAAGGTAAGTCAGTGAAAACACCTTAGTGATCGAGGAGAGTACCTATACACATGAGTAACACTATGTTTGCAGCCCAGCACCAATTCTACCACATGATGATCACTTTCAAACATGGATGCACAATAAAATGGATTTAAGAAGCGCTGCAGAAAACAACAAAACAAAAATCCAAAGTAAAGAAAGGTATCATTACTTCTATCAAACAAAATTATTGCTGAATATAAGACAGCTATCAGTATATTGTAGAGGATGCCGTATTAAATTTTACACTGTGAGTAAACAGGGATTGGGAAGCAGGTGGTTCTGCCTAAGCTAATTTTGCAGGATCCATATGACGATGGATACTCTGTCTAGAAAGGACAGTGCCTTGTTGTGAAGAACTGAGCAGAGTTTTCATCAAGAGGAGAATGTCTTTGAAAGGCTATTCATGCTAATTGCGCTTTAGCTGCTTTTTGTGCTTATGACTATGTCTTTGTTTACGTACATATGTGTGTGCCTGTGTAAATGTGTATGTGTGTGAGTGTGTATATGTGTTTGTGTGTGTGCCTGGGTGTGTGTACTAGATCCCAAAGTTCACTAATTTTCAAGTGGAGTCAGTCGAAGTACAAGTGACTTTCTAAATACAGAGACTACATTAAAATTGGAGACCCTGCAGAGGAAACAATGGAATAACATCAGATTCCCTGAAGGACTAATTGGGCCATTAGATGCTCATATGTAACCTGAGGCCCTAGTTACCCAGGCTTTATATAGAAAATTCTTCCAGAAAAGGCATCAGTGATTCTTTATTTAAAGGTGTTATTACAAAATATTTTAACTCGTATGGAGAAGAGTACTTGAATATTCCGGAAATGGAGAGAAGATGATGGCACAGCATACCACACTCCACATCCCCTCACTGCTCCTTTTAACTGTTTGTTTTTAGTATTTCTTGTATTTACTTTTTCCCATTTCTTCATCATCCTACCCATTTTCTTCACTGTCATCCTCATGCTTTTATAGAAATATTATTAGTTGAAAGAAACAAGCTAAAAAGCATAATAATAGAGTAATGACTACAGTTCCTAATTTACAGCATTGATTTTAGAATTTTTCAACGATTCTGCATCTTCCACATAATTTCAATGCTAGACCTACTTTTCCCTTTGTCTATCAATCATATTGTTACCCTCAAATTAATAGAGTGTAAATACAAATGTTTCTTTACTCTTTGTAGTATTAATATTTTATGAAATCATGGGTTTGCTTTTGTTTTTTGCCTTTCCAGGTCACAGCTTCAATATAGGGTCTTGCACATGCCAGACAAGTGCTCTAAGCTCTGACTTATGTCTTTCGACTTCACTCCTTTTCTTTCATGTCCAGCATAAAGCAGAATCTGATGCATTCAAAGGTAAAGTACTTGCTGCTCATGCATAAAGGTCTGAGTTCAAATACCCTGCACCTATGTAAGATGCCAGCTACAACCAAATTTACCTTGTAATCTCCAGACTAAGGAGGTAGATGGAGGACTCCTAACACCTGTTTAGCCATTCTACCCAATCCGGGACTCTTAGGCTCAATAAGTGATCTTGTCTCAAAAAATAAGGTATTGATGAAGACAGTAAATGTCAATTTCTGATCTTAAGAAATCCAAGATAGGAGGTAGGCATGGTGGCACATGCATTTAATCCCAGCACTTGGGAGGAAGAAGAAGTCAGGTCACAGTGAGTTGTAAACCAGACTAGTCTCCAAAGCAACTCCGGAACAGCCAAGGCTAACACAAAGAAACCGTATCTCGAAAAACCAAAACCAAACCAAACCAAACCAAAAACAAACAAACAAAAAGAAATCCAACACACATGATTACATGTACATACGTTCACCACAATATACAAAGTTTCCCAACCTGTGAATGATTTGGCAATGATGGTTACTCTCTACTCTAAATGTTCACTGATGCCACAGTTGTCTAGAATTTCTTAGTTCTCACACTAGTTCCTAATGTTTGAATCAGACCACTGATCTAGCTTTGTTATTGGGTCTCTTGTCTGAAACTGATCTATCTTTCTGTCCTGTTTAAGGTTCCCTTGTACTTTGTTCACTATTTTTCCTTGCTCTTCCTCAGGAGCCACTCAATCTTTCCTCGGGGTTAAGTATTGCCTATCTTAAAAGTGATGGCAGACATTTATTTTGATGCTCACAGGTGCCTTATGCACATGTATTTAAAGCTTTATATCCCTTACTGTTAGTACCTATAATTTTACACACCAGTGACTGACACTGCACTAGCATTTTACTGGCCTGCTTTTCTGTTTTAGGTTGGATTTTTTTTTTCAGTGCTGAGGGTTGAGCCTTTGCACATGCTTTTTGCACACCAGATAAATGCTTTATTATTCACTAAACAATGTCCACAGCTGGAGATATGGTTTTATTTATGAATTTTCATTGCCTCTGGAGATTAGAACTAAAAACAATAATTAAGAATTTATGTGTGTACTGTTGTCATGGTATTAACAGCTATAGACCCAGAAAAAAAACTAGGTGAGACTTAGGGATAAACAAGAAGAGTGGACCCTCACAGCAAGTGTTAGATCTCAACAAGTTTTGCTTTATTGTTTATTCTTGAAGGATTAGTTTAAAGAGAGCCTCAGACTGCCAATGGAGTGGAACAAAGTAGTCAAAATTAAGTGGAAGCAAGGCAAATTAATATTAGGAAATTAAGAGAGATGCAAGTGAAATTCAAAGAGAAAATTGTTTCCAAGCTCACTTGCTTGCTACATGTAGGCTATAAACTGAGTCCAATATTCCTATGCCAGTCTAATAATTATTTTTATAATTACATGGTTATTACAGTAAATCAACTAATTTATGAGGGATGCTATTTTCATGAATATGTAAATGAATTTTGAACCCATATTGATTTATTCATTTAACATGTAATTATTGATTAATGCCAAGAATACTCTTAGATACTCCACATCATAAATCAATCAGTCTAGAAGGAAAAGGATTTCTTATTGTAGGAGCTTATTTGTTAGCTGTATAAAGCAGATAAAGAAACTAGATTTCATACATAAATAAATTCTATACTATGCTGAGGAGGTATTGAAAATAACATACGAAAATAAGATAGGGTTATCAGGAGCTAAACTGCACAGCCAGGATGGAGTTCATCTTAAAAACCTAAATAAAGAGTGAAAAGAAAGGAGAGATCTCAGGAAGGCAGATAGTAACACGAGAAAAGGCAAAACAAAGAAAGCTTAATCAGGCCTGTGTCTGTGGTATCAAGAAAGTATCTACCTGCTAGCAGCATTCATGAGCATCCTAAGGAAAAATTAAAAGAGCAACAACACCCAAGTACATGTGTTCAGAATAAGAATAAGAATAAAGTGGTCTCATACTTTGAAGTATCACTGAAGCCATGCATTAGGGCTGATCCTTGTAATCTGTGTGGCTAATGCAAGAGGTTTAGAATTTTAAAGTAAATCTGCACTACATAGTAAGTTTGAACTGAGCACGGACCACATAAGACAAGATTCGAGGAATAGGAAACAGTTTACTGGAGAGAGCCTGAGGATGTAGTTCAGGTGATAGACTGCTTTCCTGGAATGCAAGCAACCCTGCTACCATCACCCAAACAGTATGAGACAAGTGGAGAGAGGGAGGGAAGAGAAGGGGGCAGGGATGATAAAAGGGAAAAGAAGGAGCGGAGGGTGCGAGAGAGAGGAGAACATGAAATCGTAATTAGGACCAGAGAGTCATCAACTTCAGCATGTTTTTATGTTTTCTTTATCTTGCCAGAGATTTCTGTGATTATTTGGTAATCTAAATTTTCCCTGTTTTGACATCCTTGGTGACTAATTTCCATGTCAGTTTTAACTTCACATCAGACATGCATGGTTTTATATTTTCTATGTGTATTACCTAAACTCTTTCTCCTCTGTGAGTGTTTTGTGGGATTGATTTAAGTTGGAAGAACTCTGTTTGCTATTCTCTGGGCCCAAGGTTTTGGTGAGTAAGACTTCTCTCAGATTCCTGTGTTCATAATAGTTTTTTTTTTCTTTTACTTCTATCATGACCCTTTTGAAATAACATAGTCATGTTTGCTGCTTTCAAATCCTCTAGAATCTCTCCCAAGTCTGGTGAACTTTTAAAAATGTCAGTTAAAGGTTCACTGGTTTTCATGTTCATTTCCTTTAAAATTCATGGAGAGGCGCCATGGAGGTTGCTGCTGTCTGCTTGAAGCCGAGCACCGTCAGGACCTACGCTCTTTATATGTGTCTGTCTGACTCCTTTTTGTACAGTCTTATAAAACCCAGTTGTTGCTGAAAAATAATTAATTTCCTATTATGTTCTAAATACAAGTTTGAATAAATGCATTATTTGAATGTAACTAACATGGGGTTTTATTTGTATGTTAGAGAAAATTATTATTTGCACGTGACATTAAAATAACAGCAAAAGGTGACAGTATAATTATTCTTTTAGAAGAGCTGTAAATGTCCACTTAAAAGTTGTGCTTATAAAAGGTCAGTGAAACACACAGTTGTTTTTTCTTTCTTCTTATATGTTCTGTGAAACATATTGCTATATTCTTTATAAAATGCTTCCTGAGATGAAGTTCCATAGAATAATCTACACAAACTGCTGCAAAATATCAAAATAATAGCTACATTAAAAGAACAGTCTCATTCTAAATACCGTATATCTTTGTTGTGCATAGCTGATCTGAAAATTATATAGAAATATGGAGAACCTTTTTGAAGATGGCATCTTTATTTTTAAAATGTATGCATGCATCACCCTCATAAAAAATGTAATTCATTAAGGTTAACATACATTGTTTAGGACACACATTTATGCTTTTAACAGACAGTTCTGTATACTGACTTTTGAGCTTCTGGTCATTAAATGGGGAGTTAGCAAATTCACATTTAGAGTAAATTAATAGATCCTTAATTTAGATTGTGGGAATTTAAATACTTGGCTCTCCAAATATATATTTTATTTCCATGGGTGACAATAAATAATGTTTTAGTTTTCAAGAAATATTAAGGTAGCATATTTCTTTAGTAATGCATCCAAAACTCATGTTGAAATATGAAAACATTAAAACTTTCAAACTCATTATTCAGTTAACAGAAACTACTTGAAGAGACCTTAAATGATCCTAGTACTGAGTTAAATACAAGTTTGCCATTTGGATTTGTATGATAATTGGGAATAAAATCTCCTTTATGTGTTTATGAAATATTCCTATTCTCTCTGTTTGTGAACTGTATTCAATTATCCACAGTAAGAGCTACATTTCACACTTTAGACTCATCAAGTGGAAATATGTTGCCATCGACTAAAATTCACAGCGGCAATGTTTAACTTCTGAGTTAAGTAGATATTAAAAGGAAGCTGGCTTTGATGACAGGAGAAAGCGTAACAAAGAACAATTGTTTAAAGACTTTTTTTTAATTTTGTAGATATTTGTGAGGATGTTTTAAATAAGAGTGGAGGTGCTAACAGAGTACAGAAGGGGGTATGAAACACTCTGAATATAGAGTTACAGCCTTTGTGAGCTGCTTGACACAATCTCTGGCAATTGCTCTCAGCAAGAACAGTGCATTCTTTTAAATGCTTAGTTCCAAAAATGTGCACTTGGAATTATGGTTATGCCTCAGTGGTAGAGTACTTGCTTAGCAATAGTGAGGGACTTGGTTAATTTTTCAGCAAAGTGTGCACATGCTCACATGTGAGCGTGTGAGCACATGCCTGCACACATTGACACAGACATCTTGAACAGGCAGGTTAAGGCTGCAGATCATACCTTTTGTCCTCTGTTAACCTGGAAAGTACCTCCCACGCTAGTCATTAGGGCTGAGCTGTTTGTTTGGCACCAGCTTGATTTCTTCCCGTTTGAAGATATACATAGGCTGTGTTTTCAGAAATATGACTTTACCAACAGACTATGAAGAGCAACAGATAGCACTGGCAATAGCTTGTGATATTTGGGCATGGAGTATGGAACCCCTTTGTCCAATGACTGAATAATATCTAAGCCATACCTGGGAATGGTTGCAAAAGATGTCTAGCTGAAGCATTGTCTCCCCTATTATTTGGTGACTACACTTAAAATCATTTCATATACGTGTACACTTTTGGACTCTTCTAGATTCGAATGTCATAGATATGATAAAATTTCCAATGGCTTTTCAAAAGGTCTTTAGTGTTATTTGTGCTTTCCTATAGTTCCTTCTTTAATCCACCTTCTAATTTCTAATCCTCCTAGGTCCCTTTTCATACTTATAATAATATATTCCTATTTTTAATTTCTTGGAAAATACCACTCCACGTCCTGTCCCTTTGCTAGCTATTCAGAATAAAGCATATATGTGAACTTTTAAAGATAACATCCACTTATAAGAGAAAACATACAGTATTTTACATTTGGCTTTAGGTTTACCTCACTTAAGAAAAATATTATTACAGATATATATTCATGTTGTTAGTGAAACTGGTGTTGTATGATTATTAATATTTAATATGGATTTATATAATTATTAAGGCAGCAGTTATTCATTTACCCACTATTATATAAGTAAATTGACACAGTAACCTGTTAAATTTTTAATAAGCCTTATGCACTAAGTCTGGACAGATATTAACCACTAAGCTATCTAGTCCACTTCCAAGACAAAGCCCCCATAAATACTTGCACATGTTTTCCAGTTTCCAGCGGCTTCTCTCCATCCTGCCAATCCTCAGAGCAAGCTGCTCCCTGACATGCATTTCTAGTTTAAGTGAACCCATGGCAAAAAGCTCTGGTCTCCTCAGTCCTCTTTTTTTTCCTGCTGTCCCTTTGTGGTCTTTTTAAAATATATATATTTTATTAAGATATTCATATTACATCTAAATTGTTATCCCATCCCTTGTATCCTCTCATTCCTCCCTCTCTCCTGCTTTCCTCTTACTCTCCTCCCCTATGACTGTGACTGAGCGGGGACCTCTTCCCCCTGTATATGCTTATAGGGTATCAGGGCTCTTCTTGGTAGCCTGCTATCCTTCCTCTGAGTGCCACCAGGCCTCCCAATCCAGTGGATGTGATCAAATATGGGGCACCAGAGTTCGTGTGAAAGTCAGACCACACTCACCACTCAACTGTGGAGAATGTCCTGTCCATTGGCTAGATCTGGATAGGGGTTTGAAGTTTACTGCACATATTGTCCTTGGCTGGTGCCATAGTTTGAGCAGGACCCCTGGGCCTGGATCGGCCCATCATAATGTTCTTCTTGTAGGTTTCCAGGATCCAGAGGGATCCTTCTATTTCCCCATTCTCCCATGCTTCTCTCGCCTAGAGTACCAATCGCATGTCCTCCCTTCTGTCCCACTTTCCTGATAAGTGAAAACTTTCATGGGACATGCCCCTTGGGCTAGTGTCAAGATATAAGTGAGTTTATACCATTTGGCTCCTTTTGCTTCTGGGTTAACTCACACAGTATAATCATTTCTAGTTCAATCCATTTGTCCACAAAGTTTGGGAATTCCTTGTTTGTAATAGCTGAGTAGTATTCCATAGCGTAAATGTACCATAGTTTCTTTATCCATTCTTCTACTGAGGGACTCTTAGGTTGTTTCTATGTTCTGGTTATTTTGAATAAGCCCCTATGAACATGGTTGAGCATATGTCCTTGTTGTGTGCTGGAGCATCTTGTGGGTATATTCCAAGGAGTGGAATAGCTGGTTCTTGAGGAAGTTTATACCACCAAACCAAATAATCCAATTGAGAAATAGGGCTCAGATCTAAACAGAATTCTCAACAGAGGAATATCGAATGGCTGAGAAACTCTTAAAGAAATGTTCAATGTCCTTAGTTATCAGGAAAATGAAAATCAAAACAACTCTGAGATTCCATCTTACACCCATCAGAATGGCTAAGATCAAAAATTCAAGCGAAACGACATGCTGGAAAGGATGTGGAGAAAGAGGAACACTCTTTCATTGCTGGTGGGAATGCAAACTAGTATAGCCACTTTGGAAATCTATCTTGTGCTATCTCAGAAAACTGGGAATAGGGCTTCCTCAAGACCCAGCTATTCCACCCCCTTGTTATCTTTGCCCCTCCCTAACCTGAAAACCTTGGCTCTGCCTACCTCTTTTCTGCCCAGTCCAGGATGTAGGCTACTTTATTTAGCCAATCAGGGATAATTTGGGAGGAAAAATTAAAACAACGTCATTTTTTAGATGTGATAATTTGCTCATAGAAGGGTTAGGAATCTTGGAGAACAAGCAATTAACAATTGAAAACATAGTAGCTTCAGCTCAACCCCCACAAACTAGTCCACAGATTCCCCAACTTTTTTCCATATCCTGTTTTGTGGTTAAGTCCATACAAGTGTAAAACTATTACACCAATTGTGACTTTCATTTGTTTTTCTTTGGTGGGTTCCTTGATGAAGATCAAACACATAGCCCTGCTAGGGAATGGCTTCTTCACTGGCATGTAATCCACATTCCTACAGAGAAATTTAAGTCTTAGTTTCTGGAGACACTTTAAAATTTTTTCTTTGGGGTATTATAAAAATAATTTATTTTGATATTTTTCTACCCTGGGAAAACTTAAAACACTACTAGTTTTAATGAATAGAGTATGGTATAACTTTTTAAATTTTTCTTAGTAGTAAGTTCTAAATGTTGAGTTCTATTTATCTATCTATCTATCTATCTATCTATCTATCTATCTATCTATCTACCTACCTATGTATCTTCCATTTATACACCCATTTATCTATTATCTATCTATCTATCTATCTATCTATCTATCTATCTATCTATCTGTTTATCTATCTGCCTACATATATACATACATATATACATACATAAATACAGACATACATACATTTCAGGTAAAATCATTTATATTTATATAACTAATTTTTTAACAAAATTTATGAATTCTGACAACATGGTTCAAAACAATATTAGCTTCTGCTCTCCAGCACATTTCCACACTTTTCTTTTTTGCTATTTTTTTGTTCTCATGTGTGTACCTTTCCTTCATCCATCTTACTGAAGTTGTTTTCATTTTTCACTGTTACGAATATCTTAAATACATTTAGATAAGTACCCATTCCTCATATTTTTATTTGAAAAATATATGAAATAACTTGTTGAATTTCACATCTCCATATTAAAAAACAATAGCGTGATTTTGATGTTCAACTCATTTGAAATGAATTTTAATTTCCAAATGATGAAGGCATCCATTGCATTCTTTTAAACAAAGGAAAAAGTTATTCATTTTCCAAAAACACTTCAAATCTTTAAGTAGATTCAAGAGTTGATTTTACAGTTATACCTCCCAGATTCATCTTCATTTTCTACATGATCTTCAGTGTGGAACATTGGGCATATGTGGTCTAAACTATCAATTCTGTGTTAAACATGGTCATGCCATAGCTCCTTTCTCCTCTAAGAATTATGGGTAAGCTCCACATCATCAAATAAAACCTGTTGCTTCATTGAGCCTTACTTTGATTTTTAAAGTACTTTTTAGTAGTTTTAGTGAAAACTTGTCCTACTTTGGTCTTCCTGGTTTCTGAAATTATAATAATGCTCCTCACTTTTATGCCATTAAGTATTAACTAAGATATCTTTTAGACAAAAATTTTTCCAGTGTGTTTACATAGAACAAGATTTTAATTCTTCTGGTTGCCCACATTACCATTCCTAAGTAACATGGGTTGTGCCTCCCTATATAGTAGGAAACTCTTGTTTTGATAAAATATTGCATTCACTAATGTGATCTTCTAAATACAACAAATACGTATGTAACAATTCTAACTACTGTTCAGTGCCTATATCAATTAAAGCATATAAGAACTAAGTATTTCCATGACTAGTATAACTGCATAAATTAAATACTAATCACATAGGATATACTGTTTCTTAGTCTCTTTTTATTTCTAAAACTTTCTTGATGCCCTTCAAATTTGAATTTTTTGTTTTGTTTTTTACTTTTTTATTATTTTTTATTTTTACATATACATTTATATTATTATACATATATACAATAAAGTAGCTATAGCAAGGAGAACCGTGACACAATCAGGAATTATCTAATTCTTAGCGTTTTTGCTATTTGTATTTGACAGCCTTGAAGAAAATATCTTTCTTATTTTGGTGCATCTAAAATTCTGAATGTAAATCAATCTCAATCACATGATGTCATTATCAACTTAAAACAGCTGTCTAGACCTAAAAACATCTAAACCCCTAAACAACAAACTTCATTGTAAGACTAAACTACCTGGTCTTCAACCCCATTAGAAACTTAAGAAGGCATAAACTTGAATACCTGAGTATGCTGGGAATAGAAGTTAGTAGCTTCCCAAATGAAAAGATGACAGCAACAGTTTGCTACCTGAATATTCACCTAAAACTCTCTATAATGTTGGAACATCATTTTCAGCCTTGTCGCCCAACATATCTGACAGACATATTTGTGAGGCAGGAACTGCTGAGGACATGCTTACTCTGTATTGGCAGAGTTTGGCCATTGACTCTTCCTGCATTCAAGCTTGCCCCTTTCTAGCAAAATTCTGTCTGTGGTAGAAATGAGGGCATATTGTCCAGTGGCTTTTTTGACACATCTGATGCCATCTCCATGAGAAGGTTTTTTGATGCTCATCATCCTCTTTGAGGTAGGCTGGGTGTTGCCAGGAGTTAACTTGTCTCATTGTCAGTAAATCTTTAAAATAATAAAAAACATTTTAAATGTCATATTCTGAATGTATCTAAGGTTTTTGAATAATTTATCTATTTTACCTTACCTTTCTATACAATCATATCTACATGTTGCACCTAAGATGTATATTCTTGTGATAAAGATAGACTGGTAATTGATATGATCATGATTTTATCAACTAACAATTAACTTGTATACTAATTTATCCTAAAAAGCCTGCAATTGCACTTTCAAAGTATTGGAAGTAAACCTTGTATTATAATTGAGTTATATGGGTACAATACCTCATACTGGAGGATATATATATATGTATATATATATATATGTATATATATATATATATATATATAGTGTGTGTGTGTGAATAATCTTACATTTGAATTCTATACCACTGTATCTAAAATTAAACTTATTTTGCATCTATATACAAAATTCTATACCAGTGATTTAAAAATAACCTTGCGAGTGACAATTGAGGCATTAAGTTGAATTATAGATTCTGTAACCTAATTTTTGTTCTATCTTCCCTATATATCATTTACATTACAAATTAATTTATGGAAATTTTAAAAAAGAAAGAAGGAAATTAACACACAAGCCAATAGGTATGGGGTTTGCTGTATAACTAGATACTGACACTCAATAGCTGTACATAAAGTGATATTATATGCACACATCAAGAATATTCATGTTGCAAAAGTATCCATATTAGAGTCATCTGTTTGAAATTTAGAGTTTTCATTTTAAATTTAACAGCATTAAGTGTATTAATTAATTTACAATAATTAATTTACAATACTTAATACACTTAAATGTAATATGGACATTTGCTTTACACCTGCAAAGAAACTGTGTAATAAAGAGTAGAAGTGTTCTGCACAGATAATCCATGAGTATCAGTGACAGATTTAGGAGTGGAAGATGTACAGGAATGTCTATGGGGCTGACAGTAATCACAATTCCTTCTATTTCAAACCTTGGTACTCACTGTATTTCCCTCCACTAGGTGACAAGGTTGGTGAGGACCAGAGTCTTTAACCATTTGTATAAAAGGCTTAAATACAATTTTCCTTTGCTATTCCACTGAAGACAAACCATGAACAGGCCTCCATGTCCTTGAAAATAAAGAGAAATGAGCTTGACTTCTTTTTTTTTTTAATTTATTTTTAATTAATTTATTCTTGTTACATCTCTATGGTTATCCCATCCCTTGTATCCTCCCATTCTCCCCTCCCTCCCATTTTCCCCTTATTCCCCTCCCATGACTGTTCCTGAGGGGGATTACCTCCCCCCCCCCTGTTTATGCTCATAGGGTATCAAGTCTCTTCATGGTAACCTGCTGTCCTTCCTCTGAGTGCCACCAGGTCTCCCCTTCCAGGGGACATGCTCAAACTAAGGCACCAGCCAAGGACAATACAGGTGGTAAACTTTAAACCCCTACCTAGATCTAGCCAATGGTCAGAACAGTCTCCACACTTGAGTGGAGAGTGGGATATGACTTTCTCACGTACTCTGGTGCCTCACATGAGCTTGACTTCTATTCTGGTTCTTTTCAGAGAATTAAAAGCTCTAGACCAAAAGGAAGTAACAGAACTTTACAATCATAGAGTCTTTGACTCTCCCTTGTGATTTGGCCAAAAGCCTTTTGAGTGATGGGAGGAGGCAGACATAGAGTTGGGTACAAAAACTGTCAGGAATGAACAGCTGTCTGACAGCAAGGATTTTAAAAGGCTGTGACCAGAAGGCTGGAATGCTGGCTGCTATTGCTGCTGCTTGATTTGTTCTCTTGTCTGACTGAGGCTGCTGCCAGGGTACAATCAGGAGTGTTTTTATGGTGGTATGCCTCTCAGTCTACCACACTCCTTTGTATTTCCAGCTAGATGCCTTCATAACGGATTTTACTGAATTTCCCATATCCTCTTTGTGGCTACTGGTATAGCAATCCTGAACATTCTTCACATTCAAAAACTAATTTCTGAAGTTGTTAGCACTTGTACACTTGTTTTTGTTTATATTTTTGTCCAGTTTTTGCTTTTGTTGTGTGTGTTTGTTTATTAGAGCAATAAAATGCTAAAATGTATTCCACCCTTACAGGTCTCAATTGATGTGTAGTTTTATAGATGAATGACTACAATCAACAGAAACAGGAGATTTCTCTAACTTTGGAAACACTTTAATGAGTCTGCATTCTGCTGTGCCTGAAGAGTTTAGCAAGAAGTCACAGACCAAAAGAAAAGTTAGAGCAGAAAGCAAACTATAAACCATATCCTAGAATCTCCTTGAGTGCTGTTTTGTTCATGCTAACCACTACTCAGAGCCTTATGGGGATGAGGAACGTTCATAACCTGTTTCACTGACACTTCCTCAAGGGCCTTTCATCAAGTACTCTATGAGACTCTCACATTTACAGATATACAATAACATCTCCATGGGTTGCCTGGCAGAGAGCATCTCTGCCACTTCTCAGAGGAGTCCTCTGTCTGCTTCTCAAGGAGCATCTTCTGTCACTTTGCTCTTTGCAAATGGCTTACACTTGATTGATTACCCTCCTGGTTGAGACAATTTGTCAGGATCACAGCTGAGTTTGAGGGACAGCTAATCTGCCTAGTGTTAGAGTACTCAATTAATGTAATCAAACCTAAATGGAAGTTACGGTCAACCCTTGATCATTCACTGTGGCAGTACTAATAAGAAACAGGCTGCATAAGAGAAGGGGTGAAGTGTTTACATTATTCTCCATCATGGTTAGAGTTAGGTAGATTACCATAGACTTTTGGGTATTCCCTGAAAGAAAGGTCCTGCAGCATAATAGGCTCAGAAGTCAGGGATTTTAAAATGCTGATGTCTGTGCCATATAGATAGATATGTGAATGTCATGGATAGGAGATAAATCTAGACCCACATTCTTTATTATCACAACCATGGCACCAATCATGATTCTTATGACATATAAGAAGTTATACTAGGATACGGGAACAATGATCAATTAGTCAATATTTACTTTCAGTAGGAAGGAAAGTGAAAGCAAAACTATGTTCTGTAGAATGGAAAAGCCACAAGTCAAGCATCAGTGGTGAAGCACTGCTTCTAGCACCTGCATATAGACTCTTCTGGAACAGAAGGACGCCTTCTTAGAAGATATTCTTACCCATAATTCAGTTTGCCACAATCAAATGATTTCTGTGAAGGAATATAAATTTAAAGATGCAAACTTCCATACAGAAGAGAATATGACTTTCTGAAGAGAATACTGTCTGCACATGCATTAAGATCAGTAAATAAAAAATAGGACCTCAAGAAATTGAAATGCTTCTATAAAGCAAAAACACTATCATTCAGACAAAGCAGCAGACCAGAATGTGAAAATATTTTCAGGATCTACACATCTGACAGAGAGCTAACATCCAAAATAAATAAGTAACTGATGAAACTAGACAGCAACAAACCAAATAATACAATTTCCAAATGGAGTACAGATTTTTTTTAAACTGTTGAATGTGGTTAATTTTATTTTATTTATATATATATATTTTTATTAATTTATTCTTGTGCCATCTCAATGGTTATCCCATCCCTTGTATCCTTCCATTCTTCCCTCCCTCCCATTGTCCCCTTATTCCCCTCCCCTATGACTGTTCCTGAGGGGGATTACTTCCCCCTGTATATGCTCATAGGGTATCAAGTCTCTTCTCGGTGACCGCTGTCCTTCCTCTGAGTGCCACCAGGTCTCCCCCTCCAGGGGCCATGGTCAAATGTGAGGCACCAGAGTACGTGGGAAAGTCATATCCCACTCTCCACTCAAGTGTGGAGACTGTTCTGACCATTGGCTAGATCTGGGTAGGGGTTTAAAGTTTACTGCCTGTATTGTCCTTGGGTGGTGCCTTAGTTTGAGCAGGACCCCCTTGGCCCAAATCTGCCTATCATAATGTTCTACTTGTAGGTTTCTAGGACCCACTGGATCCTTCTACATTGCTATTCTCACATGGTTCTCTCATCTAGAGTCCCAATAGGATGTCCTCCCCTCTGTCCCAGTTTCCAGGTAAGTGAAGGCTTTCGTGGGACATGCCCCTTGGGTTAGTATGCAGATATAAGTGAGTATATACCATTTGAGTCTTTCTGCTTCTGGGTTAAGTCACTCATTATGATCATTTCTAGCTCAATCCATCAGAATGTCTAAGATCAAAAACTCAAGCGACACCACATGCTGGAGAGGATATGGGGAGAAAGGAACACTCCTTCATTGCTGGTGGGAATGCAAACTAGTACAACCACTTTGGAAATCTATCTGGTGCTATCTCAGAAAATTGGGAATAGGGCTTCCTCAAGACCCAGCTATTCCACTCCTGGAATATACTCAGAAGATGCACCAGCACACAACAAGAAAATTTGTTCAACCATGTTCATAGCAGCCTTATTCATAATAGCCAGATCATGGAAACAGCCTAAATGTCCCTCAGTAGAAGAATGGATAAAGAAACTGTGGTACATATACACTATGGAATACTACTCAGCTATTAAAAACAAGGAATTCCCGAAATTTGTGGAGTACAGATTTAAACAGATAATTCTCAACAGAGGAGTGTCAAATGGTTGAGAAACAAAGAAATGTTCAACATACTTAGCCATCAGGGAAATACAAATCTAAAAATACTTTGAGATCTAGTTTTATACCTGTTAGAATGGCTAAGATCAGTAACACAAATAACATCTTATGCTGGCAAGGATGTAGAGTAAGGGGAATACACCTCCAATACTATGTGAGAGTAAACTTCTCCAGCCACTATGGAATTCAGTGTGGTGGTTCCTCAGGATGATATGAATCAAACCATCTCAAGATCAAACTATTCCCCCATTGAGCATATACCCATAGCATGATTCTTATCAACACAAGGTCACTTGTGCAACCATATTCACTACTGTTCTACCAAAAATAAACAGGAAATTGGTAGGAATCTATGTTCCTTAACAAAAGAATGGCTAAAGAAACGTGGTACACTTATACAATGGAGTATTATATTGCTCTTAAGAAACTGACATGAAATTTTCAGAAAATGTACATAACTAGAAAAAAAACACTGAGGGAGTAAACCAGACCTAGAAAATTAAATATGGTATATATTCACTTACATTTAGATATTAGCCATTAAGTAGTTGGTAACCAAGCAAGAAGCTAAAGACAAGAAAGTTTAGGTATAGAGGAAGGGACTAAGAGGGACACATGGATCTCCATGGGAGGCACAAATAGAATAAATCTTATGATGTACTTGGGCAGGAGGGAAAAGAACAGGTGGATTAGATGGGGAAGAGAAAGCAAAGGAGAGAGGGAGTTGAGGGAGGGAATATGAGGAGAGACAGAACTGAGGGAAAGTTGAAGGGTGGCATGAAAACATAGTGCAGTGAAACTTCCTAGATTATGTGAAAGTGACCCTAATAAAGTCTCCATATAATTAGGGAGAGAGAGTGCCAGTTGGCCATGTCTTGTAACCAAATTAAGCTCCAAATACTGGGTTACATCCAATTCAGTTTTTGGCCAAAAAGGTCCATGGATATCCTCAGACAACTCAGGCTGTTGCTAAGACAATAGGTTGCACCCCACAAGCTGATAGCAAGGCTCCATTCCTAAAGACAACACCATTACAATCCATTGAATATGGAGAGGTGGAACCATTCTTTTCTCCACGTGTTCAAATGTCATTGGTAGAAGAGACTCTTCAGGGTACCAAAAGAGAAACAAAATCACCAACCCAGAAATTATCCCTTTGATCTGTAATGCTATCCTACTGCAAAATATGCTTTAGCAATGGCGCTACTAAGCTTGTTGGAGAAACCAACCAACATCTGGTTTTATTTAAGGCTCACCCCACAAGATGGAGCCCATAGCTAAAACTAATTGGGTAACTAAGAACCAGAGACTCAATAGCCTAGAGACCTAGGGTTATACCAAAAACTATTGGTCTTAAATAAATAAGAAGTTATAAAATTATTTCTAATGATATGCTATTATAGTAATAGGTCAATGCCTTAGTCATCATAGGAGAAGCTTCCTCATGAAGAAGATGAAAAATAAAGATAAGTGCAGATAATATACTGAGTCAGAGACAGAGACAAAGACATGGAGAGACACAGAAAAACAGAGACAGAGACACAGAGACACAGAGTGAGTGAAATATCTTAGAGCCCACAGTTCAAAATGGGAAGTCTAGGTCAAATTCCTCCCCTCGGAGCTCAGCAAACCTTATGGAAGAAGAGACTAAAAGAGTGTAAGAGCCATAGGAGTTGAGGACACCAGGAGAACAAAGCCCTCTGAATCAACTAAGCAAGGGCCATATAAACTCTGAGAGACAGAAGTAGCAATCACAGGGCCTGCCTGCATCTGTATTATTGCTAAGGGTTAATTATGTTTATGAGAGTCCTGAGTTTGTGAGTCTCTGATTCTTGTGCCTTCTCTTGGGCTCTTTTCATTCTGTTCTTTTCCTTGTCCAACTACAGTTTGATGATTTTGTTTTATCTTGTATTTTATTATGTTATGTTTTCTTCTTAACACTTAGGAGCCTTCTATTTTCTAATAAGAAACAAAAAGGGAGTGGATCTACATGGGAGGGGATGTGGGAAAAAACTGGGTTTTACAGGAATTTTAACCACGCAAAATGGCTGCTCTGGAAAGAAATCATATCCAAAGATCTTGATCTGTGTGATCCAGCTGGAAGACAGACATGCCCTTAACACATGCCTTTAATGCGAAATAATGCCATCTAATTGAGGGGCAAACAATGTAATGAATTTGAGAACAATATGACAGAATGAGTTAGAGATAGGATATGTTCAACTCTCCAAAAAAAAAAAAAAATCAGTCAGGAAGGAGTGGCAACTTAAGCATAGTGCAAAGAGAGGAGGATTGAATGCACTGCATTTCTTTTTAGTGCACTTGAGTTCAGCTGAGTTCCTTTAGTTCTGTTTAATTTGTGTAGTCAGCACAGTTAGTGCTGTCCAGTTCATGGAGTTCAGAGGCAGAGGAATTCTGTTAGAATACAAGAGAAGCCAATTTGTATCAGTCAGATTGTAGAGGGGTTTTAGCCAGAACAGCTGAATTGAACCAGGAAACCAGAGTTCAGAAAGAGGTAGAAAGGATGAGTTTATTCAGCAGTAAATATCAGAGGCTGAAAATACTTCATGCCTAAGTTAGAAGACAGAGCCTGAAGCCTTCAAGGTCCAGGCTTGCAAAATATTAGATTGTGTGGAGGTTAGTAGCTTCCTGGCCTAAGCCAAGGAATAGTTAGATAGAAATGATGCTCTGGGCTCAGCTCATAGTGTATATATTTAACATATGGGTGTTACTCTCATCTCACTCCATCTCCTAAGGAAATAAAAACAACAGTTACATTGGGAGGAGTAGAGGGAGATATTACAGTTTCTGTAATCAGGAGACATTACATGAAAAATAGTAAACTTCCAGTAAAGGAGGGAGGAGGAGGATGTGTCTGGCTGATACTTAAGGAAGCTGTTCAAGGGTCTGAAAGATCCTTGGGGAGCCCATTCCTCTCAGATTTTCATCATGGCTGTCTCATATTCAGAAAGTCTTCTTATTTATATTTTTTAGTGTTCTGAATTCAAATATTTTAACCTTAGCAGTCATTTGACAGTAATAATAAAACTTCAGACATCTGTAAAAGGTATGAAAAAACATTGAATAGATCATCTTCTTATAATATAAAGCCATATATAAATCTCATAAGGAAAAGGACATTTCCTTAAGGCATTAGATTAATTCTCTGCAATTGCCTATGGTCTTTTCCCAAAAGTGATTCATTTATTTCTTGGACAAACTCCCCAAATGGTAAGGAGAAAAGTTGGCCATCTGACTGTAGCCAAGTAGGCCATTCAGTATTGGGTTATGATGTCTGGGTGCAATGTGTTATTAGAGAGTGAAAAGTAATTGTATGGTATTCTATTGATTATCCTTTGTGATGCATTTATATTGTGATGAGAAGTCATTTTCTTTAACATTTAACTTACTTGGGTTTTGCCAAAATTCTTCAAATATAAGCTGCTCTATTTTTTTCTCCTCTCAATTTAGTGGTACTTTTCATTCATCATTCTCCTCCATGTCTTTTATTCTTTGTTTATTCTTCAGAATGTTAGTTCCCTGGATTCATGGAACTCATGTCATTATTTGGATCCCTATACCATTTTATTCAGAGTAGATAATTTTCATTGTCTTGCTTTTACTTCACTGACTCTTTTACAGTTTTATGACTCCAAATCCATTCCAATCCAACAAATGACAGAAGTTTTAATATTATAAATTTTTCTATTTGGTTCTGTGATTGTCATTCTTTCTTTCATTTGATTCTATTTAGTTGTTACACAAGCTCATGTGTCCATCAAATCTTCAATTTCAATACAATTTAATTTTAATATTAATTTTGGTCTCTAATCATGGATAACAGTTTGCAAACACAAATAAAACAAATAAACAACAACAACAAAACTCTGACTTCCAGTACTTCCAGGTTCTCCTGTTCATTCGTTGGAACTGCTCTCCCATTGATATACAGAAAAAGTAAATGCTGAGCAATCATACCTCTACTGTAAACTGCATTGTTAAAATGTAAGCCATAATCTCAATCTCTCCCTTGAAGTCTTCACCTATAATTCCTTGATGCACAATGAATCCTTGAGATATTAAGATACTTCTAAAACTATTACTACTCCCTTTGGGAGTAGAAGTCCATGAACTCTAGTGGGTATTTCATAGCATTGAATTTGTTGTCATAATGTGAGATTTTTTAACTTATGGCTAATTCTTTGGCAGCACTTCCTTTTATAAAATGCATTAAATCCAAAATATCTAGTTTAGTTTTCACTAATGCTCTGTGGATTTCTTATAGGAAATACCTGGCTCATTCTGTTTGTTGCAGGGGTAAGAGGAAACATTTAGGGGGGTTCTCATAATAAAGGATGATCTTGTAGAGAGTTTCCCATTATTAAGAAATTACCTTGGATATCTCTTGCTGATCTGCATTCATTAGTCCAATGCCGACTCTTATCATACCTTCTACAAATCTCAGAAGGCTGAGGATTTCTAGAGATGTATCAAGGAATGTCTTACCTACAATCCCTTTTCAAATGACCTTATCTCACACTGTTTAAACAACAGATATTTTGATATCTAAGATTATTGACTATTGCTTGTCCAATTACATAGTCATTAGCATCAATATTAGCAGTAGATCTAATCCATTAATCTATGGGTGAAGATAAAGCTTTTTAAGATGTAAAAATGTTTCTACATTCTTCATTTTCAGTTCGAAAGCTAGAGTTTTAGTTAATACCAGTATTGCATCTAGATCTGATAGTTTCCTGTCCGCAGCAGACATTAATCTTTGTTAAACAAACAAACTAAAAACATTAAAAGTTTCCCTGGAGTTCTGCATATTTTTGTGAATGACAGAGACCTTTCCCCTTGTTCCTTCACTTAATCTAATACTCTTAAAATTAATAAAGTACTTTGTATAATAACAGATTCATCAGATTGTACTTGCTTTCATAAGTCAGCATATTGACCTTCACTTAACAATTGATTGTTTTAAAAATGTGAACACCTTTAAACCTATTACAATTTCCTATAATGCAGATTCTTCTTGCCACCATATCAACCAATGTAATTAAAAACCAACTTCCAGTATAGCTGCTACTAAGTCTTCCCAGTCTTAGGAGATAATCCTTTTTATAACATCTTCTGAGCTAGTTTGAGTACATTTCATAGTCCATATATTACTATTGATCTTTTAAAATGTATGAGACCTTGTATTTTAACAAGATTCCAGATGAGTTCTTTTGTGAATTTTCACTAAGAAAATTGCATTTGTTACTTGGTAACTGGGAAAACTAGTAGAGGATGTTGCCTTTCTTAAATTTCATTAAGAGCTAGTGCTATAGGGTCAATAGACTGTCTATCTTGATCCTCAACTTCGTTAGGTTCACCATAGGTTCACAATTTAGCATTTTCTAATCTCGTCTACCAAGCCTTTGTACTATCAAAGCTAATTTTCTTGTATACAACTATTTTTTCTTTTACAGTTATTTTTTTCAATCTTTTTTGAGAGAATATATATAAAGATTATTATTGAAAGTAGGTAGGAATTTACTCTGGTGTTCACAGCTGCAGTAAGTACTGTGATGGCTTATCCAAGTAATGCTTTCATCCCCTCAGGTCCTACCTTCGTTCTTAAGGGATCGGAAACAAAGTCTCCAATTTTTTTAATGCAGGAAATGTCTGTCTATACAATTAAAATTATTTGGGGGGGTGGCTTACTGTGATTTAGTGTCTCACAATCTCTTGCCACTCTGGAGTCCCAGAAGTCTCTTTGGGCCTCAGCCTAAACTCGAAGAACTGATGCTTCCTCTGGAGATGATCCCAGGTGGAATTTCTCCTCTGAGGCTTTCTCTGAGGTGTCCCCTGTCTTCCTGATATTTCTGGCAGATGCCCTTTGCTTTCTATAATGTCCATTGGCTTTCTCTTTTTCCAATCATTTTGGATTTTCCTTCCAACCATATTGGACATTAAATTTAACTGTTGTTTTTATTTCCTCAGAAGAAGGCATGAGATGAGAGCCATTCTCAAACCTATATACTTCTGTCTGAACTCTTCCTGCATGTTTTAACTCAGCAGTTCTGCTCTAAACTTCTTGCCCAGCTGACTACCTCAAACTGGCTTTCCTTGACTCCTGACTGAATTGTTGTTTCTGGCCTCAAAATAATTCTGGCATTATGTTCTAATCTTCAGGATCCTTTTTCTTTTTCTTGTTTGATTTGTCTTCACCGGTCTCTATCTTGTTCTCTATGCAATATGTCTCTGAACGAGAAAGAAACTTTTGGGAAAAACAACAACAACAACACCCACCCTTCTATATCCATGCACTGCTCCTAAATTGCCTTTCTTTCCTGCTGTGTTCTCATAATAATTGAGTATATCCTATCTCTGACTCATCCTATCAAAACTTTCTCTGATTTGTCCATTTGTCTACCATTGTATTAGATGTCACTTTTAAACATAGTTACTTCCATCATTGTTTGGGATTAAGTGTGTGCACTAAAGGCATATTTGTATTCCAGCCTGATCAAAGAGACCTGGAAGGATTTTGGATGCGATCCATTGTCAGAGAAGCTATTTTGCTGGATTAAAATTTCTCTACAAAATGTAATCTTTTATCTAATCAAAGAAGAGTTAAACTAAACTGCAACTAGTAAATCCTTTTGTAGTACTGTAAATTAAGCTCATGGTTTCTTGAATGCTAGGCAATCACTCTCTTACTGAACTAAACCCCAGCTCCAGTGATCAAATTTTAAGATGAAGGACTTTTTCCTATACTTGTTTGTTTTCTCTAAACCTCCTAGATTTTTACCTTCTTATGAAGAAAATAAGTTACTTGCAAATATATAATATATATTAATTCATATGTTTTGACTGGCAGAATAAATCCATTATAAAATTATACTCATAAAAATAAGGTGCTTATATATTTTAGTTTCAAATCTTACTTGTCAACACTTATTACAAGACTGAAAAAATTGACCTCATTTGCACATTTAAAAAATAAAAGGAGAAAAAAAAAACTAACATTGAAATCTAAAGATTATTGAAACATAAAAAGAATTTAAGAGTTAAGTTATTTAAAGTCCTTTCACGATTATTATTTTACAATTATTCTTTTACTTTTTGTGTAATTTCTTCTAAAAGTTTATACAATACTTTTTATCAATATCATCTCCTCCCCAAACTTGTCCCAGAACTGCCACCTTCCCTACCAACAAACATTGTGTCCTTTTTGTTTTTCTTCATCATGACCTGTTTGTACTTATAATATATTCTTGACTGTGTGTCTTTCTACTTGAAGTTTTGGCAACTCACAAGGATCAACATTCTTATGGAAAACTGATCTTACCTTGCCCACTGCTTAACTAGGAATTTAATATTATGGTCATTTTTGTAAAATAGTATGCTCTTTTCTAAAAACTACAACTTGTTCTAGATTAATATTTTGGCCCAAAAGTGATACCAGTTGTTGATTTCATTTCATGAATTGGGTCTTGCCACTGGTGTTCATTGCTGACTTTTTCATAATAGCCAGTAATTGGCAGCAGCCTAGATGTTCCTCAACAAAAGAATGCGCCTTGATTTCAGGCAGAAAGTGGCTAGTTGCTTTCATCTTATTTGTGCCAATACCACAATAGTCAACATGTGTCATCGGCAGATAGATGCTATTTTAGCTAACAAGGTAGGTAAGTAATCAGCTTGTTAAGTGAAATCATGGTTTGAATATGATGTGCCTTCACAGGCTCAAGTACTGGACACTTGGTCTGCAGATTCTGCATTTATCTTGTGAAAATTTGTAAACTGTATGAAATGGGGCCCAGATATAATGAGCCACTAAGAAAATATCCTTGGATTTATATTTTATTTTGCCTCCTTCTGTCTGAATAAATAATTCATGTCCATATCCTAAGAAGTAGTTATCAAACACAAATTTTTATTGCCATGGTGATTTGTGGCCAATATGAGGGGCCAAGTGATTCTGGGCAAAACCTTGAAAACATTGCATGTTTGAGGAGTATCTGAAATTATGATGAGTAATCATATTGAATGAGTGATTGAGGTCTATAAAAAGTGGAGGTAATACTCATTTTTTATAAGAAGAAAAGTAACTGAAGGCTAGAAATAAAGGAATCCATTTAGAGCCATTATTCCAACTGACACTTGACTCATAATGGCAGCCTCAAAACCTAATTAGTTTTCTCCAAGATAAAGATTTGTGTGAAACCATTAGGTAAGTGCTGAAGACCAGCAGAGGTGAATACTGAAACGTGGAAATATACAGTGGTTAAAAACAAACTACAAAGATGAAATGTTATACCAATATCAAATGAAATAATAAGGCAAATATTAGACTTTGTGTGTGTGCGTATGTGTGTATGCAGGTGCATGTGGAGAAAAAAGGACAACAGCTGTCATACTAGTCATAATTCCTTTTGTTTTATTAAAGAAGATCTGTCATGGATCATTACTTGCTTAGTAGGACATAGAAATTGGATAGGAGTCCTAGTAGCCCTCTGATTCCAAGAACCAGCACAGTGGTTATCATTATAAGAGAATATTACCATGCTCACCTTTACATGGGCCCTAAAATTTCAAACTCATATCCTAATTCTTACAGAAAAACCATTTTATGCTGAGCCATTTCCTCAGTCCTCTTTTTGTATATTTTAGTTTTTCTTTCATCCATTACAGACATATGAAATCTTGATTTTTATTCCATCAACTGAAATGGCTCTTGTTAATGACAACTGAGACTTCTGAGAAATAATGGGAATTATGTAGTAACTATTTTACACTGGAAATCTGACTTCTTATACTGATTTTTTAAATACAGACCTCAATAACTTGTCAAGTTTGATATGTTCAGATTTTATCTGTTGTAACCTTCTTTGTCAAAACTAGGCCTTTACATACATTTTAAAATACATTGTTAAATGACATTCATCACCTTCCATTACAGGAAGTGTTAATGTAGATCTTTGCTTTAGCATCTCATACTCCCTCCATTTGAAATAAAATGGCAGCCTATGGTTATATAAATTTCTACACTCAAAAATTTCCCGGGATGGTCTGATTATATAGAATTTTGAAAATATAATGCATTTCTAGGATATAACTCATATTTACTGAATATTGTCTTTGAGATGCCATTACTGCTATATTATTGGATTCACTGAATGGTTTTGTGAGTATATGTGTGTGTGTGTGTGTGTGTGTGTGTGTGTGTGTGTGTGTGTGTGTGTGTGTG
>OU015751.1:83870439-83880486 GCA_907169655.1 Acomys percivali | reverse complement strand
GTTGGTGCTTCAGTCTCCACAAGCCCCTCTGGGCCCTGGTTAGTTGGCTCTACTGGTCTTCTTGTGGAGCTCCTGTTACCTCCAGATTCTTTTCTTCTTCCTCCCACTTCCTTCCACAAGACTTGCTATGTTTTTTTATTTATGTGTGAGTGCATGTCTAGGTGATTGTATGTGATTGTGTTGTGTACGTTCCTGAGGAAGGCAGAGTACAGCATCATATCCCCTTGAAGCTAGAGTTGCAGGCAGTTGTGGCCACCTGACAAGTTCTGTGAATTTAATTTCCATGCTTTGTAAGTGCAGCCAGTGCTCTTGACCACTGAGCCAAAATCATACATATGAAATTATATACCATAATATTCTACTATGCATTCTGTATTTAAAAGCAAACAAAATAATCAAAATATGTTATTTGATAAAAAGAGTTGATAAAAAAGTTGCTCAGACTTTTGGTAATCTATATTATTTCTTAGATAATCCCATCATCTGTTACATTTAGAGATGTTTACCTTTGAAGATTCATGTAGTGGATGTAAACATGTTTTTGTTTTGATTCCAAGTATAGGATGGGGAATGGACTTGTGAGAGAACAGGTGATGTTTGTCCACTAGAAGATGAACCACCTCAGATGGCGGCTTGATTTGCCAGCTAAACACATCTTAGTACTGACTCTGAGAGGAGATACATATATGAGCCCAAAACAAGAGGTGGGGCTTTTTGGGTTTTGGTATTGTTTGGCTGTTGTTGTTCCTCTTTGAGATGGTCCTAGAAAGACCACTCCTATGAAGTCATTGGGGCTTCAGGTTCTGGCTGCAGCTCTGGCTTCCAGCTGCTGTTCCAGGTTCCAGCAGCAACTTTGGTGGAATTGCTGGTCGGCTGAAATCTCGCCGACTACTCCAGGTAAATTTCTACAAGGAATTGAGTATAAAAAAATGTCTACTTCTTTTTGCATAAATCTCCTTTCTGGCCTATCTAGGGTAGGTGAGTAGGAAAGCAGGTGTAAGAATTAAAGAATCCCAAATAAAGTAGGTTTGAAAAAGGTAGAAACCTACAAATCCATGTACACATTTATAAAAATAATACTTCAGAATGTTTTTAAGAAAAGACATTGTGAATATTCATAGTATAAGATAATGGCAGTATTCTTTCTGTAGCATTTATAAATGATGTATTCATAACTACAAATATTTTAAATGACATAAACATATGTAAAATGTGATATCACTTTGTACATGGCAGTACTTTATAACAAGCTACTAATCTTAACATTTATTAAGGAACAGAACATTTCTGGAGTGAGAATGAATTATTGCTTGTCAAAGACACAAGCAAATAACCCTTGCTTCAGGAACTTGTGTAAAATACGGCTAATGTATCCACCAGGGTAGAAGAGTGGCAAATGCCTATTCATTTAGGTTTACTGAAGTGAATGAATTATACTTAGAAATGTGGATAAAGTAATTCAAAAGCACTTATGATAAAGCAGATTTTAGAGAATCATAGTTCTGACTTGTAGGTAAGAGCGATAAGGTGTTTTATAAGTAACTGTCATTTTAATTAGGGATCTTTTTAGAGAATAAGAATGAAAAAAAAGTTAGATAACCTGGAACAATTGATTTTAATCTTGCTGACTTTTAAGGTCATCACCAAGTCCAAATATACCCCCAAACACTTGTGTGTGTGTATGTGTGTGTGTGTGTGTGTGTGTGTGTGTGTGTTTGAATTATTGTAATCCTTGGTTTTACATAAAAATTATAAAGGCTAGTTTGGTTATATATGTAACCATTGTTACCATAATAGGTATAAGCCTACTTATTCTGCTAGTATAAATACATGAGTATAAAACACAAATTCCCTTTTGAAGATAATTCATATTGTCTTTTTTATACAGGCATGGAAGTTGACTATGTAAAGTAAGAGTTAGTTATTAAGTCATATCCATTGGCACAAATGTATAAAAATCTAGAAGCAGAAGATGGCTGTTTTTTTTATAAAGTCAAAAGTGAGAAGATATACTCATTAAATGATTGGTTACCAAAGATATTTTTGTCCACACTATTGACCGCTTATTGAGTAGTTCAGTGTAATATTATTGAACTTTTTAAAACCACTTTTCTTTTTAAGAAAATCACCTTAAAATACTGGAAACCTGACCCCAAATTCAGCTTATTAAAAAGTGTCACTTCCAGTATTTTCCTCATTACTAATAAGTGAACTTTATCATATTACGTTTGTAAGCAAATCAACTTTTGATTATCTGAAAACAATTGTGTCAAATTTAGATTGTGTCCTTGCTGTAGGTATTGATTTTATTTCTGAAATTGCCCTAATTATTTGACATAAAAACTAATTAGAACTATCAGATATCATATAAGGTTTTAATGACGTTTTGGATAATGAAATTAGCAGCAAATGAGCATCGGTATTCTGCCAATTCAATCCAAAAGAAATAAACAAAGAAGGTTTAATTCCAGTTTCCTTGACCATGTTATTTCTCTATGCAGTATTTTGTTTATCATTTCCTATTCTACATTCACAACTCAGATTTGAAGTACTCTTTAGAATACTAAATGACTATTATGTTTCCCACCTCAAAATAGTCATTTCTAAGTCACTGCTATTGTGATTCAAAATAAGGAATTACTTAGAATTGAGATCTCCAAGTTTAAGTTGTATTTCTGTGAGGTCAAGTGACTATTCACTGAAGTTCAACAAAGTTGTCTACTGATTCCTAAACAGCCAGCAAATCACTGTGAGTACTTTATTGTTTCCCACAGTATTATAACAATCATCCTTAAGTTTATGATGGTAGTGTTATATCCTCACTGTTTCAAGAAACTCACACGTATAATCCTCTTAGTACCCAATACAATGCTATTTGTAAACTGAACAATATGCAACTTGACAGTGAAATCTACCTGTTATTGTGTAAGCCAGGAGGATCAACAAGAACTAAAGCTAAGTATATACAGAAGCATTTCTCTACAAAGATAGATCAGTACTTTGAATAATTTTGAGTATATTTGGTGTTAGAAAGCATCAGTGAGTCAGTAGATGTATGCTTATCCTTAAATCTCATATAAATAACAGTTTCAAATGAAGTTAACTACATCCAAAAATATGATATGCTATTGCCAGTGATAATTTTCTGATATAGATTCTTTATATATATTATACTGGTAGATTAAAAACGAAATAATGTATTCTAGTGTGTTTATTAAAGTATTCTTAAAAGAAAAATTTAAATGACCTTCATAAATTCATCTTACCTGAAAATATTCCTTCTAGTGGAATAGTGGAAAGAATAGATGAATAGAAAATTCATTTACAATTATTTACAGGTTGTTCAAGGTTTGTCTTCTGAACAGAGAGTTGTCCAACTGCAATAAGAGGGGAGCTTGGTGATCATGGTTTGTTTCCTTCTGTCAGTTTCCCAGCTTTTGCTCCTCTGCCCTCTAGACATGGTCCATACTGTGCACCACCATCTTGTCCCCAACTCTTGTTTCAATTATTAAACCTCCAATTCACTTGTAATTGTACATAATACCTTAAAAACAGGAATTCAGTTTCATAAAGACTATGCAGTTCCTAGCATAATCTCCAAGACATGGTACGCTGTCATTTACTCTTAGTAAATATGTAAATAAACTAAGTGCTTTTGCTTTTGTGACTAATTGGTGCCATAGGCCCTTCATCATCAAAATTAATTTCAGCCAATTTTCCTTCTATAATATACTAACAGATTCATGTTCACCACTAGAAATTAATTGTTTCCACAGTAGCCTATCTATAAAATAGTCAGAAATTTTGATTTTAAAAAACATATTATATTTCTTTCATTCATAAAAATTGATGGTAAATTATCATGAATGAAATTATAAATAAAGATGGATCTTAATCCAGCCACAAACGCTGAACAAAATCCTGAATTATGACACAATTACTATTAGCTCATATCTGAAATTATTCCAGGCCAATTGCATTGTAATTCAATTTGTCTCTTGTTGGATTCTCTGATATCTGAGTAGGAGGGTTTCTCTGACAACTTGCTGTCTACTAGAGAACTAATAGTCACCTAGTAATGACATTTCTCCTCCTATCAGAAACTATATTGAACAAAGCCTTTCCCAGAGGTAGGCTTAATCTCTAGGGCTAATAATTTCCCATAGGCAGTTGGGAATCTTGTGATTGTCAAATAAAAGTAAACATAAAAAAAACTCATGCAAGAAGATTGTATGCCACTTTCTTTGTTACTTTAGACATTGATATCTTTCTTATCAGGTATCAAGTGCAAATCACTTTTTGGTTAGGGGTTGATCCCTGTATCTGCTTTCCTCTCCTCCACACAGTACCCTGCCTGGTTTGAACCATCCAGGTCTCATGCATGCTGCAATATTCTGCGAGCTAATATGTGTGTCAAGGAGAAACAAACCACACATGGATTATGAGAGGAATCTGAGCAAGCCAACATTTGTAGATGGGTAGTAGTAGCATAGTACTTAGAAAATAATTGGAAAAGGAAAGGAAGTGGATGACTCTGACTAAAGGTAATAACTTACAGTTAGTTGTGACTGTGCACTTTTGCAAACCATTTCACAACAAGGTTACACAATAGTGTCCTGTGAATTTCATAAGATAGAAAAAAATATTTTGAAAAATTGTTATCTTAAGCATAGATTTTATACATTGAAGGTAATATATACGTTCAATCACATTGAAATATTATTTAGAGTATAAATGTTCTAAACATTGAACAGTACTCCATCACCATGTATCATTTTGTTTATATGTAACTTAAAAGTTGTTAAAAATTGCAAATAAAATTAATGAAAAAGTAGCTGAAAATATAAGATAGTTAAAAGAAAAATATTACGATGTTACCAGGAGGTTTTGGTGCTATGACTAAGCCTTGAGGAAAGTGGCACTTTTTTATTTGTAGTTTGGTAAGGGTAGAGATGATATATAACCTTTAGTATTGTTACATTAAGGATTGAAATTTTGGAAGGGCAGAAGGTGAGAAATTGAAATTCCACTTAAAAGGAGGTGACTATTTTTAATTTATGTTTTAAAAGAATTATTTGAGGGCTGAGGATATAACTCTGTTGGTAGAATTCTTCTTAATCATGCCTGAACTCCTGTTTCCAATATATAGCACTACATAACCTAGGTATGGTGCCCCACCTCTATAATCCAGAATTCAGTGTATACAGAAAGAAGGATTACAAGCTCAAGGTAATCCTCCCCCACATAAAGAGTTTGGGAGCAGCCTGCATTATAAGAGAAACAGAGAGAAAGGGAAGGAAGGAAGGAAGGAAGATAGGAAGATAAGAAGGAAGGAAGGAAAGGAAAGAGGAAGTTGGGGTAGGAGAGAGGCAGGGAGGGAGGTGAGTGAAAACTCAGGACTATCAGCCTAATAAAGAATGGGGAAAGACAATTTTGCAGTGGTTTTAAAAACATAAATTTGGAAAACAAATAGTTTTTCAAAGAAATGTGCTATATGTCTGCTACATATGTATCCATCTCTAGAAATAGATATTCATTGCAGTCACATTAAGCATAAAAATGCTTACACCTTTCAAAAGAAGTTGTGTGTTTAAAGCATATGATTAGGTAATGCATTTCCATAAAAAGATGGAATTTAAATTTCCAACTTCTCTACAGGTACAAAACTACATTTTCTGTTTTGGATTTTAAAATTCCCAGAAAGTACTTTCTCGTGCAGTTTTATTTTATGCTTTTTATCACCTGGCATTGTAAATCCTGACATTTTATAAAAATGATATGAGATATGACTTCTTCAATAAAAAAGAATACCCATCGTATATTGGGAGATATTTTTCTCTTCTTAAAGGACAGTAGTTCTTTGTCAAAAGGTCTTAAATGAGGAAGGGACTTCACTAATTGGATATATAATATGACTAAAGACAACACCTTTAGCTGTTAAGAGGTATTAAGTAAATGCATATAAAATAAACATTTATATTATCTTCTATGTGTATAGTCTATTCTCTAGAGTTGTATATTTTGCATCAGAGTAAAATTTGAAAAAAAAGATTTATTATAATCTTTGTCAGAATGTTTTGTAAAGTACATTTATAATAAAAAAATCTCATCTAAAATTCATGGCATTATTTCATGAAAGAGGTGTATTATATCCATAAGTCAAGCCATGCTTTTATGATGAGTTATTGCCTTCGTTCTAAAAAAATAAACAAATATGTTTATGCTTCAATATTTAAATCACCAGTAAATATACTGAAAACCCATATATTAATTATGAAATTCTTATGCTCTGCATTTCCTTTTTAGGAAAATTGTCACTGCATTCTCAGGGTAGCTGTTATCTCCTCTGTAACAATAAAGCTCTAGAGGAATATTTGAAATATTTCAACCAGATCCATATATCACTAAGAAAGTTTCAGAACTGCTTGTCTCCTGTTATTTACAGCTTTGGGTACTTTTATTAAATGGAAAAAAGAATCATAAAAGCATGTTGCACAGACTTCAAAACAACAATATTTATCCTTATAAGTGCTATATAGTTGTTTAAGATAATGTTTTCTCCTGAATTAGTTTAGGCACTTTATAAAATGAAATAAAAAGGAAAACAGAAACCTTAATATTGGGACAACTGCTAAATGCTAGCAGTATTCATAAAAATGAGTATCAAAAATGTGTTTCACATTTAGGTCTTAAAAACAATATTTTCTTTTACAACAAACTGCCATTTCACAGCTATATGGAATTTTAATGTTAAAACATTGCATAAATGATTATATTTCAGTAAGTAAGTCATTTTTCTTTTCTATATTTTAAATACAAATTTAAAATTAATACTAGAATATTAATGTATTTTAATATAATAAAGTTGAAAATTTAAGGTCTAAAAATTTAAACCAAATTAAACATGCGATTGACTGTTGCTTTATCTTCCTTCAACACTTTGTAAATATTTTATAATTATTCAGTAAATAGGCTCAAGATCAAATGTTAAACATGTTAGCATATCAGGTTGAAGAGATGGTCTTGCAGAGGACTTGGTTTCCATTTCCAGAACACATATTTGACACCAGACTATCTGCAACTCCATTTACAGGGGAATCCTATACCCTCTTCTGCTATCTGTGGGCACTACATGCACACAATGTACATATATACATGCGATTGAAGTGGGGATTAGAAACAGAAGCAGGGGTAAAGAACTGAAATCCACTGTATACATATATGTATAGTTTCCCCTCTGATTTTATTATACATAAATTACTGGTACATGACATTAAAGTCTTTTTAAAATATTCTCCTTTATTTTTGAGATTATTACATAATTTATCTCCTCCCAGTCCTTCCTTTAATGCCTCTCCCAAGTTAACTTTCCTCCTTTTTTGTCAAATTTATCACAATTTTATTAACTGTTATTACATGCATGTATACATATATATTCCTAAATATAACCTCCTCAGTCTGTATGAGGTTACTAATGTGCATGCTTTCATAGCTAACCATTTGGTACTGGATGACCAATTGATGTGCTCTTCCCAAGACTATTTCCCTCAATCTCAGCATTCTTTACTTGCCTGTATTTCTCTGTGTAGGGTTAAGGACTCGTGGCATGCTCCATGTTCACATTGATAGTCCTTTACTGCTGTGATTATTCAGGTCTCATTTGAGCAATCATGTTTTTGAGACTTTATGGGTATAACTTCTGATGTTATTAACAGACACAGTCTCACAGCAAATTTCCTGAACTCTTATGATCTCTTATCTGTGGACATAAGCAAATACATTTTATTAGTTGTTTGTTTTAGATTTTAATGTCAACCTCTGCCCAGCCATATCCTCCACATTCATCTACAGGGTCTAACCTAGTGGCTCTCCCTGACCCTTCGCATCCACACACCCTCTGAAGCTGTCGGTTCCAGCACAACTTCTATATCTAAGGCCCTACTCTAGTCTGTCTGCGCATGGTTGTGCCCTACCAATCCCTAAGCCTCCGTCAGGACCTTCCCTCACTATCCTATCCAGTCAGATAGAACCTTATACTCCAGCATAGACCAGAAGGCACGTCCTATAATCCACCGCAAAACTGTCTACCCATTTAATTTAGTTGCATGAGAGCCATTTTCAATCTCTCTCAGATCACACACACAGACTTTTCAGCCCCTTCATAAAGGTATCTTAGGAAAGGCTGGAGAGAGAGCTTACAGGAGAGACAACTGGAATGGGTGGGGGAGGGGAGGTGGAGCATCTCTGTGATGAGCTAGAAACTTAGTGCAATGGAAACTCCCAGGGGTCTGTGAAGGTGACCCTCACTAAGACTCCTAACAATAAGGCATGTGGAGCCTGAACTGGCCATTCCATGTAACCAGGCAAGACTTCCAGAGGAGGAATTGGAATACCCACCCAGACACATGACCTTTGACCTACAATTTGTCCAGCCTACAAGATATCTTTAGATAAAAATGGCATACCAAAGATAAGAGTGACCAACTAATACATGGATCAGCTTGAGAACCATTCCAGAAGAGGGAAGCCACCACTGATACTAACTGGAGGGCCAGGACCCAGAAGCCTGATAGCCCCGGGACCCTGGAGAGCATCAAACATGACCGACAAAAATAAAGTCAATGAAATGACCCTAAATGACATTCAATTATACTGATAGACTAATTCCTATCCCAATTTTCATCAGCAAAGTTTGATCCAGCAGCTATGGAAACAGATGCAGAGACCCACAGGCAAACATTACGCTGAGCTTAGGGAATCCTGTGGAAGAAGAACAGGAAAGATTGGATGAGCAAGAGGATTCAAGGACATTACAAAAAAAAACACACAAAATTAACTAACACACAATATTATAGGGGCTCACAGATTTTTGAACAGACAATCAAGGAGCCTACATGGTACTCATGTAGGCTGTTTGCATACATGATAACAGTTGTGCATAAAAAGTATTTTTTATTCACCTGCAGTAATTGTCCTGTTGGAGGCTTACTGCCTCCATCTGTTATCCCAGGCCTAGTTCTGGAAGCTTCTAGGCTCTATTCATTCTAATCTGGGTCTAAAATGTTTTCAACCTTTAGATTTATTGTTGAATAAGATCATCCTTTTTACCTCTTTCTGAACTCTAGCTGTCTGGTTCAACTCAGCTGTTACTGCTCAAACTCCTCGTCTAGTTCACTGATTCAAACCTATCTTCTCTGAGCTTCTGACTGAATTGCTCTACTTGGTCTCAAACTGACTCTAACATCTGTTTAATCTTCTTGATCCTTATCTCTGACTCATCTGTCTTCACCTGTGACTGCCTTGTTCTCTGTATAACCTGCCTCTGTAAAATTGTCCCAGTAAAACTGTCTCCCCCCTCCCTCTCTTTCTCTCTGCTGCTCTCTTAAGTCTCCTCCATTTGCTCTGTATTCTCATCAGAGTATTTTATCTCTGAAGCAATCTGTCAAATCTTTCTCTTATTTGTCACTTAGTCTGTCCCTCAATTAGATACCACCTTCAAATATGAGTTCTTCCTTCTATAAACTAACTTTAGCTTAATTGTTTGGCATTAAAAGTCTGTAAAAAGGTAGTGTCTGTCTGTATTCCAGTCAGAGAAATTGAAGGTGTGAGGAATATTTGCATTCCATCCAGTTCACATTGGCATGGGTCTTTTGATGTAATCCGTTACCAGAGTAACCAGGTTTATGGATAAAATTTCCTCTAAGGTTGTGTAACTTGGTCTTCAGTGTGTTTAGGGGCCTTTTATGACTCTTTGCCCACTTTTGAACCCTTTTTCTCATACTGGGTTGTCTCATCCAACTTTAATAGAAGAGGAAGTACCTAGTCTTACTGAAAATTGATATGTCACTTTTGATTGATATTCATGGGAGGACTTCTCTTTTCTGAAGAGAAACAGAGAAGGAATTGATGGTAAGGAAGAGAGGAGGTAGTGAGGACTAGGCGGAGAGCAGGAAAGGGAAAGTACAGTCAAGAAATCAAAGAGAAACAATAATAATTTAGAGAGAGAGAGAGAGAGAGAGAGAGAGAGAGAGAGAGAGAGAGAGAGAG
>OU015751.1:83813853-83870429 GCA_907169655.1 Acomys percivali | reverse complement strand
GAGAGAGAGAGAGAGAGAGAGAGAGAGAGAGAGAGAGAGAGAGAGAGGAGAAAAGGAGGCCAGAGTCACCAGGCCTGGAACCATGTGGATGTCTGTGGCCCATGTTACCACCCAGGGCCAATTAAATGTTTGTGGTCTCTGCTGCAGCCTGAACCCACACTGATGTCCATATGTCTTCCTGCTTCTGAGAGACATATTGATGTAAGTGGTCTGTGCTGGCACATAAGGCCATGGTGATATCTGAGTCTGTGCTGCCCTAGCAACATTTCTAGGTTTATAGTGCTGTTCCAGCAAAGGTCTATGTAAATGTCCATTGACTATTCTGTCACCAAATATTATGCAGGTGTCTATGGTCTGTGCAGCCTTGAGGCAAATATTAAAGTTTGTGGTCTGTGCTGTTGCCAGGAGCCATGCTCATGTGAACGGTCTGTGCAGCCACCTTCGGCCATGGTGATATTTTGCTCTGAGCTGCAACCTAGGGCCATGTCATGTCCATGCTTATCCGACTAACCTGCATTGCCACTTGAGTCCAGGTTGATGCCTGTGGTTCATGTTGCCAACATGGGCCTTGTCTAGTTCTACGTACATACTGCAGCTGGAAGCCATGTTCATGGTCTGTGATGTTTCTGGAAACTGTGTGTAGGTCCATGATCCGTGCTCTTACTGACCATAGAGAACCCCCAAAGAGAACTCTTAAAAAGTGTGATGGTGGTTAGATGGTGGTGGTACTTGCTTTTAAATCTAACACTTGGCAGAAAGAGGCAGTCTGACTTCTGTGAGTTGGAGGCCAGTTTGGACTACAGAGCTAGTTTCAGGACAGTAAACACTACACAGTGAAACACTATCTTGGAAAAAAGGAAAGAAAGAAAGAACGAAAGAAAGAAAGAAAGAAAGAAAGAAAGAAAGAAAGAAAGAGAAAGAAAGAAAGACAAACAGATAAAGAGGGGAATAAGGGGAAAATGGGAGGGAGGGAAGAATGGGAGGATACAAGGGATGGGCTAACCATTGAGATGTAACAAGAATAAATTAATAAAAAAAAATTTAAAAAATAAATTATGTCTCCTACAAAAAAAATTGACAGAGATACTGAAGTGTAGCTCTCAAAAATTAATACATTCAAAGACACAGTGCTAAGTGGTGGCTTATAATCTGTTCCCCCTAGCCAAGCAGAGAATCCTCCATAAAATGGAGGAGATGGCCATTTGGTAGCATTCGCTTATCATACTGAGTGATAGCCAAAAGTATGAGGCATTCCCAGGGAATGTAACAAATATTAGGGTCTAAAAGAAGCTGCACAAACTATTCAGATAACAATATCAGTTACATTTGATGGTTTATTGAACACTATACCCACCCAAAGACTGACTATGATCAGGGACAGGGTGGACTGGGGAGCCAATTTGTGATGAATGTCTGCTTTTAGGGCAGCCTTTTTATAGGAAAACCAAGTACAGAAGATGGAGGTGGGGGCAGTAATACATTTTAAGCTAACCTTTAAACTGATTGGTCCCAAATGAGGTAAGTGAGGTGGTAGATAGGGTCTTCCAAGGACAACCAGCATTCAGCCCACTGCAGAGAACACAGAGTACAACAAAAGTGTAGCCAAGTCTGGAGATAACAGAGCATAACTTATGACACCATTGAGTCATAGTAAAGCACAAGGTGAGTTCAGTCCTCTGCCAGGGTCTTTTAGTGTAGCTATCATGACCCTCTGGCAGGTTTGTGATTGTCAGCTATGAATAGCTGTTTCTAGGAAGCAGAGTTAAAATTTAGAACTTAATTTCACTTTGTGAACAAAATAGTTTCAGCTATGTTAGAAGGAGCAGACCTCAACATACTGAAGATGAGGAATATGACAGTTACTACCCAACATCCTACATTACCTAGAAGATACAATGAAAAGAATAAGAAGGAATTTTAGTTAAAGAAGAAAGAAAAGTTTATAATGATGGCAGAATATAAGGTGACCATATAAAGATAATTACTTTATACAAAGAAAAGTTTTAAATTTGATAATTTATAACAATATCCTTTATGAGTGAATAACTTTTTAAAGGCTGACATATAAAATATAGTATAGTGTGTACTAAGATGTATATTGGGAACTGTAAAACCTGAAGAAAAATGAAAACAAATTTAAGTCAATTGAGTAAATTATATTTTAATATTATAGAACTCAATACTCTTAGGGTATCTCTTTCAAATTTATTTATACTTCAACACTATCCCAATGTAAATCACACAAAAACATTCTAGAGATATAAATAAACTGATCTAAATTTAGAATTCAAAGACAAAAGACCCTAAAGCCTGAACACAGTATAGAAACAAAATAGTGTTGTGTACTTTAATGCATGAATAAATGGCTAACACATGTTAATGATAAGAGGATGGCTACATATGTGGAACATAGTATGATCATAAGAGATTAATGTCACCTCAACGTACGCAGGTATTCCAGAATACAGTAGTAAACAGATAGAAGTCCATTCAAAGAAATGAAGCCAGAGACCTTCCTTTGTCAACAAATAATTACATAAAATTGAATATGAAGTAAAAATCTTATGACAAAGAATTTAGTAAAAAAAAATGAGTGTTTTAAATTTATACTTTATACAACTAAATAATTTCTAAACTGTAAACATAATTTTAAAATATTTACTATTTTAATCATGATTATAAATATACAATAAATATGTTTAGAATGTTCATCAGTTTCTTTGACAGTAGTATGTAATGTTATTGCATGAAATGGAAAAGCAAATATTGATTTAAAATCCTGATATGACTTCTCTGATTTAATTATGAGATATTGTGGTATTTTAATATATTTTCACTTCAAAATTTTGATATCTATTAGATATAATGCCAGAATCATGCTCTTACAGATACTAAATCCTGGTTTATCTTTTTATCTCTTACCCAAATATTCTTTTTCAAAAAATATAAATGTTTTGTCATTTAGATTACATCAAAGAATCACTTTCCCCTCTTGGTTTGGGTTCCAACTCTGAATATGAATTTCTTTTTATTTTACTTTATTTTTAGTAATGTAAAAGTCTTCTAATTTTAAGGAGAACATTTTTTAATTCTATTTTTTTATAATTTATTTACTTTACAGTTTGATTGTATCCCCATCCCTTGTCTCCTCCTGGTTCCACACTCTTCTCCCTAATACCCATCCCTAATCCTCAGACAGGGAGAGACCTACTCCACTACTATCTGTCCCCAGCCTATCTAGTCTCACCAGAATTGCTTGCATCTTTTTTCTCTGTGGTCTGGAAAATCTGCCTTGCCAGAGGGAAGTGCTGAAGGGGCAGACAACAGAGTCATGTCAGAGACAGCCCATGATCCCCATATTAGACTTAAATGGAGGCTGGGCTCCCTACTGACTACATCTGAGCAGGGAGTCTAGGTCCTCTCCATGCATGGTCCGTGGTTGATGTAAGGGCATCAGAAGGCCCTCCCTGGGCCCAGATTTGTTGGCTCTGTTGGTCTCCTTGTGGAGCTCCTATTCCTTCAGGGTCCTTCTGTCCCATAACTGTTCCATTAGACTCCTTGCACTCTGCTCAAAGCTTGCTGAGTATCAACAACTGCTTTGGTCCACTCCTAGGTGGAGTCTTTCAGAAGGCATCTAAGTTAGGTTCCCATCCTGTTCCCTCCCTTCAGTACTACCAGTGTCTATTCTATTTTCAGTTCTGAATGAGAATTAAGCATCCTCCTTAGTATTCTCCTTGTTACTAAAAGCTTCTTTAGGTCTGTGGATGTAGGATGGTTGCACTGTATTACACAGCTAATATCTGCATATAAGTGAGTATATGTCATGTGTGTCTTTCAGTGTCTGGGTTACATCACTTAGGATGATTTTAAAGATAGAAATTTCTGTAACACATTTTTAAAAGTCTAGTCTTTATATAATATAGATTATTCTGAATAATTTATATCTAGATTTTGTATTCCTATATACTATCCTTTCTTACCAGATTACTCTATCTGAGTGATTTTCATTTTTTATTCTAATTTCTTTAACTTATTATATATTATGTGAACATATATGACATGCTCCACAAGTATTTAACATTCCTATGTACCTTAACTTCTAACATGTATACTATATTTTATATCATATAAGAACAATAGCTAATTAAATATGAAATATGCATACTTGTAAAATATACTATTGGATTAGAATTGAAATATATATTTCAATATATTCAGTATGTACATTGAATATATATGAAAAGTATTAATCAATTATGTAGCACAAAGTATTGACTATTGATAAGAATCCAAAAATCTACTTTCTAAAAGAATATATATTTCTCCCTGCCTTCCTTTTCCTACATTGTCCCATCTCTTCAACTACTTCTGCTGTCTGTTCTATTTCCCCTTCTGAGTGATATTTAAGCATCATTCCTTGGATCCTCTTTGTTACTTATCTTTTTTGGGTCTGTGAATAGCACTATGGCTATCCTATACAATATGGCTAAAATCTGCTTATAAGAAAGTACATACCATGTGTGTCTTTCTGGATCTGAGTTGCCTCACTCAGCATAAATGTAGTCAGAGGACAGTGTTATCAGTTCATCATCTCAGATTCTAAATATATAAAAACACTATATTTTCTTCTTGATAATTTTTCTTTTCTATCCCACATTTTTGTCAGTCTCATTTCTTCAAGACAACCTAATCACACAGAAAATACCTGTTACTGATCTTCATTCAGTTATATGTATCATTGATTTAAGTTCTGTTACAAAACAGTATATTTTCTGTTTTACTATTAGAGATTATTTTAATATTTTCATATGAAAAGGTAGTTTTATTCAAAGAAATTATTATGAGAATATAATTATACATGTTCATATTTATCAGTATCTTGAATGTGTACATATATTACATCCGACACCTACTGAGAGCACACAGAGAGAGAGAGAGAGAGAGAGAGAGAGAGAGAGAGAGAGAGAGAAAGGAGAGAGAGAGGGAGATTCCTGCCTCCAACTACAGTGGATGCTCTGCCCCCCCACCCCAGCCCCAGTTTCATTAGTTTATGCCAGACTCCAACTCCAACAGCAGACATCTGGGAACCCACAGGCCACTCTGACCATGACAAAGGTAGTCTTACTTCAGATAATCCCCTAAGTCCCCTCTCCTCCAAATTCACTCACCCAACCATACTGCTAGCTCTGCAGCAGACCACCTTCTGAGGACTCCCCTACTCCTCATCCTCATTGAATTAAAGAGATATTCCCTTCCTAACTTTCAGTCCTTCAACCCATTGCTTTCTGCCATATCCCAAACCCAGCAGGTACATTCTGAGAAACTACCACCCACTCTGGCCAAGGGAGCAAGTAGGCAGGCTCCAATCGTCCCTTCTACCTCCGCTCTGAAATGTCAGTTGGCCAACCATATCCCTAGCTCTGCAGAAGACCACTTGCTACAGATTCCTGAGTTCTCTGTTTCCTTCTTTAGTGAATCATACAGATCAATCCCCAAGTTTCTTTGTTCCATTCCTTGTTTGTCTCAGTCCCCAATACCAACAGGTATCCCCATGAAACCCCAAATCAACTTCCATATTCAGCAAAGGAGAGAGACTTAGTCTTTAGCTCACCCCCTTCTGCGCCCCGGTCCTCCAAGTTCAATCTGCAATTCTCATTCCTAACTGTGGAGAAGAGCTTTTGCTGTGATCCCTGGACACTCTTTGCCATAATTCCCAGGGGAATAACTAAGCAGATTCTGGTAGAATACTGTACATTTCTTCTTCCCAAGGCTTATGTCAACCTCTCCTAGCTTGCTTCATTTCTATGTAACAGCTCCAAATTTCTAAAAAACACATTTTACTTAGAGTCTGATTTCCGCACATTTCAAGATCACAGAAGAATTACCTACCAGACCACAGATAGACAACCTCTTCTAAGAACCAGGAAGGACATCAGAAACAAGGGAGGAAAACTCCCACTCATTAAAAACAAAATTAAATATATAGTGCCTCAAATTAAAATGTTTCCAAACCTAGAATGCAAACTCTGGTTAAAATCACATTTAGTAATAGCTCAGACAATATGTCTCCACAAGAGCTGAGAAACTCTATCACAGCAGGCTCAGAGAGTTTCATCATCGCTAAGTAAAAGAAAAAAAGTACTCATAACTCCAGCAGGCTCCCCTTGCTCTGTCAGAAGGCATATAGGTACCCAAAACCCAGGGTAAAACCTCACCTACACGCCAATAACACTTCCTCAGGGCCTGGCCAGTTTTCTCCAGACAGCAGCCCCTCTCCTTGTTACTATAGCTTGATGACAACTTAGTCAGAATGTCACTGCTTTAACACTGGCTACACAGTTCCCAGAATTCCAGAGGTCATACAGGCTGCAAAACTCTAGCAGAGACCAGAGGATATGCCTGTCACTAGAAGCACAGCCCACTCAGGCCAGAAGCTGAGAAGGAAAACAGAAACTCTGGGGAAAGTACCCACCCAACAAAGACAGACTAAGAAATCTACACCTAACCTTGTAATCACCATAAACACAAACACCTAGAGGACAACATAAGAACACAATCATCAACATCCAGAGCAATATGTTATCACCACAGCCCACCTGTCCCACTACAACAATCCCTGAATATTCTAAGACAGCAGAAGCATGAGAAATGGATCTTAAAAGCGACTTTATAAACATGACAGAGGTCTTTAAAGAGAAATTGAACAATATTCTTAAAGAAAGCTGAGAAATTCCAGAAAAGAGAAAGAGGTGAAGACCTGAAAATTTAAATAGAAGAAATAAAAACAACAAACATAGAGGAGCCTGGAAATGGAATATCTAGGTAAGAGAACAGGAACAAAGGACACAAACATCACCTCCAGAATGAAAGAGATGAGAAAGAGGATCCACGGTATGGAAGATACAATAAAAAAAACTGTTATATTGGTCAATCAAAATGTTAACCTATGAACATGGTTGAGCAAATTTTCTTGTTGTGTGCTGGTGCATCTTCTGAGTATATTCCAAGAAGAGGAATAGCTGGGTCTTAAGGAAGCCCTATTCCCAGTTTTCTGAGATAGCACCGGACAGATTTCCAAAGTGGTTGTACTAGTTTGCATTCCCTCCAGCAATGAAGAAGTGTTCCTCTCTCCCTACATCCTCACCAGCATGTGGTGTCTTTTGATATATTGATCTTAGCCATTCTGATGTGTGTAAGATGGAATCTCAGAGTTGTTTTCATTTGCAATTCCCTGATGACTAAGGAGGTTGAGCATTTCTTTAAGTGTTTCTCAGCCATTTGATATTCTTCTGTTGAGAATTCTGTTTAGTTCCAAGCCCGATTTCTCAATTGGGTATTTGTTTGGTGGTGTTTAATGTCTTGAGTTCTTTATATATTTTGGTTATTAGACCTTTGTCAGATGTAGGGTTGGACCTGGTAGCAGGTTACCAAGAAGAGACTTGATACCCTATGAGCATATACAGGGGGAGGAAATCCCCCTCAGGAACAGTCATAAGGGAGGGGAATAAGGGGAAAATGGGAGGGAGGGAAGAATGGGAGGATACAGGGGATGGTATAACCATTGTGATGTAACAAGAATAAATTAATAAAAAATTTAAAAAATACTTATAAAATAAAATCTTAGACTTAAAAGAAAAAAAAATGTTAACCTAAAACGTTCCCAACACAAAACATTCAGGAAGTCTGGGACACTATGAATAGAGCAAACCCAAGAATAACAGAATAGAAAAGAAAGTTAAATATAAAGTCAGACCTTATGGAAGTATACCTGACATCTCCGTGGTCACTCTGAAACCCATAAGGGCCTGGAGAAATAGTTTGCAGACTATAAGAGACAAAAGCCAGCAAAACTACAATACTCCCCAAAACTTTTCAATCATCATAAAAGGAGAAAACAAGAAGATATTCCATGACAATATCAAAATTAAACAATATCGATCCACAAATCCAGTCCTACAGAAGGTTTTAGAAGAAAAACTATGTCTAAAAAGATATAGCTACATCCATGAAAATATGGGAAAAATAATCTCACACCAGATCCAAAAGAAGGAGCACACACACAAACACACACGTATACACAGCACCACCATCACCACCACTACCACCACCAACAATAACAACAGCAAAATACTAGAAATTAGCAATCATTTTTCATTAATAACCCTCCATGTCAATGGATTGAATTCTCTAATAAAAGGACACAGGGTAACTAAATGGAGGCAGAAACAAGATACGTCCTGCTGCATACAAGATAAACACCTCAATCTCAGAAATAGACATGACTCAAGGTAAAAAGTTGGGTGCAAAAAGGTAAAAAAAAAGTCTCTAAAAAGAAAGCTACTATTCTAATATCCAGAGAAATAGATTATGACTAAAATTAATCAAGAGATAAAGAAGGACACGTAACATTAATCAAAAGAATTATCCACCAAGATGGCATCTCAATTCTGAACATCTATCCCCCAAATGCCGGGTATCTAACATTTTTAAAGGATACCCTACTGAAGCTTAAATCACATTTTGATTCCATATGTTAATAGTGGGATATTTTTTCATTCGATTCTCATTGAGGGAAAAATCATCTGGACAGAAACAAAACAGGAATAATGGAACTAGTAAATATTATGACTGAAATAGACCTACCAGATATCTACAGAAAATTTCACCCTAACAAGAAAACACAACTTTTTCCCAGCACCTCACTGAACTGTCTCCAAAACTGAAGAGATACTTTGTCACAAAGCAATTCACTGGAGCAAGAATATAAATTTTAGGTGCAACAGATAGATATGATTCTATAAAATGATAAGGTAAAATAGTTAGATAAGACCTTCTAAAACCACAGTACCATGCAGAATAAGACATTCAAAATGTTTTTATTATTTTAAAGATTCACTGACAATGAGCCAAGTTAACTCCTGGCAACACTCAGCCTACCTGAAAGAGGATGATGAGCATAAAAGAACCTCCTTATGAAGATGGCTCTAAATGTGTCAAACTAGCCATTGGTAAAAATGTCCTTATTTATACCACAGACAAAATTCTGCATTAAAAAGGCCAAGCTTGCATGCAGGCAGAGGCGATGTCCAAATTCTGCCAAGACATGGTAGCAATTCCTCAATAGTTCCTGCTTCACAGATATGTCTGTCAGACATATTGGGCCAGAAGGCTGAAGGTGATGCTCCAATGTTATAAAGAGTTTTGGGTGACTATTCAGGTAGCAAAATGTCTCTGTCATCTTCTCATTTAGAAAGCTACTAACATGCACTCCTGGTTTATTCAGGTAATCAATTTTACTCCTTCTCCAGTCTCTGATGGAGTTTAAGACCACATAATTTAGTTTTACACTTAAGCTTATTTATTTAGGGTTTAAGAAATTTTTAAATGGCCATCCTACCAAAAGCAATCTACAGAATCAATGCAATCCCTATTAAAATACGTACACAATTTTTTATAGACATTGAAAGTTCAATTCTGAACTTCATATGGAAAAACAAAAAACCCAGAATAGCAAAAACGATCTTGTACAATAAAAGGTGCTGTGGAGGAATCTCCATACCTGATTTCAAATTGTACTATAAAGCAATTTTAATTAAAACAGCATGGTACTGGCACAGCAACAGGCTGGTTGATCAATGGAATCGAATTGAAGACCCAGATATGAATCCACACACATATGGTCACTTGATTTTTGACAAAGAAGACAAATCTATTCAATGGAAAAAGGATAGCATCTTCAACAAAAGGTGCTGGTCTAACTGGATGTCTATGTGTAAAAAAATGCAACTGGACCCATATTTGTCACCTTGCACAAAACTCAAATCCAAGTGGATTAAAGACCTCAACATAAAACCAGAGACACTAAGTCACTTAGAAGAAAAAGTGGGTAAGAGCCTGGAACATATTGGCACAGGAGACAAGTTCCTGAACAGAACACCAACAGCCCAGGCCTTAATGTCAACAATTAATAAATGGGACCTCATGAGGCTGAGAAGCTTCTGTAAGGCTAGAGACAAGAGAACAAAGCGACAGCCTACAGACTGGGAAAAGATCTTCACCAAGCCTACATCTGACAGAGGTCTAATATCCAAAATATATAAAGAACTCAAGAAATTAAACACCACCAGACCAAATAACCCAATTGAGAAATGGGGCTTGGAACTAAACAGAGAATTCTCAACAGAAGAATATCAAATGGCTGAGAAACACTAAAAGAAATGCTCAACCTCCTTAGTCATCAGGGAAATGCAAATCAAAACAGCTCTGAGATTTCATCTTACACCCATCAGAATGGCTAAGATCAAAAACTCAAGCGACACCACATGCTGGAGAGGATGTGGGGAGAGAGGAACACTCCTTGATTGCTGGTGGGAATGCAAACTAGTACAACCACTTTGGAAATCTATCTGGTGCTATCTCAAAAAACTGAGAATAGGGCTTCCTCAAGACCCAGCTATTCCACTCCTTGGAATATACCCAGAAGATGCACCAGCACACAACAAGAAAATTTGCTCAACCATGTTCATAGCAGCCTTATTCATAATAGCCAGATCATGGAAACAGCCTAAATGTCCCTCAGTAGAAGAATGGATAAAGAAACTGTGGTACATATACACTATGGAATACTACTCAGCTATTAAAAACAAGGAATTCCCGAAATTTGTGGATAAATGGATTGAGCTAAAGATGATCATAATGAGTGAGTTAACCCAGAAGCAGAAAGACTCAAATGGTATATACTCACATATCTGCATACTACCCCAATGGGCATGTCCCACGAAAGCCTTCCCTTACCAGGAAACTGGGACAGAGGGGAGGACATCCTATTGGGACTCTAGATGAGAGAACCATGTGAGAATAGCAATGTAGAAGGATCCAGTGGGTCCTAGAAACCTACAAGTAGAACATTATGATAGGCAGATTTGGGTCAAGGGGACCCGCTCAAACTAAGGCACTAGCCAAGGACAATACAGGCGGCAAACTTTAAGCCCCTACCCTGATCTAACCCATGGACAAGACAGTCTCCACACTTGAGTGGAGAGAGGGATTTGACTTTCTCATGTACTCTGGTGCCTCACATTTGACTATGTCCCCTGGAGGGGGAGACCTAGTGGCACTCAGAGGAAGGACAGCAGGTCACCGAGAAGAGACTTGATATACCCTATGAGCATTTACAGAGGGAGGTAATCCCTCTGAGGAACAGTCATAGGGGAGGGGAATAAGGGGAAAATGGGAGGGAGGGGAGGGAGGGAGGGGAGAATGGGAGGATACAAGGGATGGGATAACCATAGAGATGTAACAAGAATAAATTAATAAAAAATAAAAAAAAAATTTTTAGATGTAGATAGATGTTTTAAGTTGATAATGAGATATGATATATATTAGTTTACATTCAGAATTTTAGAAGCACCAAGATAGGAACGATAATTTCTTCAAGGCTGTCAAATACAAATAGCCAAAACACTAAGAATGTAACATTTATGTAATTCTTGATTGTGTCATGGTTATTCTTGCTATAGGTAGTTTTTTGTATATATGTGAATAATATAAATGTATATGTAAAATTTTTAAAAATTTAAGAATGTAATGATACCATAAGCCAAAGGTAAGCTATAATTCTTTGTAGAAAAATATCTGAAAGTTTAAAAAATAATAAATAGTTAACTAGAATATAAAAAATGTTCCTAATAAAAATTATGAAATACGAAAAAAAAAAGAAAGAAAGAAATGAAAGCCCTTCTCTAATTCAATGAATGTGAAGGCACAACATACCAAAACCTATAGTGCACAATGAAAGCAGAGGAAAATTCATAACAATAGACACCTCCATAAAGAAACTGGATAAATCTTATAATAGCAACTTAAAGTACGCCTAAAACCTTTAGAAAAAAAGAAGCAAACACATTCAAAAGGAGTAGACAGCATGAAAAAAGTTAAACTGAGACAGAAGTCAATTAAATAGAAAGAAAGGGAATAGTAACAAAAAAAGAACAAATGAATCAAAGAGTTGGTTCTTTGAGAGATTCAACACGATAGACAAAGCTTTATCAATACTAACTAAAAGATAAAGAGACAATATACAAATTATCAAAATAGGAAAAAAAACAGGGATGTAATAACAGGAACCAAGAAAATTCAAAGAATCACTAGGTCATACTTCAAAAACCCATCTTCCACAAGTGTAAAATCTAAAAGAATTGGACAGTTGTATTGATGAATATCATTTACTAAAGTTAAATCAATATCAGAAGAAATTATTTAAATTGGCATATAACCCCTAAGGAAATAGAAGCTATCATTTAATTTCCAAACAACTACAACAACAAAAACAGCATTAGAACAGACATCTACCAGACTTTTAAAGGAGATCTAAGACCAATACTTATCAAATTATTTCACAAGATAGAAACAAAAGGTACACTTCTAGATTTACTTTATGAGGCCACAATCACCCTGATTCTCTAAGAATACAAAGATTCAATAAAGAAAGAGAATAATAGATCAATTTCCCATATGAATATTGATGCAAAAAAATCCAACAAAATAATTGCAAAGTAAATTAAAAGAACACACCAAAAAGATCATGCACCTTGACCAAGGAAGTCTTCATCCTAGAAATGGAGAGATGGTTTAATGTATGAAAATTTGTGCTTACTTAAAAATATTACTGAGATTTTCGTACTATTAACTCGGTAGCATACATGAAAGCTCAGGAACAAAAAAAAATGTAAGGAAAAAAGAAAAAGAAATAATGAAGAAAATATCAAAACAAGAAAAAATAGATTGTAAGAAACAGTCAAATTAAGGACTATGCAAAATCAATAAAATAGAAATATCAACAAAAATATTTAAAAAATAAATGAAACAGAATTCTTTCTTTGGAAAACAATATTAACATACCCTTTACTAAATTAAGTAAAAGGTAGAGAGAGAAGATCCAAATTGACAAAATTATAAAAAATGAAACATAGAATACACTGATGAAATACAGATAATCATAAAAACATAAGAACATGTACTGCAACACACTGGAAAATCTGAGAGAAATGGATAAATTTTCAATATATTTCACTTACTAAATAAATCAAGATCAGATGAACAGTTTAAGCATACCCATAATCCCTAGTGAAATAGAAGTAGTAATTAAAAGTTTCTAAAACAAAATAAGGTCGGACCCAGATGGTTATAGTGCAGAGTTCTAATGGAAGAGTTAATGGCAATATTCCCTATATTACCACATTAAAGAGAAATAGAAGAAAAGGTGCCTAATTTTTTTTTATGAGGCTACAGTTACTCTGATGTCAAAACCATGTAAAGATCCAACAAAGATAATTATAGGCCAATTTCCCTCATTAACATATATCAAAAATTCTCATAAATTGCTTGTAAACCAAATCTGAGAATACATCAAAAAGTCATTGATCATGATCAAGTAGGCTTCCTCCAAAAGATACAAGGATTGTTCAACATATATTGTAGGTAAATGCAATACACAATATAAACAAACTCAAAGACCAAAACAATAAAAAACAAAACAAAACCCATATGATCGTCCATTAGATACAGAAAAAGGCTTTGCAAAATCCAACCCCCCTTCATGATAAAATTCTTGAAGAGGTTATAGATGCAAAATATATAGCTAAATATAATAAAGGGAGTTTACTAAACACCCATAGCAAAATTCAACTTAAATGAAGAGAAATTCAAAATAATTTCTCTAAAATCTGGAACAAAACAAGGTTGTACACTCTTTCCATACATATTATTAAACTATATTTAGTCCTATCTAGAGCAATAAGACAGCTGAAGGAGATCAAGGGGATAGAAATTGGAAAGGAAGAAGTCAAAGCATTGTTATTTGCAGATGGTAAAATAGTATATAAAAATGACCCTAAAATTTTCACCAGGAAAATTTTGTAGGTGTTAAAACTTTCAACATATTAGTAGTATACAATATTGACACAAGTATCAGTAGCCCTTCTATATGTAAGTGACAAATGGAATGAGAAAAAAATCAGGAAAAAACAACATCTTTCATAGTAGCCCCAAATAACATAAAGTATCTTGAGGTAACTCCCGCAAAGTAAGTGAAGGTTGTTTATGACATTGAAGAAAGAAATGAGAAAAATGCCAGTAGACGGGAAGATCTCCCATGACCATGAATCTGTACATTAAATATAACAATAATGGACATCCTTCCAAAAGCAAACTACCAAATTCAGCTCAATATCCACCAAAATCTAAACACAATTACTCATAGATCTTGAAAGAACAATTTTTAACATATGTATACACACAAACACACACTAAGTACAGGATAAAAAATTCTTGATTAGTAAAAGAATCTGCATAAGGTATCACTATCCTTGATTTCAAGTTGCACTATAGAACTGTAGTAATAAAAACAATATAGTACTGTCACAAAACAGAAACATTGATTAATAGAATAAAATCAAAGACTTAGACATTAATACATGAACCTATCTATACTTGATTTTTAATAGAGTATCGAAAATTATACCCTAAATGAAAAGACAGTATCTTCAACAAATAGTGCTAGTAAAACCGGATGGTTGCATGAAGAGGAAGGCAAATTGATCCACACTTTTCAACCTCTGCAAAAGCCAACTGCAAATGGATCATAGACCTCAACAAAACAACCAGATACATGAAAATGTGTAGTAGCCTTGAATTTATTGGCACAGGAAAAGATTTTCTTAAAAGAAACCATTAGCATATGTGCTAAGATCAACAATTAATATAGAGCATCCTTAAAACTGAGAAGCGTCTGCACAGCAAAAGACACTGTCACTCAGACAAAGCAGCAGTGCCCAGAATGAGAAAAGCTTTTTAATTAACTACACATCTAACAGAGGGTTAATACCAATCATAAAAAAACCCTGAAGTTTCAAATATCAAGAAAAAAATAACCAAATTGGAAAATGGGGTATATATCTAAATAAACCCTCCGAAAAGAGGAAACTCAAATGGCTAAGAAACAAACAGAAAGAATATTTCAACATCTTTAGCCATCGAGAAAATGCAAATCAAAACTACTTTTAGATTTCATCTTATACTCATCAGAATGGCTAAGTTTAACAAAGCAAGAAAAAACCCATGCTGGTGAGGATTTGGATTAAGCAGAACACTCAATTTGTGGTGAGAAGACAAGCATGTACAACCACTATGGAAATCAGTGTGGTGGCTCCTAAGGAAGATGAGAATTGATCTAACTCAATACTCAACTACATCACTCATGGCCAAACACCCAAGGAACACATTATCCTACAACAGAGATACATGCTGAAATACATTCAGTACTGCTTGATTCATAATATCCAGAAATTAGAAACAACCTACATTTTCCTCAGCATAACCATGGGTAATATAAATATGGCACAGTTAATTGTAATATTACCCATCCATTAAAATAATCTAAACTAAATCATGAAAAACAGAGATGAATGAACAAAACTGGAAAATGTGCATTCTGAGTGAGACATTCCAGATACAGGAAGAAAAACAGCATTTCTTTTGTTACACATCTGTATTAGCTCTTCAGTCAATTATAAATAAGTTAAAATCCTTAGAAGCACAGAGGATAGGTACAGAGGAAAAAAAAAAAGAATAGATAATTTTGGATGTAAAATGGTTAGGGTCACTGAGAGAGAAGGACCAAGTTGAGAGGAAGAAGGGTAAAGAAAATGAGGGTGGAAATACAGGAGAGGCTGCTAAAATTAAGGACCATTAAAAGGATAGTATGGCAATCTGTTACAGTAAAAGCTTCCTAAAATATAAACATGTATGAAGAACTCAACGTGAAAGAAACAGATAATGGGAGAGACATATTCCAACTGGCCATTTCTTGTCATTAAATTAAGCTTCCAGTACTCAGATTGGAATACATGTAATTGAGTTGCTGGCCAAAGTCGTCCCATGGGAATCCACCACAAAACTCCAGGCTGTTTCCAAGGCAATCAGTTGCTTTCCACACAGTGACAGTAATAGGTCCTATTGCTATAGGCAATGCCTACAGGACTCATTCGACATGGAGAAGTTGAGCTAGTGCCTACATGGAGATTTCATTCCTATGTTCTGACATCATTGGTACAAAAATGTACTCTGCATACTAGGGAAAAAATTCAAAAACTATCTAATTCATTCATAATGTTATTCTGCCAGAAAGATAAGCTAGGTCAATAGTAATGCAAAGCTTGTGGGAGTAATTGACCCATATCTGAATTGACTTAAGGACCACTCCGCATGATGTAATCCATATCTGATGCTATGTGGATGACCAATAAACTGAGTCTAGAGAGCCCACGGACCTAATGTAAAAACAAGTACTACTGTTATAACAAAAGTAAATAAATATATTACAGATAGATGATAGGATAAAATTACCAGTAAAATGACTCCTAATGATACTCTGCTATGCTCATAGATCAGAGCCTAACTCAGCCATCATCAGTAAAAAGTCCTATTGCAGCAGCAGATAACAACAAATACAGAGACCACCCAGACATTATACAAATAGTGAGAGACATTGGAACCCTCGGTCTTAAATGAGATGTCTCCCTCAAGTCCATCTCCTCAGGGCTCAGGGAAACCCGTGTAGAAGGACATGGAAAGAATGAGGGGTTGAAAGGTGTAAGAACCAGAGGGGATTGCGGACACCAAGAGACAAGGCTCCCTACACTAACATGTTCAAAGCTCACATGAACTCACATGAGACTTAGGAAGCACGAGTCGGTGTTAGGGTTTCAGCATATATATTATGTCTTCAAATTTAGTGAACTTATGAAGGCATGAGGCAGTGATTCTTGTGCCTTCCCTTGGGCTCTTTTTCTTCTGTGTGTTTTTTTCAATTCTGCTGTGTTAGTTTTGTTTTTACCTTATATATTTTTTATGATGGATTTGAAGGCTGTTTTTTTTTCTTTCCAATGAAGGACAGAAAGCTGGAGTATCTGCATAGGAGAAGAATTGCAGAGGAACACAGAGCAGTAGAGGGAGGGGAAATTGTAATAAGGGCAACTCATGTGAGAAAAAAATGTTCTCAATAAAAGGAAAGAGAAAGAATACAGGAGGATTAATAAAACCATAAATAAATATAAATTAACAAATTAAAGCACAAAATGAGCATTCAGCCTTTGTTTTATAAAATAATATACAGAGAGAAGAAACTGGCTATTTGTTTATGCCACTGAAATGTGTATTTTCCTACCTTTTAAAAATAAAGACATAACTAAGCCATATCAATTATCTCTTAATACTTTAGGACCAATCTTCTTAGTGATTATAAAGTTGTTTCAATCAAAGATTTGCACAAGGGAGTTATATATATTTGGTTTATAATATTTTTAAGTCAAAATATTTCATGCAATTAGCCGCAAGATATTTACAATCAATTTATAAGGATTGAAGATGGTTGAATGTGGCAGATGGTTCATTTGTTGAATTGATATTTTTCATCATATAGACCTGGCTTGTGAAGTTGAGAATGGATTTGATTTTCACCATCTGTACATAGATTTTTCAGTCTTGCATATTTAGCACAGTGTGACATCTAATTTGGTTACCACAATTTCTTTTCATATTTCTAAACTTAAAGAACTATGACTTACTTAAAATATTCTGTGTCATGTAACACTATTCACTCTTTAAAATGGCCTTGATTATGTAAAAAATGAAATTATTCTCCATGTTAATAACTAATGTTTTTCTGTTTTACTTTTGTTGGCAAATATTAGGAAGATATATATTAAAATCTATTAATATTGGACAAAATGGAATGCTCTTTTTGCTGTTCTTCATATTTTATCCTAAAACATTATATTTGAAAATTCAAATGTAATTTGAGTTGCTTTTCCTCCAAGCATGTCTTTTACATTTTTAAATTCTGAAACACAGACTGACTAATTTATCCAGGCTGACAAGGATTGGCAGTGTAGCTCAGGAGGGCCTTGAACATCAATTCCCACTACAGATTCAGAAGAAACTAAAAAGACATGCCTGTAGCAGCAGGCACAGTAAGTTATCAAAGTGTGAAATCACTACTTGCAAGGCCATACTAGAGAATACTTCATGGCCTTGTTGCATTTCTTATTGTTTATATTACTGTATGAAAGCTTCTCAAACATATGTAGATTTAATTTTATTGTAAAAATTTCTGAGTGGATACAGAACACAATCTCCTAAGAAACTGTGAGTAAATAACATTCACCACTAACATAATTGTTGTCAAAGAAAAGTAGTTTGTCTGCACATTTTCAAGGAATCTTCCAATATTTGACCAATGTATTTTAATTCACAATTATAAAACCTTACTTGGATGGCAGAAGATGCATTTGGTATTAGTTTTTCTTCATTTTATTTATTTTATTTTTTTGTCAATCCAGACGTTTTGGGGGATGCATGCGAAACCAAACTTCTATCAAGGTATCCAATGGGCAAAGACCCAAGTATTGCTTTCCTGGCAGCTAATTCTACTTAGACTCTGGACTGTTCAGTGAGGAAGGTATTGCCCAAGTGTGCCCCAGCTTTGCTGTGAATGGAGAGGCATTTAGAGAGCCAGTTGAATTACTGTGAGTCAGAATTGTTGTTTTGATGTAGACATGAACTGAATTCCAACTATCAAAGATAAAAGCATGAAATATCATTGCAAGTGGACCAATATTTCAAGGCAGAAAACAACCAGGTAAGGCTCAGTGAATGTCCTAAGAAACAGGCATTTGATTGTAAAAGCAAGTGGAGGAGTGTCTTACTATGAGACCAGGGATAATTGTCAGTCAAAGCTACAGTTTCTTACATCAAATCATTCTTAAAATTACCAGAGTGCAAAGCTATATTTTCCTGTTTAAATTACACAGTGGACAATGTTTCATGTCATATATATATTAACACAAATACCTTATAGTATATTACTGAATTTTTTTTATATTTTTATATTATGTAAGTTTAAATTAAACCTGGTATAAATATATTTGTTTTTCATATAAATAAATTAATATTCATTTAATGTATTAATTATTTGTTGGTGCTTAGTGACAGTCTCACCTGTTAAATTGGTATCAATAGTATAAAAACTTAATATATAAAATCAAGAGTGATGTATTTAAAAATCTTATTGTTCTGGGTATACTTTTTGAAAGTCAAGATAATCTGTTACATACATGAAGATAATAGCCATAAAATCCTGTTACTAAGTACTTGTTTAAGGATATTAGAAGCTAGAATTTATTAAATTTAGATTCATATAATAATAACTAATAAAAATCAAAAAGTGTCAATAGTGTTTATTCTATATGGAAGAGAGGGCAGACCAATGGAGAAATGTGTTCTACATACAACATCCAAGATGAATTTCTAAATTATATCTAGAATCTCCCAGTAGTACTGTGGTGATTTAAATATGTATGGCCCCCAAAGATTCATTATTTGAATGGTGTCCATAAGGCGTGGAACTATTAGAAGGTGTGGCCTTATTGTAGAAAGTGTGGCCTTGTTAGAGGAAGTATATCACTGTGGAGGCAGGGTTTTGAGGTCTTAAATGCTCAATCCATGACCACTATGAAACCCATTCATTCTCTTTGCACTGACTTTGGATCAAGGTGTAGAACCTCAGTTCTTTCTCTAATACCATGTCTACCAGGACACTGCCATTCTCCCCACCATGATTATCATGATGGACTAAACCTCTCAGACTGTAAGCCAGACCCAATTAAATGTTTCCCTTAAAAAGAGTTGCCTTGGTCATGGTGCCTCATCCCAGCAAGAAAGCCCTAAGATATGTACATATAACTAAGTAATATACAATAAAGTTCACAGCTAGTAAGTAATAATAACCTTTGCTTTATCAAAATTTAATAAAAACTCAAAATTGTTTTATTTATTGTTAAAATATTTTCCTTTATATATCCCTAATGATGCTTCTAAAGAGCCCAGTATAATGGCACAGGCCTTAAATCACAGCATTTGAGAGGCAGATGCAGGAGAATAAGTCTAACCTATTCTACATAGATTGTTTCTAGGATAAGTAGAGTTAAACAGTGAAACCCTGTCTAAGTAAGGATGATGATGATGGTGGTGGTGGTGATGATGATGATGATGATGATGGTAACCACAAACTAGTCATGAAAACATGTTTTATATAGTCTACTTGTGGATCTGTAGTAAACATATGAATAAGAAATTGGTCCACAAGAGACTAAGGGAAGAAATAAGTAATTTGGATTGTGTGGTGTAAACAGGGAAATACGATCCAATGTAAAGGAAAAGGCCATTTTTTTTTAAGTCAAAGAAAAAATTGACCATAATTCTGGTGAGTTCAAGATGAATTTTATGTATTCTTCTTGATGGAGGTTAAATTCCAAGCTCTAATGAAATAATTGGTAAGTTTTTTAAAACCTTTATCTTTCATCTAACATATCAAAACATATTTCAGTGGTGTTCTATATTCATTAATAGCTTGAATGTCTTCCTTTTCAGGTGGGGCTTGAATTAACCAGTTCTGAGTAACATAATGATATTTACCGATTTATTGGTGACTTTATGTTTTTTTAGTCTTCCTCCCTATATGTTTACTGGTTTTGGAAAAGCCCCAGAGAATTCTCCATACCACTGTGCTTTAAATAACTAGAACTTCTTTGGATTATATTTGAACATGACTAATTTAAAACATTATAAATTTATATATCAAGCTAAATAGATACTTATTAATGTTTCATAATAGTTTAGTTACCAAAGCTAAATGCATAGCAGAATGTTCGAAAAGGCTTAAATCTCAATTGGAGTATTATGTAAAAGTAGATCCTAGTTATATGGTATACTAGACAGGGTGAGACAAATGTGAGACAAATGTGACTACTGCTCCACTTTTAGGATATAAAATAAATAATTTAAGTAGACAATAAACTTAGTCAACACCACATCAGCCAGACACCACAATATTCAATAAGTTGGACATTGAAGGATGATTGTGGGAAAGAATAAAAGAAGCTGATAGTTTAAATGTAGTGTCCATAAACGCAACCTATTTTTATTTGCCTGAATTATATAAAACGTATCTCATTATCTGGGTCAATAAGAAAATTGATACTGATATGTTTATTGGAAAGGAGCATGGTATCTGTGGCAGCCATATCATAGTCTTTAATATTTGTTTAGCATTTTAATATTATGCCTCTTAAAATGCCTCCACTCTTTTTTAAATTAATTTATTTATTCGTTACATTTACATCTCAATCATGCCGCCTACATCCTCTCTTCCTGGTTCTACCCTCCTGCCCTCTTCTCCATACCCTTTTCACTGTTCCTCAGAAAAGAGGAGTTGCCCTACCCCCAACCCCAGCTCATCACTGTGGCCTGGTAAGACAGTCCCACTAGGGGGAAATGATAAAAAAGCTAGTGAGAGAGTCAAGAAACAGGCCCTTTACTAGGGCATCCATATAAAGCCTGAACTACCCATTGAGTACATCTATGTAGGGGGCCTAAGTACAGCCCATGCATGGTACTTGGTTGGTGCTTCTGTCTCTGCCAGCCACTCTGGACCCTAGTTAGTTGGCTCTGTTGGTCTTCTTGTGGAGGTCCTGTCAGCTCTAGGTACTTTTCTCCTTCCCTTCACTTTTCTTTAAGGTTCCCTATACTTCACCCAATGTTTGGTTGTAAATCTCAGCATCTGTTTCAATCTGCTGGCGGGTGCGGGTCAGCTGTGCTAGGTTCCTACCCGTGAGCATAGTAGAATATTGTTAATAGTGTCAGACGTTGCCTTTCTCCATTGGGGTGGGTCTCAGTTTCGGCCAGTCATTGGTTGGACAGTCCCTCCCTCTTTTCTCTATCTTAATCTCTCCATATCTTGTATGTAGAGTAAATTTTGGGTCAATGTTTTGTGGGTGGTTTTGTGTTTTCTTCCCTCCACTAGGAGTCTTGTCTAGTTAGAAGGTGGTCTCTAGAGTCATCCCCATATCCTCCCAGAAGCTTACTCTGTCCTATGTCTTCAGATTGTTACAGAGATGCCTCCCCTGGTGGTTTCTCTTCTTTCTGTAAGTCCTCTGTCGGCCTGCCCTCTCTCTCCCTGGGTCTGGCCTACACCCTCAGTCTCTGTGATCTCTTTCTGTCTTGTTCCTTGTCTTTAACCACTTCTTCTTTCCATTCTGTTTCACCTTCTGAGTGAGACTTAAACATCCTCCCCTGAGTCCTCCTTGTTACTTATCTATTTTACGTCTGTAACTGGTAGTATGTTTATGCTGTACTATATAGTTAAAATGCACATACAAGTGAGTAGATACAATGTGTGTCTTTCTGGGTCTGGGTTACCTCGCTCAGTTTGACCTTTTCTAATTCCTTCCATTGGCCTGCAAATTTCATGATTTCCTTGTTTATAACAGCTCACTAGTATTCCACCGTATAAATGGACCACAATTTCTTTATCCATTCTTTAGTTGAAAGACATTTAAGTTATTTCCAGATTCTGGCTATTACAAATAAAGCTGCTATAAATGTAGATGAGTAAGTGTTCTTGTTGTATGATAGTGTATTTTTAAGAAAGTATCTTCAACAAACTGTGCTGGTCTAACTGGATGTCTACATGTAGAAAAATGCAAATATATCCATATTTATCACCCTGTACAAAACTCAAGTATAAGTAGACCAAATACTGCAACATAAAATCAGATATACTAAATCTATTAGAAGAGAATGTGAGCATCAGCCTTGAGCTCATTAGCACAGGAAACAACCAACAGCTCAGATTGTAAGATCAACAATTAATAAATGAGACCTCATGAAAGTGAAAAGCTTCTGTAAGGCAAATGACACCAACAATAAAATGAAGCAGCATTCTACAAATTGGAAAAAGAACTGTGCCACTCCTACATCAACCAAGGGCTAATATACAAAATATATAAATAATTCAAGAAATTAAACACCACCAAGCCAAATATCCCAATTAAAAAATAGGGTACAGAACTAAACAGAGATTACTCAACCAACAAGTATTAAATGGCTGAGAAACACTTAGAAAACTGCTCAATGTACTTAACCATCAGGGAAATACAAATAAAAACACTCTGAGATTCAATCTTATACCTTTCAGAATAGCTAAGATAAAAAAAACCCAAGTGACAACACATGCTGGTGAGGATGGGAAGAAAGAGGAACACTTTTCCTCTGCTTGTGGGAGTCCAAATATTTAAAACTTTGCAAATCAATCTAGCGCTCTCTCAGTGTATTGGGATTATCTCTGCCTCAAGACACAGCTATACCACTCCTGGGCATGTCTCTGTTCTTAATGCCAGCTCTGAAGTTTATAAAAGAGTCATTCACTGTTTTCTCCAACAGTCACTAATAAGTTTATTCAATATATGTTAAAATGAGTAAAATATGAGAAGGAAGGAATCTGAGAACACACAGCTTTCACTAAGTCTCACTTTTGCACTTCTTCAGAGGTAAACTCTGGGACTGAAGAGATTGCTCAGTAGTTCAGAGTACTTGCTGTTATCACAGAGAACCTAGGCATACGGGAAGACCCACTTCCCATATGGTGGCTCACAGTCATTTGTAGCTACAGCCCCAGCAAATTCAACACCTTCTTCTGGCATTTCTAGGCAACAAACTCATACTTGGTACACATAATTATATGCAGAAAAACACTAATACAAATTGAAAATAACTTTAAAAGTAAATGTTTTAAAAGGTTTTCAACTTAATAGATATATAATTTTACCTTAAATATAATAGTGCATTGAATATTGAACCTTCACATATGAGTGGTACTTGTCGCCTACCGCTTATGAAAAAGGGTGAGTTAGTAGAACACGGAGAATATACACTAAGCAGAGTTCTCTAAAAATTCAAATAAGTAAAAGGAAAGGAAGGAAGGAAGAAAACGGATAAAATTTAAAAAAGAGTCGATTGCCAGCTGTGTCGGTTTAAGTGCAAATAACACTGAAGGACCTTAGTGAGGACAAACGTATCCCAAGGCGCCTGCCAGAATATGCAATGTCAGTCACAACTATAAGAATGTTAGAATGAAAAACAAAGAAAGAAGGAAAGAGAAAAATCTGTTTTTACATCTTGATAATCTCAAAATATTATGCATATAAAATTTAGAACTTTACAAAGTTGCAAATATGTTTTCACTGTGGAAAAGAAACACATCTGTTACAGAAATAGTCATTCACACCAAAATAGTTCTATTTTTTACTATACAGAATACATAGCCTTTTAAAATATACACACATATGTTATATATGTCACAGGTACAATGCTGCCATTTTTATAAATGAAAACATTTATTAGAACTTTGCTGCTGTCCCCAGCTGACAAACGCATGCACAAAACATGTCTCAGTGCAGCCTTTCTGCAAGTCTCCCTGGGCTCATTTTCATTTTAATCGGCTCTTAAGTCAAGCATCCCTGGGAAATACATGCCTGAAAAATTAATGCAATATCACATGAAGGACAATAGCTTTCAGATGGTCCTTCACCTACTTAAAAAAACAAGTAAGAAAGCATTAAAATATTTAAAATGCAATATAATCTATCATTTAATATAAACATCAGGACATCTACTAATATGGTTGAACTGATCTCACAATCTATATACTAATCTGCTTAGTATTGTTTAGCTCATTAGGAAATGCCTATAGATACACTTAATTATTGGAAATATTTTATTCTGAGTATATCAACATTAAGCAGAATAGGTAGAACCATATCTAAAAAAACAAAAAACAAAAATAAACATTCAAAATTTGATATAGAATACAAAGCGTAATGATTGTGAATATGTGGTTTAAAAGTACCTCATGAGAGCCAGAAAAAAAATTGAATACTTGTCAATGAAAAGAGAATGCTGCTTAGCAAATAGGATTTTTATTAATTCATATAGAGTTTCACACAAATTTTTTTATGATACTCATATTGATATTCCCACATTTCTCCTCAGACCCAATTCTTTCCCTGCCCACCAGAGTATTTTTAAAATATTTAATAGTCCTTGATTTGTAAAATGTTTATTGATTATATCAAATCACCATTACTTTTCTCTCTGATTTTCTCCCCAATTCATTCCTCCTTTTAAACTTCATGTCTTCTTGCTTTTTGTAATTATCAAGCTCCTGCATCAATTTTGTGTGAGCCATATACACATGGATGTATTTATGTACTGTGGCATGAACAACCCACAAGCAGCTATGTTCTTAAAAGTAAATGATGTCCTTTTCCCAAGAGGCCACACTGCTGTCAGTCTTTCTCCAAAAGGACTAAGACATCCAAGGCCCATTTTAATAAGATACATAACCAGCATTCTAATATTCTAACAATGATTAGAAGTACAAATAATAAAAGTATTGATGAAACCTTTTCATGTTAAAATGTGTACAACAAAAAATAAATAAAACAGCTTATTTGTTATGCATTTAACTCTTTGATAACCATGCATCTATTATTAAGCATAGGTATCCACAATATTAAAATAAATATTTAAAAATATCAGTAAAATCAAAGCTGAGATTAATTTTGTTTCACAATCTTTTAAAAGTCACAATAAAAAGCAGGGCAAGGTGGTACATGCCTGTAATCCCAGTACTCTAGGAGGCAGAGTCAGGTGGATCTCTATGAGTTTGAGGTCAGCCTGGTCTACAAGGTGAGTGCAGGACAGCCAAGGCTACACAGAGAAACATTGATTCAAACAAGAAATGTCATGATCACAAAAAATGGAAAACAATGTAAACTTCAGTAGAATTGTGTGTTGTTTCCCATGATGTTTAAATAAATATTTTTTAACATTTTATTTTAAGTTAGAGACTGCTTTCTATTGATTTTGAGTTCTGGCTATAGTTGATCTCTCTTAATGATGTTTTCTTATATTATTTTCTTTGCTCTAGTTTATTACGCCGTTAATAATAAGTTTGAAATCTTATTTCTATGCCACAATGTCACTATTTTGATCCAGGATTGCTAATAAAGGTAAAATAGAAAATAAGAAATAAATTTAGAATAGTGTCTAATAATGATCAATCTGCCATGCGATAAGATAAAATTAATACTTTATAGGTTATATTAAATTTATAGAACCATTAAAAAAAGAAGTAAAGAAATAAATGTTCTAAGGATAGAGGGCAAAGTAAAAACAAAGGTAGATACTTTCAATGGCACAATAATAAAAATATTGCCATTGATGTCTTATTAAGAAGTTCTAATCTGTTAAAGTATTTGCCCATAAATGTAGAGGTATATATACATCAATTTATCACTTGGTCATCATTTGCTCATCAGCTCTACTGTGGGATCCAGTTGTCACCTTTATTTCTTTAGAACATTTAACCACTTGTAATTCCTGTTGCATATGATGTTTTTTTAGTTGTTTCTCGTTTTGTGACTTTTTAAAGTTTACTGTAAGATTAAAATGTTCTTCCTTATATTTTAATAGTGAATTAAATTCATACTGTACCTTTCATGCAAACTGTAAATATCACAATTGAACACCATATTTCTGGTTATAAACTTAAAGCTATTGTTCGCGTAAATCTTGGATGAATGTTGCTTACAGTTATTTAAATCTCTACTTGATAATGCTAAAAGGCCATGTTTACTTAAAAGAAGCAAACAGGAAAATATGATTTTAAAGGATATAAAGTATCATTGATTTGCTCATCTGGTGGAATTGTTTCTTCTGAAATGAAGTGTTCCTCTTCGAAGAAGAGTAAGCTCAAAGACATGCAGAATGCAAATATTCTTATGCCAGCAATGAAACACATCTGTGAAAGAGGAATCTTCTGGATTCAACAGCATGCCAAGTGGAATGGTACATCAGGCTGTGCTAATGAGTCATCACACATTCTGGGGTGGAGTTTTCAATAATACAGTGGCCTTTGAGATGCCCATACTCCTGTTGCTATTGCCTCTCTTAGGGCACACATCTGTGTTCCCATGAATCCAAGAAAAGCATTAATTTAGTACATTTGTACTTCATCTTTTTTATTTATTCTTCTCTCATATGTTGTATCCCAACCTCTTATACCCTCCCTCATCACTTCACATACCTTTTCAACTCCCATGTCCACTTGATCCACTCATACTCCATTTCCTTTCATTAAAAAAACAGGCATTCCAGGGATATGAACCTAACATGGGATATCAAATTGTAATAGACTAGGTGCATCCTTTCATATTAAGACTGGATGAGGCAACCTAGTAGGAGAAAAGGGGGTCACAGAAGCTAGCAAAAGAGTCAGAGACAGCTTTGGTTAGTTGATTCTGTGAGCTGTGTTCTCATGGTGTCCTCAAGCCCTCTCACTCACATAATCCTTCCTCCTCCCCTTCCATAGATTGCCCCAAGCTTTGACTAATGTTTGCCTGTTGACTTCTGAATCTGTTCCCATCAGTTGCTGGATGAATCCTCTCTGATAATTATGCTAGGGTCCAGTCTACAAGATTAGTAGAGTATCATTAGGAATCATTTCAGCAACATTTTTTCCAGTTATGTTTGGCTCTATCCTAGGTCTTCAGGCCATCTGGAGATTGAAGCTTTGCCCTGCAGGCAGTTTCAGGCTTGAGGTCCTTTTCATGGCATGGGTCTTAATTTGGACCAACTCATTGGTACATCTTTCTCTTCTCCCCACCTCCCACTAGATAGATGTTTTAAGTTGATAAGGAAGAGATATGATAGATATTGCTTTACATTCAGAATTTTAGATGCACCAAGATTGGAAAGATTTTTTTCAAGGCTGCCAAATACAAATAGCCAAAACACTAAGCATGTAACATTTATATAATTCCTGATTGTTTCATGGTTCTTCTTGCTGTAGGGGGTTTATTGTATATATGTGTAATAGTATAAATGTCCATATAAACAAAACAAAACAAACAAAAGGCAAAGAAAGAAAGAAAGAAAGAAAGAAAGAAAGAAAGAAAGAAAGAAAGAAAGAAGAAACTATGAAGGCCAGGACTAAGCTTTCTTTCTGACATTTATTCAGGTCAGGATCCAAGCACATGTTATGGAAACCTCCACAGCAGTAGTAATTTTTTCCCTCGATTACCTAGTTCATTTCTGCAAATGCTTGTTTCTCTGGTGATCGTAAATAATCTCAAGTTGAAATTCATGCTTATTATCACAGAAAAGTTTGATACAGTTGTATAAAATTATAAGTAAGTTAAATATTCAAAAATAAAACAACAACAAAAAGTATATTATTATGATAAATTTTATTGCTGTGTTCCTTCAGTAGAACAATAGCATTTGTTTTCCCAAAGGCCCATGTATAGCCTTTCCAGTCACAGATTCTTGGTCACTATAGAGTGTTAGGCATAGGTTCCACATTCTAACAAAAAGTTATATATTCAATTCTAGAATAAATAACAGCTAGTTGAGTCATTGTCTAAAGAGAATTCACTGAAACCTCAAACAACCAAACAACTCAGGCTGTTGCTGAAGCCATTGAATGCTCTCCATACGCTATATCGGAAATTCTTAGCTGGAGGCCAGTTTTTTTTTTTTAGGATTAATAATGTATTTTTCTCAAAATTCTATTCTTCCAAATGGGATAACTACAAATGTAGTCCAATAAAAAGAACCACTAACTTACTTAAAAAATTATGAGTTCATTATCAGTACTTAAATTCCATATTCTTAACTATGGGATTAAATAATTCGGTTTTGGGCTCAGCTACTATCTTATTTGTAGTTCCTATAATCTGTGCTGGATTTTTTAAGAAATCAATACTTTTATGTTTTTCTCATTTGTTGCACAAGTATCACAATTAAGGGTATAACAAAGAAATGTCAGTGGATAGATAACAAAAACAAACAACTGTGACAATTAAAGACAGGCGGTCATGTCTATTGTGTCTCTTAGATAAGAGAACGGTAATGAAAACCTTTTTTTCATTATTATTGTAGATGTTAGTACATTCTCTGGTGACCTTGTGCAACACTGATCTATCCCCTCTGTGGTACACTCACTGTGCTCTATGCTTTAAATGCAAGGTGAAAAATATTAGAATGGACTTTAATACCAGTAAATTATTTTAGCTTTATTATAAAAGGCAACATTATTTTTATAAATTATTTTATGAAAATTATGGCTAGCAAATATGTAACTTAAAATAATATATGAAAGCTCACTACATGAAACATGTCACCTTAGAAAACTAATAACATTACAAAAATCTTTAGAAGTAAAATATAGCCACACAATAATTTATATTATAATTATTATGGCCAGCATTAATAATACTTTTATATCATGTGTAGATTAGGTGATATTAAAATGTATTTTATTAATTTTCACTGGCATGTGCATATAATTATGTAATATGATGAGTGAGTATGGTATAGACTGTAGCTCACTGGGACAGTGTCTGCCTGGCATGTGCAAAGTGTTGTGATTGATCCCAGCTCCATACAATATTGATGCTAACAATAGTAGAAGAATTCAAGCAGGTTCCTCCAGGAAAGGGATTTTTAATAAGTAAATATTTTACTATGTTTCCAAAGCTTTCTCTTAAAATGAGACCCAACCTGTTTTTTGAGTAATTTCCAAAAGCCCTGTGATTTTTTTAAATCATTGCTACAATTTACCTTTGAACGTATTGAAAATGCTTCCTTACAAGACTCTATATATCTGTTCATAGGAAGGAAAAAGAGCCACAGTACATAATGGAAAATGGGTTATTTCCAAAGGGGTACATTGTACAGATTTTGGCATGATTCTGGAAATGTTCCATATTTAGTTAAAACAATGCAAAACTACATTGAAAGGCATATGTTACAGATGTGCCTATCATATAAGTAATTATTTGGGGATTTTGTTAAACTTTGTATGTGACCCTTGAAAACTGTGTTTAAACAAAGGGCAAAGAAATAAATTCTTGATTTTATTGAATTGTCATTTTTTGAAAACACTATGAAACTTATCTTGCTCTGAAAAAAAGAATAAAAATGTATTTTATAATACAAAATAAAATTAATAACTAAAATTTTGCAATGTTTTGTAGTGAATCATGTGAATAGTTTCCCTATATATATATAATAAAGGCATAAATAAGTGCTTGTTAAAACTATATTATTTTGTGAAAGTCAGTCCCCAGTCTCCACTTAACTGTGGAGAATGTTCTGTCCCTTGGCTAGATCTGGGTAGGGGTTTGATGATGACTACACGTATTGCCTTTGGTTGGTGCTTTAGATCGAGCAGAACCCCTGGGCCCAGATCCACCCATCATAGTGTTCTTCTTGTAGGTTTCTAGGACCCTCTGGATCCATCTATTTCCCTATCTCCTATATTGTTCTCACCTAGAGTCTCAGTAGAATGTCCTCCTCTCTGTCCCACTTTTCTGGTAAGTGAAGACTTTCATGGGACCTGCCTCTTCGACTAGTGTCTAGTTATAAGTGAGTATATATCATTTGACTCTCTCTGCTTCTGGGTTAGCTCACTCATGGCACTCAGAGGAAGGATAGCAGACTACCAAGAAGAGACTTGATACCCTAGCATCATACTGAGGGGGAGGAGGTCCCCCTCAGTCACAGTCATAGGGAAGGGGAATGGGGTAAAAGCTGGAGGGAGGGAGGAATGGGAGGATGCATGGGATGGGATAGCAAATGAGATGTAATATGAATTATTTTATTTTTCAATAAAAATGTGTTTTAAAAACTATATTATTTTAATGTAATTATCTTTATTTCATAGATCCTACTCTATGGCAACTGATGACTAGCAACCTACTACCACAGATACTATGGTAATATAGCAAACAAATTCATGAGTATCAGCATATAATAATCTATCTGTTATTATATTTATAAAGAGTGTTTTTTAATAAAAATAAGAAAATATATTGTAATTTCAGAGATAAGTAGATAACCGTAGATTTATATAACTGAAATGAGAAAGCAATTAAAAAGGTAAAAGGATCTATATCAAAGTAGATGTCCAACAATATTTAATCAAATTAAAGGGTATTAAAAAAAGACAATCACAATTTTAATTAAATTTTATAATTTCCAATGCCACAGAACATATCTCTCTTTTTCTAATATAAATTCCCACACATTATTTCCTTTGTCACTATATTTATTGGGATTTATATTTGAGACAGAATCTTTAATCTTACTATGATAATACCTGATTGGTCCTGGCCTCCTGATTCTCCTTCCTACATGTGATGGAATCACAAATAGTTGCCATCATACCTGAGTAATTACATTTATTTAATGCTTTTATTTGTTAGTATAGAAGTGAGTTATTGTAAGTCCGACTCATTTTTTATGAAAAATATACCCTATTGCCTTTTTTACATCAAAGAAAGCTATACAACCTCTTGACAGAGTTCAAAACAAAAGAACCAACAGCAACAATAAATATTAAAAAGATGTGCACACACAAGTACAAACACTAGCACTTTGAAAAAGCTGAAGGAACTGCCTGAATAAGCCATGAGAGGATATCAGAAAAAAAGCACAATGCTCTTTCTATCAACACAGATACATTTTGCCTCTGGCAAAGCTCTGGGCATACATATCCCATATGGATGTAACAGCTCTAAATAGTGTTTAGATGAAATTTTTATTAGACTAAATGTCAACAGGCTAAATAAAAAATTTGAATTGTCCATATTTAAGTAGTATTTATTAGCATACCTACAGGGAACCTGAAAAGTTCTACATTTTACCATAAAGCATTATAATGTTCATTTAGTATCCAATAATAATGTTCTCAATATCAAAGTTTTGAATAATATTTAATATGTATCTCAGTTAGAACTTGCTTATAAGTCACTCTTTATTTTTATTAACACTGATAACTTGCCTTTATGTTATAGAAAATCCTGAAACTCTATGATTCTTTTACAGAGATAATCATAGTTTCTGCCTGTCAGCCTTTTTCTTCGATGCCTTTTTCACTGTTGTTTCTCTGAAGAATCAATCACCTTTCAAGATCAGGGGTACTTTCTGTCTTCTGCTGTACTTAGAAACTTCCATATACTCTATGTATCTCACTGAAAGGAGTCTATTTTTTAAGTCTCATCATTTCATTTAGATGCATTTTTCACGTGTTAATGGGATAGCATTAAAATGCTAAAAATTTAAATGGTTGTATTTGTTTAAATATAATATCCAGTTCTTGAAATTGATATGAATAAAATTGATCTAAAGTAGATTTACCTTCAAAAAATACACAAGATTCTCACAATTTGAATAAAAATAATACCAAGAATGTGGACTGAAAGCTACATAGATCCCCATATTCTCGTCACAGTGAATCAGAGCCCAAGACTAGAAATGTGGAGGTGCAAACTGCTGGATTCTAATGTATACATCACATAGGCAAGCTTTTTGGAGAGAAACAAGGAAGTACAAAGATGCTTCAGCTATTTTGATGAATAAGCTATCCAGCTCAAGTGCCCACAATTCTTAGACCTCTGAAACAGGTGAGTCTTGGAATACTAGAAAAAGTGCTCAAGCCTTGTGCGGATCTGAAAGTTCAGTTCTTTTGGTGGCCTATAGGATTTGGTCATTTTACTCCTTCATTCTTTATCTTCTGACTTCTTTACCTACCAATTTTCATCTCCTTTTACCTACTACTCTCCCCTTCACATCTTCTTCTTCCCCTTTCTCCTCCCTCCTAAATCACAGGGCTTAGATTTTAATTCCATTCTAAAAATGGACTGTCTTCACTGAGGCAATTTATGCTCTGTCACCTAAGGTTCTGGATTACTATAAGACAGATAGTTTAAAAATGCGTGTCTAGATAAAAAGTGAGTTTTAGAACAACAAACATTATTATTTTTATACAAGAATGGAAAGGCAAAGTACCTGAGGGGATGATATTTGAAGGATGGTTCGTCATTAGAAAATATGCAAGGGGATCCAAGATGGCGGCGAGCAGTGTGGACCGTGTTTGGAAGCTCCAGTGAACAATTCAGGGAATTGCACAGATTTCTGAGCCAGGAACACCAAGGTCCCGACACCACGGCAGCAAGAGTGCTCCACGGTTCAGAGGGACCAGGGTGCGAAGAACCTGCGTGCCCCTGCACATGGGAGGAGCGCAGATTTTCTCGGATTGGGGCAGCAGTGGCAGAGGCAACAGCCGCAGCGGCAGCACCAGCGACACCAGCGGCACCAGAGGCAGTGCCTGAGGTTTGCAGCTCAGAGCCTTCCGGTAGAGGCGATTGGTGTGGTGGCCGGTGGGAGTTGCTGCGGGAAAGGGGACTCTGGACAGGATTTGGGTCGCGTGGTGCCTTGTGACCCAAACTGGACTCGGCGGACAGTTCAGCCCCAGAGTCCTGGGTATAGCTCAGTGCACAGTGCTGTGGAGACGCTAGCTGAGTGCAGCAAGCAATTCTGCCCAAGGCACCAGCTCAGCTCAGCCACAGTTCTCCTGCTGTGACTCAGGCTGGGCGGAGCGCTCAGTTCCACTGGAGGCACTAGCTCACATTAACGAGCAGTTCTGCCAAAGACACTAGCTTGGCTCAGCGGGAACTTCTGGGGCGCTGATGCAGGCTGAGGTCAGCACGCAGATTCAGCCCAGAGGCCCTAGCTGGACCTGCTGGGCAGTTTAGGCCCAGAGATTCTAGCTGAGCTGTGCACACAGTCTCGGCAGCCTCAAAACCCTGGCTGGACTATCCATGCAGTATAGGCCCAGAGTCTCGGGCTGAATTCAGTGTGCAGTGTGGGTCCATAGACCTTGGCTGAGCTCGGTACACAATTCTGCCCTGGAGACTCGGGTGGAGCTCAGTGTGCAGTTTAGGGCCAGAGTCCCTAACTGTGCTTGGCAGACAGATTGGGCCCAGAAACTCTAGTGGAGCTTTTGGCACAGTCCCGGCTCTAAGACTCTGGTTGGACACAGTGTGCAGTTTGAATCCAGAATTCCTGGCTGAGCTGGGCGGATGGTTTAGGCCTGAGTCAATAACTGTCCACAGCATGCACTTTGGGTAAAAAGCCCCTAGATGAGCTTGGTGTGCAGTCCCAGCCCAAAAATTCTGGCTGGACCCTCTGTGCATTTTGGGCCCAGATTCCCTAGCTGAGCTCAGCAGACAGTTCAGGTCCTGAGAATCTAGAAGAGCTCGGCCCGTGGTTCGGGCCCAGTGTCCCTGGGTGGACTTGGCAAGGAATCCAGAAGGCTGTGGATACCTTGGCCTGACCCAACACTCATTCAGAGACCCAGAATGATTGCAGGACCCACAACACAAGGGATCTGAGGATCACTGACTGTGAGAGTCCAAAAAGACAGGGCTAACCTCCTTCTATCCACACCAGTTAAGTATCAGAGCTTCCAGCCTATGGAAATCGTGAGAAAACAAGTGAATCTATCATCAGACTCCCTCCATCCAACTCTGGAAGCTAACTAACAAAAATAAAGATGGCAAGATATCTAAAGGACAGTGTAAAAAGCATATGCAAAAAAACCCAAAACAACATGGTGTCTCCAGTTTCCAGCTATCCCAAAGAAAACAACTCAGAGAACTCAAATACAATGGGAATACAAGAAAATGACCTTAAATCCTAGTAATGAGGATATTAATGGAGGAAACAAATAAAATTTATAATCAAATGCAGGAAGACACAGCCAAACACGTGAGAGACATAAAAGAAGCACATAGAGTGGAACTGGAAAAATTTCAGAAAAATGCAAACAACCAGATGAAAGAAATAAATAAAATAGTTCAAGCTCTGAAGACCTATAAAGAGGCAATGGAAGAAACTCAGGAATATACAAAAAATCAGGTGAAAGCAATAAAAAAATCTGTTAAAGATGTGAAGACGAAAATGGATTCAATGATAAACACACAGACAGAAGAAAAACAAGAACGTGAGACCTCAGAGAAGAAGGCGAGCAACACAGAGGTGAGCTTTTCTAACAGAATCCAAGAGATGGAAGAACGAATCTCAGGTCTAGAAGATACAATCACAGTTCTTGAAGCAACCATTAAAGAAAATGCCAAATATGGAAAACTTCTGACACAAAACATCCAAGAAATTAAGGACAGCATGAAAAGTAGAAATCTGAGGATAATAGGCATTGAAGAAAGAGAAGATATCAGACTCCAAGGCCCAGAAACTATTATCAACAAAATCATAGAAGAAAATTTCCCCTATCTAAAGAAAGAGATGCCTATAAACATACAAGAGGCCTACAGAACACCAAATAGAATTGACCAGAAAGGACTACTTTACCCAGCAAAACTATCAATAACCATTGATGGAGAAAACAAAATTAATCAAAAGGGATGAGGAAGGACACTTCATACTCATCAAAGTTAAAGTCAACTAAGATGACATCACAATTCTGAACATCTATGCTCCCAATACAAGGGCACCCACATTTGTAAAAGATCTGCTAAAAAAGTTTAAACCACACATCAATCCCCACACAATAATAATGGGAGACTTCAACACTCCACTCTCACTGAAGGATAAGTCATTGAAACAGAAACTAAGTTGAGAAATAAAATCATTAACCAATGCCATGGGTCAAATGGATCTAACAGATATCTATAGAACCTTTCACCCAAACAAGAAAGAATATACCTTCTTCTCTCCACCCCATGGAACCTTCTCCAAAATTGATCACATGGTAGGTCACAAAGCAGGCCTCAACAGATACAAGAGGATTGAAATAATACTTTGTATCCTATCAGATCACCATGCTCTTAGGCCGCAATTCAACAACAATAGAAACGACAAAAAAGCCTACACGTACATGGAAACTAAACAACTCTCTACTAAATAACACCTGGGTCAGGGAAGAAATAATTAAAGAAATCAAGGAGTTTCTGAAATTCAATGAAAATGAAAGAACAACATACTCAAATTTGTGGCATACATTGAAAGCAGCGCTAAGAGGAAAATTCATAGCATTAAGTGCCTTTAAAAAGAAATTGGAAATGAATAGGACTTAAATCCTAATTTCTTAAGCACTTTTTTTGACTCTAGAATAGAGTTAAAAATAGTCTTGTGAATAGGTAATAAAGAACAAGAAACAGAAATACATAGCTGCTGGTTTTACTATGCTTTGTTATCACATAATAAGATTTAGCATAGGGTTTGTAGCTATGGAGACACTTTTTCACTGACAGGAATTGCATTGCAAATAGGAAAAATGAATTAGCTATGAAAGCCAGTATTCAGCCTCATTGATTATAGTTAGAACATACACCATCAACATAATCAACAAAAGAGAGAAAATTATTTAAAACCAATGCTATAAAAAGATTACAGGTTTACGTGTGGAAATAAGAAGATCCAAGGAACCATGAAATTCATTGAAATATATACTATCTGAGAAAAATATTTAATATTGCTGTACTATGTCACCGTGTAGTCATAAGAATTTCAAAATTGGCAATATTTCTAACTCTTAATTTTGTTTATGACTCAAGTTAAAATATTTGATTTTGTTATATATTTTCTATGTTTGTTTTATTTTTGAACACTGGAGAGGAAGCATAAAAATCCAATTTCCTGAAGTATCTTTAAAACCTCTCAGACATAACAGTAAATTTTGGAGCATAAGTTCAGCCCATTTAACCTTGGAATACCTATAAACTTAATTCATTTTTATTTTCTGAAGGTTAGAGTTATGAACTAGAAAATTGTATTTGTTCCTTTGGTTGAAATTGATGCACTGTACTGTTTGAATTAAATGTACCAACGTTTACTCCTAAATGTTCTTACTGCAACATCTATTAGTATGTATGTATGTATGTATGTATGTATTTGTGTATGTGTATGTATGCATGTATGTGTGTATAAACTACTTTAAGTGGCATCTCCTTTTTTCATTCATTCAAAAATAAATTATCCATATAATAATTCTGGACTGTTTGTCATCTGAGAAACATTTGCACTACAGGTTGAGGGTTTTTTCCTTTCTTTCTTTTTTCTCTTTGCACCTTTACTTATAGACATTTTTTTCTGGTTGCTCCACTATGTGGTGTTTTACCAGCTCCCACCTTGCTATTACTCCTCCAACTATTTTTAAAACACCTTTTCTATAGGATATTTCTATTTCTGTAAAACCTATTTGGTATTTATCCTTTGAGATCCCCTGAGAAGATACATGTCTTTGAAGATTCTAATGAAAGGGCAGCAGAAGTGGTAATAACAACACCTTTGCTTACCAGCTACCACTCCCCACCCCTTGCCGTAGCTAAGGCCTGGAGCAGATGTCACGCATAAATGATTTGATCTTACTACTACCTTCTCTGTTCCTCTCTGTCTTTGTTTAGGATTCCTTACTGCCTCCATATGTCCTGAAGCTTTGCTAAAATATTTGCTAGAAAATATTTTATGTATGCCCTAATTCCCATTTTGTGAAAAGGTGTTTTGCTTCTGAAAGTAAAAATCAAACTTTAGGCTTTGGTTAACACTAAACCCAGCTTGAGAAGATTTGAATATGACAAAATCCACTATCAAGAAGATTTTGAGATAATGTTAGAGTCACGCTGAAGTTTTAAAAAAAAATATACAGGTAACTCCAAGAAACTGCAGTCATCACTTAATGCTAATTAAGGAAAAATATTAATCTAAAGAAGTTAGTCTGCATTCAGAGATTTCCAGTACATTTTAGAAAGGCACAGGTCTGCAACAATGGAGACATGCCGTTTCTTTGTAACAGTCATATCAGCTGAGGATTGATTTATCTCATCAGCACTGAAAAATTTACCTTTCCACAAATACACATAATTTTAAAATTGGCTTAGTCAAATTAAAAAATTTCACCTGTCATCTTCTCATCTGGAAAGCTACTAACGTGTCCTCCTGGCATACTCAAGTAATCAAGTTTATTCCTTCTCAAGTCTCTGATGGAGTTGAAGACCAGGTAAGTTAGTTTTACAATGAAGCTTAGTTGCTTAGGAGTTAACATGTTTTTAGGACTAGATAGATGGTTTAAGTTCATAATGACAAGATGCAATGGAGATTGATTTACATTCAGAATTTTAGATGCACCAAGACAGGAAGTATATTTTCTTTAAAGCTGTCAAAGAAAAATAGCAAAAACAGTAATAATGTAACATTTATATAATTCCTGATTATGTCATGGTTCTTCTGCTATTTGTAGTTTATTGTATATATGTGTGGTAATATAAATGTATATGTAAAAAATAAAAATTGTTAATTAATAAGAAAAAAGAAAAAAGGATTTTCGCCTGAATTAATTACAAGGTAAAGACTAACTCAAAGACCCTTATGGATATACTAAGTGAGAGCAGCTATTGCCCAGGTCATTTGAAGCATGCTTGAGATAACTTTCTGTAGTTCAGAAATTGAATTAAAATCTGTGGTGATTTGAATAAGAGTGGTCCCACAGGCTCATACATTTGAGTGCTTAGTCATCAGAGTGTTGTGCTACTGAGCAGGATTAGGTTGTGTGGTTTTGTTGGAGTAGTGAGGTCCTTACTGGAGGAAGTGTGTCACTGGACCTGGGATCTGAGGTCTCCGATGCTCAAGGCATGACCAACAACTCTTTCTTCCCTCTGCAAGCAGATCGTGATATAGAACTCTCAGCTGCTCCTCCAGTACCACATCTGCGTTGGTGTTACCAGCCTTCAGCCATGAAGACTATGGACTGAACCTCTGAAACTGTAAACAAGCATCAATTAATTGTTTCCTTTTATAAGGGTTGCTGTGGTCATAGTGTCTCTTCAAAGAAATAGAACACCGACTAACACAAAACCTACGTCTTTATAGGGTGTCCAAAGCCTTGTCTACCTTGTCTACCATAGCCTGTATTCTTCTATGCTATGCCTAATTAAGGTGATTTATTATGCACTAAATATGATGCATTGCACTTAAAAGTTACCATGAATACCCTTCCATAATGTGTTTAACCTATTTATAAGATAATATAGTGATATGGTTCAGTATTGATATAGGGCATAGTGTCTCTCAAATGCTTCACTCAAAAACTACCTGCAAGAGTATGAATTTGAGGTTTCCTGTAAAATGAAGGAAGAACAGGAATGGGAAGACTCTTGTTTTCAGAAACACACCTAATAAAAATTTCAAATAGCTGTTAAAATGTAACACACCTTGAACAAATCAAAATGAAATTTAAAGACAATGATCCATAATATTTTGTGATATAACTTTCATTTTCCTTTACCTTAAAGTTTAAGTCTTCTTTGCATGTCCTGGGAACTTTTTCCTTTCCTAAGAAGAGAAATAAATTGAATAATTTCCATATCTTAATCATAGCATAAGATTTACATGAATATTGTCCTTCATGTTGCTTATTCAATGAAGCAATCGCAGTATCTAGAAGGGATAAAAGGTGAACTCACAGAGGATATTAGGGCTAGTTAAAGTGATGGCTCTGGACATTTTGGGATAGGAGGGAATAATGGACAGACAGAGATTGCATACTGTAGTAGAAAATAATTTTCAATTAAGAGCTTATAATGAACTACCTTTTTTTTTCATGAAGTGACCTTTTTAAAAGTGAGGAGGCGTGTGTTTTTTTTCTAAGCAAGAATATTGCATTAACAATTGTCAACCTGCAATTAGAAGAAGAGAAGTCTTTCAATTCTTGTAACTTTCCACTAAAACATTGGCACATGAAAAGAAGTACCCTGGACAGATGGGAAATTAGCATGTCATAAAAATCTGTACTAAACTGGCTGCTGCTGTCAATCTCAGGCAAGTAATTACATCACAATTCCATTTCATAAAAAAATTGTCATGTACTTACAATACAAAATAGTATGTATACACTAGACACACAAAAAATTATTGTTTACCAGATTAAAATTAATCCCTTTCAAATAACTCCATTGGCATTGAGACTTATAAAGCATATAGTATCTCATGATAGTTTTTTAGTTCATATATTTTCCTATTTGAAACATATTCCATATTTACACATATATGTACATACTTATAACAAGATGGTGCTCAACTACTGCATAAGGGTTCCATCTTCAGTGAACCCTGTCCAGCAAAACTTAGCCTGGTTGTCAAGCCTTCCCATACATACTACAACTCCACTAAGTCCTAAGGACAAAGAAGCAGAAGGGGTGATCTAAACATGATTTTTAATAAGGTAACAAACTTCAGGATAAAAGCTAAGTATCAGAAGTCCAATAACTTTTTCTGAGCAACATGTTTGGTGCTATTGAGTAGAAATTCTAATTAAGCTTGGAGAAAGAACACAGATAGTCCATCCTGTTAGCTTGAATGATGTTTAGTATTTAAGGGATTTGAACAATACTTTTCTACAATTCTCTGGCCTCTCCAATAGCAGCAGAGATCATTCCTGGGCAAAACTCAAAGATATTTTGCTTCTTTTAAAAAAACAAATTTTTCTTTTTCTTCTGTGTCTAGGACATCAAGTTCCTACCAATGCCACTACTAACAATTTAGACACTAATATTCAGATGGATTTATGTTGGGGGGTGCTAAGACTATAGCCAGTTTACCTGACCAACAGTAATGTTACAGTCAATCCAAAATGATGCCTCACACTGCTAATAAATGTTTCAGGACAGAAGAACATACTCTATATGTTTTTTTTTTCTTATCATTTCACAGAACTTATTTCTAACTTCATGAAATCCAAAGAAGTTCACTTCTTACTTATTATAACAGATTCCATAGAAACTGTCCTCTTGAAGAAATGAGTCACTAAGATCTCGCCTGCAGAATTTGACTAGGTGATAGAACTTGGGGAATTCAAGTGAAAAAGTGAAATTAAAATGGAGTGAATTAATACTTTGAAAGTTTCTTCCACCACCCTCTACTACTTGCATATGCAAAAGAAGATGTTCACTATAAATTCAAATGTAGGAACACGTCAATTGAACCCCAAGGATAGATTTGTAATACAAATTTTCTTCTCAAATAAACTACGTTTTGATCACTGTGACCTTTTCTGTAATGAAAACTTTTCCATAGTTCAAAAGTAAAATATTAGAGTGATGGGGCTGTTCACACACTAGTTCAGTCTTTTCAATTAGGAATATCTTCAATATATTTTAAAATGATGAAATAATATCAAAACAAATCTGAATTTCATACATATTTTCGTATCTATAAATATATAAGGAGATATAAAATATGCATGTATTATACACATGATATGCAAATGTTTCGCTTCTTATATTAATGACAGCAATATGACAAGGATTGGATTATATTCTCCTGTATTCTACTTAGAACTACTTAAGATATAGCAAAATTAATGGTAGAGTTGGTAGTACCTACACATAAGCATCACATTCTTCTTCTGAAGTATTAAATACATTAGCACATATATTTACCAATGAATATTTCACATCTGCGTCTATTCCATTCATGCACTGTGCCTTGAGTTTGCTTTCAAAGTCTCCTAATGTGATTTAAAATCTTAGTTTAGTAATCACTAAGAGTTAAGTATACAATGGGGTCTATTAAATAAGACATTATTACATTTTCACATATGTATACATATAAATACATGTGTGTTTGAAAATTAAAAGTATTCATGTAGCATAATTTAAATAGCTGTTTGATACTTAATTATGATTTGTGAAAATTTAAATGACAGCTGATATTTGGTCTGTAAAAATGTAGGCTTTGAAGAAGATACTCGTGTTCTTGTATATAGACTATGAGCATGATTTTCTATTTAAAAGAAAACATTCTAAACAGCTTATGATAAATATGACACTTTTTGATTTCTTCAGCACACATCTTAGAAGTAAAAAAAAAAGTTACAAAACCATTGCCATCACTGTAAGGAAATTCCCACTTCTAGTCAATCTTGAGCTTCCATATGCCTCTCTTTCAGCATCTCAAAGAGTGTTGATGGAGTGAAGGATGAGGCACTTCACTCACTTTCACATACCACATTTTCATATTATCCCCATGCCATTTTATACACTCTATCTTGAGCAACTATGACCACTTTTCTTCCTGTTTCCATGGGCATATTTATAGATTTTAGTTGTTTTTTTTTTTTCTTTCTTTACTACTGAACATATGGGAGAGTGTTCTGGTTCTATTTAGTTTTTCTCTTTAATCAATATTAACTTTTAAAATTTAAACATGTCATTTTTATATAAATAACATACTAATACAGAAAAAACAAGACTAACTTTGATTTCTGACATTTATTTATTTTAAGATGATTTCTTTATTTTTCAAATAAAAGAAGAAACAGAGATATAATTTCTACCAATATATACAGATAAAGATAACTGATGTAAAAAAGAATAAATATACATATCTCCACATATAGAAGCATAATGTGGATACATATATACATATACCTATGTGTATTATAACATATAATATGTTTATATATAACATTTTATCTAACATTCCTTAATCATATTCAATGTACATAGCACATGCTAGATTTATGACAGGAATCTCAGGTTATTTGAAACACATAAAAGTAAAATGTACCATCTGGATCCTTCTACTTTGCTATTCTCCCATGATTTTCTCATCTAAAGTCCCAATAGTATGTCCTCCCCTCTGTCCCAGTTTCCTGGTAAGTGAAGGCTTTCATGGGACATGCCCCTTGAACTAGTATGCAGATGTAAGTGAGTATGTACCATTTGAGTCTTTCTGCTTCTGGGTTAACTCACTCATTATGATCATTTCTAGCTCAATCTATTTGTCCACAAATTTCAGGTCAGAACAATCTCCACAGTTGAGTGGAGAGTGGGATATGATTTTCTCACATACTCTGGTGCCTCACATTTAACCATGTCCCCTGGAGGGGGAGACCTGGTGGCACTCAGAGGAAGGACAGCCGGTTACAGAGAAGAGACTTGATACCCTATGAGCATATACAGGGGGTGGTAATCCCCCTCAGGAACAGTCATAGGGGAGGGGAATAAGGGGAAAATGGGGGGGAGGGAAGAATGTGAGGATGCAAGGGATAGGATTACCATTGAAATGTAACAAGAATAAATTAATAAAAAAAAGTTTAAAAAAATGAAAAAAAAGTAAAATGTACAAATTTAGTAGCATTTATAAATTCCTAGTATTCCAAATTAGGTACATTTTAAAATTATCCTGAAAATATGTTAATGTGTGAACCTAACTCTGTTAGTGATTTTATAAGTGGTCAGTCACAACATCAAATATCAAGATCCTTAAGGCAGTGATAGAATACATTTTAGATAGAGAGTTATAAAAGTAATATGAAAACTGAATTAAAAAGATCACAGTTGTCTTCTGTTAGAATAATGAGGACAGAGGTGTCTATTAAAGGTAAAACTCATAAATAAGTTCAATTTTCTAGTTATACAAAAATAAACTGCCTGCTATAGTTTTCTTCTTACTGTGACAAAAGCAGAAGAAGTGGAAAAGGTTAATTTTGGCTTACCACTTGGTGGGCAGAAGTCATGCATAGTGAAGAAATCAATGGAAGAATTGAGAGGAAGAGAATCACATACCATCTAAAGCCAGGAAGCAGAAGAAACATCAGGCAACAAACACTCCAAGCTAAAAAACTCCAAGTCCTGTCCTTTTATTTATTTGTTTGTTTGTATTTAAATTTTTTAATTTATTATAATTTATTCAGATTACACCCCAACTGTTATCTGCTTGTATCTTCTTGTTCCCATCGTCCCTCCCTCTTTTCAACCCTATTCACCTCCCTTAGACCTCCTCTCACATCATATGACCACAGATATCAGGCCGCATCCTGATAGCCTGCTTCCTCTTCCTCTGTATGCAGCCTGTCCTTGTAACCAAGGGGAAGTGATCCAATCGGGGACACCAGAGTTCATGTCAGAGGCAGTCCCCACTCTCCCCACAACCATAGAGAATGAGCGGTCCATTGACTAGATCTGAGCAGGGGGTCTAGGTTTGCTGCATGCATTGTCCCTGGTTGGTGCAACAGTTTGTGCAGGCTACCCTTGCACAGTCCAGAGCTGCCAGCCTTGAAGGTAACCTTGTGGTGCTCCTGAACACTGTGTGTCCTTGCATCATCCCCATTATTCCATAACACTCTCAGCTCTCCGCTCAGTCAACAGTAAGTCCCAGCATTTCTCTGTCCCAATGACCCACTGGATAGAGTCTGTCAGAGGACATATATATTGGGCTAATATCTACTTATATGTGAGTATATACAGTGTATGTCTTTCTGGGTCTGGTTTATCTCACTCAGGATAATTATTTCTAGTTCTATGAATTTGCCTACACATTTCAAGGTTTTCTTGTTTTTATTTTATTTATTTATTTTTATTTTTTATTTTTTAGAGGTAACCACTCCAATTTACTTTAATGCATCATGTTGCACATAACTAATACAGGCAAGTTTATCATTTTTAAAGCTAACAGCAGCCAGTTTATGGGCTATACATAGTAGGATGGATACAATTTTATAACTTATCAATTCTAATACAAACATACTATATTCATTCAGAGTTGGAGACTATAGGTAAATGCAAGTCATGTACGAACTTCCTACTTAGTTTTGTCATAGCACTATCTGTGGTTTCAATCTCTTCATTGCCAATAGTTAACCATGCTTCAGAAACATAAGATGAAAATTCCAGAAAGCTGCTGATTTTTCCTATTCAGACATGAGGTTTAATTTATAAATTGTTCATTGAAAGAGATGATGCACTAATAATAAATAGAACAGTTAATGATGACAGTATAGTTGAGTAAAAGCTATATGTGGACTCTCAAAAAGTATGATATTATACCCATCTGTCTCTTTTCTGTGAGGATGTGCTAGCAGCACAATGTGTTCTGGATGAGGAAAATGGCATAGGCATTGTAATGTCGCTTCTTTGTGAGGGTTTTCTTGTTTTTAAAAGCTGAGTAGCATTCCATGTGTAAATGTACTACAGTTTCTTTATCCATTCTTTGGTTGAGGGACATTTAGGTTGTTTCCAGAATCTGGCTATCATGAAGCTGCTATGAATACAGTTGAGCCAAGGTCTTTGTTGTATGGTGGATCGTCTTTCAGGTATATGCCCAGATGAGTGTAACTGTGTCTTGAGCTAGCACTATTCCCAATTGTCTGAGAAAGCATTAGATTGATTTCCAAAGTGTTTGTACAAGTTTGCACTTTCACCAACAATTGAAGATTATTCCCCTTTCTAGACATCCTGATAAACACCTTCAGCAAACTGGCTATTTAAAAGATCAATTTAAAAAATCAGTAGGCCTCCCATTTACAATTAACAAATGGGTGAGAAAGAAATTACATCTTTCACAATTGTCCCAAAAATATAAAGTATCTTGGTGTAATTCTAACCAAGCATATGAGTGACTTGTATATAAAAAAGGTTCAAATCTCTTAAGAAAGAAATTGAAGAAGAAATCAAAAGATAGAACAATCTCCCATGATCATAGATCCAGAAGATAAACATAGTAAAAATGGCCATATTACCAAAAGCAATCTATAGACTCAAAGCAATCCCTATCAAAATATGTACACAATTCTTTATAGATCTAGAAAGATCAAACTCAACTTCATATAGAGAAACAAAAAACCTAGAATAGCTACAAATATAGGTATTTCCTCATCACTTCTCTATGTCAAAAACACTGTCAAAAGTTGTAAAATTTTATAAATACCATTTCTTTCAGCTTATGTCTTTTCCTGAGAATGACCTTATTTACCTCTGAAGCCAACCGCCTGAGCTGGGCTGCCACTCTTCACCTCAGCATTGGTGTCTTCCAAGCTGCTATCACAGTGGCTCATTAAACTGCATTTCAGCATGCTAGCCTCTCTAAAAGCCATAACTGCAAACTCTCCCACATTTCTTCAGCAAGTCATTTTGTTCCAAAGGCCTAAGAACCAAATGGCAGATTCAGCCCAGGGGCTGCCTCCAATTTTCTATGTTAATTATACTTGTTGTTACTATGAAAAAATATCTGATTAACAACTTAAGAAAGGAAATGTTTATTTCAGCTTTGCTTTGAGAATGTGCTGCACATCATAACAAGTACTAAGAGAGTGAAAAGAAATGGGTATTATATCCCTAGTCTTCCACCAGCCACAACTTTCTCCTGAAGAGACCACAGTTTTTACAAACAATATTAACTAAAAGTTGCTATACACAAGACCATAAGGCAGACTTCACATTCAAACTACAAAATTATGTACGTAGTTAATAACATGCACTCCAGAAATATGTAAAACCATACAAATATTAGATTATTAAAAGCAAAATGTTATTGTTAAGGCCTCTTTGCATTGCTATCTAAATACAATTTTGTGAAGGCCTAATTTCCATATTTCCATATTTTTTACTTCCAGACACTTAAATTAATAGAATAAGCCGTGTAAGAGCATATTGTAATTTTCCTTTGAAGAAAATGATGTTAACCTATGAACAAATTTAAGAAATGAAGTAAGGTAATGTAACTGCCTTTATTTAGTAAGACTTAGCCAATTAAGACAATTGGCAAAGTCACCAACACAAATTTAAAGCTGATATCAAAGTACACATAAGCAGTACTTACACTGTTCACAGTTTCTTCAGAAGCATGGCTTGTAAAACTTCAAAGCCCATATAGTCAATAATGACTAGTAAGTATTTTTGAAAAACCAGCCTTCTGAGAAGAAAAATCACATTATTTTCGTGAGTATATGAAGCTCATTGTGTAGCCCCATAGGAAAGTGAAAATAATCACATTTCCTGATGCTACATTTAGCAGAGAATATAACAAATTTCTAAGTGCTCCGATTATTAAAGATAGTGGCACTGATAATGAAGTAGATTATAACATTTTCTTTGAATATAAAAATTAGAATTTGCATTAAACAAAGCCATAAGAGTTTGGATTAGCAGGACCTCCACAAAGAGACTATCAAGGCTAGCAAATCTGGACCCAGAGGGCCTGGCACAAACTGATGCACGCACCGAGGACATTGCAAGCAGAGAACCTAGAGCCCCTGTTCAGATGTAGCCTATGAGCAGCTCACTCTCCCCATGAGAAGGGGGCAAGGAGCGGAGGACTTCCTCTGACAAGAACTCTAGTGCTGAGATTTGATCACCACCCCTTGCTGGAAAGGCCCTGTGGAGTCACAGAGGAAGGGGATGCAGGCTATCCAACTAAACCTGATAGGCTGTGCTTAGTGGGGTAGAAGAACCTAACCTGTCTGAGATCTAGGGGAGGGGAATAGGGAAGCAAAGAGAGGGAGGGAGGGAACAGGAAGATAAGAGGGAGGGGATAGCAATCAGGATGTAATGTGAATAAATTATAATAATTTAAAAAAGATTTTGGACTAGTGTACGCTGTACGATCTGTTGTTTAAATACAAAGTTTCCTTCTGAAATAGACATTTTGGCCCTCACAATTCTATGTTGGAAGACCTTGCTGTTAAGGTCACAGTCCACAATCTGGGTAGCTCTCTGTGTTTGGCACAAATCGGAGGATTCCCTTTCTTAGCGGGGCTTTCTCTTCTCTGTCTGACCTTATCTCTAGGCACAGATGCTTGACCTTGCTGGAAAGATGACCCTGCGCAGAGCCTCCTGAAAGAACTGCATGAGTCAGCACACGAGTCCCATTTCATCCCGGTGCTCCTGTGATAATCAGTTACTGTGTTAGGACCAATCACTCCTTCCCACCCATAACCCTAAGAGACCTTATATAGCTTACCCTTGAAACAATAAAATGAGCTGCCTCTCTGTGCTGACTCCTGGAAGTCTTCTCCTTTGTACTCAAGGCCACGCAAACCCCGTTCATTGCTTCTGCCCCTTTTGGCCTCAGGCGCCAGTGTCCAGTGAGCCTTGAAGGAAGGGAAGACCACAGTTCTACACATTTAAGCTTTATTTTCTATATTAACTTATATAATTACTTCCAATACAATCGTATTTAGAAGCAGCAGTGCTCATTTATGTTGTTAATTTGTCTTTAACCGTGTTTTTCTAATTTCTTTCAGTGTTTGCATTGTTAGTCAATAATTCTAGCTTTTAACTTTTAACAATCTTTTTTTTTTTTTTTTTGGTGTTTTTTATTAATTTATTCAATGTTTATTTGAATTCCTAAAGCAGACAGACATGTGAACTGATAAACAATGGGTCTTGGCTAGGTTAAAATATATGTCCCAGTTGCTAGGTTCCCCCAGTAAGCCAGGCAATGTTTTTTATGATGGCTGAGAGTTTACGTTTGGTTTAAAGGCAAATGGACACAGGTACGAAAGTAAGATGAGGGATTACAGACAGGGAAAGGATGTCAGGCTACGTTTCTATAATGCCTAAGGTTTTAAACAATCTTGAAGAAGCTGTATGTGGGATGAATTCCTCCAGTTTCTTTGTGCCTGTGTTTTCAGAATTCTTAAAACTACACCTCTTTGAGTCCATTTTACGCTACTTCTGTCATAAGTTATTGTTATTCAAATTTCACAATTTAACCAGGTACAGCACGGTTCCCTCCCCTTTCTCACTATTACTTTTCATTGGGCATGCATTTTGCTCCACCACTATAGAAGAAAGGCTAGAAAAAAGCCCAGACTACTGGTGTTCTTTAGTAATTTACAACCAATATCATGAACATATTAACTTAATTTTGCCTTAAATATAAAGTTAGAAAGTGTCTGCCTCAAGTTTATAGCTTATGATAATATAAGGAATTTGTATCTAAATAATATAAAACAAAATTAAAATAATTAGTGAATTATTTTCAGTAACATGAACCATAAAAGAAAACAAAAACAAAAATCCCAACAATATAAGATTATAAGAGGAGATAAAATCTTTAAATGTTCTTTGTAACTTTAAAATTTGTAATGTACTTCTCATTCTAATTAAAATAATGTTCTCACATATAAAATCATAATTTTAATCATGATTATTTTTATTTTTTATTTTATATTTTATACTAGTCTGAAATGTGAGATTCAAAGGTCTTCAATTTCCAACTTAGTTGGAATAGCTAGCAGACATAGCATATGACTATATACTAAGTGTTGTTTTGAGTCTATTTCCCTTTTATTTCCAATTTGAGAATTTGTAAACACTGTATCCATATACATCAAGAAGAAAATGACTTTTATAATTACATTAAATTGTTGTTATTGCTTGGAATTTGAAGTGAAAGTAAAATAGAGATATGATCAGAACAAGTTGTCTTGACTAAAGCAAAAACTGTTGCCCACATACACACAAATAATCTCAATTACATTTCTCTCCTGAATGTACTAATGCCAATATACTCACATGTTGGATCAAATTAAGTCTTACTGAAGTTAAATAAAAGGCCAAGATCATTCAATAACTAAGAAATAATGCAAAATGTTTAAACCAAAGGGAACTCAGTAAAATCAGTAATACAACTCCATAAAAGATCTTGCTAAGATCACATGAGATACTCTTAATGTTTACTTATGTTAGTGACAGATATGCAAATATTTTAAATACTTTTGAAATTCTACCTGAATTCATTCCTATGTGCTTTGTTTTTCATGAGCTTCTAAATTATTTAATGTCTTAATATCTATTATATTGTGTTCTAGGTTATAAATAGGTGATAAGTATATCATCAACATTTATAGAGATGTTACTAACATATAAGTAATCATTGTATATATTAAGAGCCTAAATAATTGGTAGACATGGTGACACATAGCTGTAATACTATTTTATTATAAGGTCGAGGAAGGATGATCATCTATATCCACAGTGACTCACCTCATTCTGATCAGGGCCTTTCAAACTAGAAGGCTCTGTCCTATTCTATGTCATGGTGTGATTAAAGGAATCTCTCAGTGAGCACAGCCCTGAGCCCCCTTGTTAAAGCTCCACAGTCTGATTCATTCCCAGTCTCTGGACCTTAGAAAAAAACATGTCAATGCTGCAGATATTATTTGGTGTTGCCATATCCCTCTGTACTGAAAATCACAAATGCTTTCTTTTAAAGCATTTTCCCAACATGCAAACGATTCCTAAAGTCAAATACTTACTACATACCATTTGTTAACCAGTATAAGATGTATTATTCAGAATTTTTATTATTTACTCTATAAAAATTTAAGACTGAAAAGGCCACTATAAAACCTTATAGAATACTTGTTGTTTTGGATGTGCTTGTTATCATTCATATAAAGTGAATAAAAGAGAAAAATTAGACAAAAATACAAGCTAATATATTAAAATACCACAATCAAATATTTTCAAATTAAGTATTTAGGAGGCTAAAATATTTGTTATAAAATAAAAATAATTCCAACCATAAACATAAAGTAATAAATTATATAGGGATTATAATTTTGACGTTTTAATTATCTTAATTATGTTAGAATGATGTCCTCATTAGTTAAAGAAGAATTGAAAGTAGAGCACTTCACATCATGCAGATAATGAATATGGGTAATCAAGTCCCTTAAATAAATGTACTTTATTACACAAATTATTCACCTCAATTACCAACTTGGCCTATTGTATTCAGATGATCATCCTATTCTCGTGTGTGCAATTATCTTCCATAAGAGTATGTAACTAATACGGTAAGAAGGAATCATCTCAGTGTTGATGGATTGAAATTTGTGCCCCTGTGCTAATTGATTTTGGTGCACCACGCTGCTTTATGTTTTTTTCTGGAGGATCATGACTTCTTCTGTCTGATATCACCTAACATTTGTGCCAAAAAAGCCTATCCCAGAGCTAGTGAATACTACGTCTTCTTCAAAGATGCTGAATCGAACAAGTTGAGGAAATGTAATTAAATGATTCATGTTAAAAGAACCAAAAGCAATCATTTATACTCAGAAGAGGGTCATATCATTTTTTTAGAGATATGAGAGTTTTAGATTTGAAAGACAAAAACATACTTTTAAAACTTGCAGTATATAATATGGCTTAAAACAAATCTCCTTCCACTGGAGATAAAATTCACCTAAATACAAGTCTAGAAGGCACACATGAAACTGACAATAAATGGGACAATTCATGGAATAATACATAATAATTACTTTGCTAAAACCATATAAATGGAGCAAGATATCTGAACGTACTATCTGATATTTATAAAATGTAATACAATTTATATGTTACCAGTTAATATTGCCATTATAAAACATGGATTTAAATCATATTACAATATCTATCCATTACACTTGTTTGTTCTAAGCATAAAATATGTGCATGATACAGTCCTAATGATCAATGAGTAATACCAATGAAATCAAAACCCAGGCACACATCATTGTTCAGTGATACCTTATCACATAGTTTCCATAGAAATTTCTACCTTAGAACATTTATGTAAAGCATCTAAAAAAACCCACAGATATAAAGGGCAATTGAGGGCAAGTCACAAATCAAGGAAACAGTATTTTCTAATTCTATTTTTCTATGTTCTTGCATATATCCTCATGTGATATGGGAGCATTTCTTTACCTGAAATCATTTGCGTTTGCCACTTTGTCAAAACAAAAGTTGAATGTGTTAGAATTTAAAATACCTAATGTGATAATCCTGGGATGAATTTAAATGTTGGTTTCATAGAGAAACTGATCCAAGAGAATAACTGTGGGTTCTGAACAATTATTTTATATAAAATATGAGGGGAAAATAACCAAACTACCTGTGATGTGATATTTTTATTGTTATTAATTTAAGGGATATAAGAGTGGTATATTCTGAAGAACACATTTCTCTTTTCCACATTCTGCATTGTCCTGCATTCTATTATGCTAAGTTGATAGGGTCAAAACAGTGATTACAAGGTGACACAGCAAATCAAATGGCAAAGGTTATGAATCTCCCACTGGAGAGGTATTTCACCATTCGTCACCCATCCACTGACCTATGCTAATGATCTGTGGTACCATGCTCTGTGTCTCTACACTGCATGCTCAGGCGAATATTTTAGATGTACAGAGAAGCTCCTCATGCGTACTTAATTAATTCAACTTTGTGGTCACTTGCTTGTAACTTCCTGTGGTTGTAAAGAAGCCTGATCTATATCAGTATAGTGCCTCACAACTGAAGTTACTGAGCAATGGAGCTGTTGCAAATTCAAGTCCAATATGACTACATAATGACTTGCAGCCTACATGCAGCTACGTAGTAAAAATCATTTCTCAAAATTCACAGAGGGAGGGAAGTTGGAGAAGACTGAGAAGAAAGAAAGATGGGGTGGAGGGAGAGAAAGAGAGACAGAGAGAGAGACAGAGACAGAGACAGAGAGACAGAGACAGAGAGAAACAGAGAGAGACAGAGAGAGACAGAGAGAGACAGAGACAGAGAGACAGAGAGAGACAGAGACAGAGAGAAAGAGACAGAGAGACAGAGAGACAAACAGATTGACCTTAGGATGATAGAAAAAGATTAGTTTGAAGTGTTCAAAAGGAATCTGGTTAATAGATTTAAGAGAAGTTACACAAATTTTCTATCGTTCAGTAACAAAGTTAGAAAAAGCAGAGTCAGAAATCCTAGATAAAAAGAAAAATGAACTAGAAAAACTTCACTGAATGTTTAGTGAATTTTAAACAATTGCTAATGAACACTATACACTATTTTTCCACAGTCTTAAAGGAAACATTACTAAATTAACGAGATAACAATAAATTTTTATAAAATAATTATCAACTATATTTATGAATTCCCAGAATGTTCAAGGAAATTTAGGGCTCAGATAAAATTTTGAAGTAATTTAGAAGTTAAAAAGAAATTGGCTTTCAAAATAATATTCATGTCTTCAGTGTTAGTATTTCTTGAGCATTTATCAAATTATCCAGAAAGAGGTAACTGGTGGTTTGGCTCTGTGGTTAAGGATGCTCATTACTTTACCCTGAGGACCAGAATTTGGATCTCATTGCCCACATGAGTTGGGTCAAAAACATCTCTACCTATAGCTCTCTTTGGGCATTTGGGTCCCTGTGTACATATTCACTGAAACACAACATAAATAACAGTAAATATAAGTTTTAAGCTTATTGAAATTCTATACACACTAATCCTTTGCCACTATCATTAAAATTAATTTTAAATAAATATTTCATACTATTATGTTTTTATGAAACAAGTGGCTGAGAATTTTCAATTCATTTAGTATAAAGAAAACACAAAGTGAGTGTCCCCCAAAATGAGTTAAACACTGGATCTGTGTGTATGCTGAAGCAAATTTCCTTTGCAATTATGCATCCAAGGCTACAGGAAGTGTCAATCAGTTAGGCAATGTTACCTTCTATGTCTGCGCCCTTTGCTCTCATCATTAGGTCCATTCTTGGTTTATAACACTAACCTAATTGTACAAAGCCTGTCATATATGTGTAATAGTTTTTAGATTTCTGCAGAGGGGCAAAATAAGATGAAGCTGTGATGGCTTGAATGGTAACATACACAGAATCAATACCAAAATATATAGTATAATACAGATGCTAATATAATATTAATACATTATTTTAGCATTAGTGTACATTTAACCAACATTTTTATTAATTTATTCATATTACATCTCAGTGGTTATCCCATCCCTTATATCTTCCCACTCCTCCCTCCCTATCATTTTCCCCTTACTCCCTTCCCCTATGACTGTGACTGAGGGGGACCTCTTCTCCCCGTGTATGCTCATAGGGTATCAAGTCTCTTCTTGGTAACCTGCTATCCTTCCTCTGAGTGACACCAGGCCTTGAACTCTGTGACAGTGTCTGTCATAGTCTTCCCCCTACCCAGTGTAAGAATCATTTTACTAAGAATGCAGCAGGGGTTGTTAACACTTTTAAAATGTATATACATGAAATACTATTTAAGATTGTATTATTTTGTTTTATATTACCCTCAAAATATATTTTACTGTATCTTTTATTCAGTTCATAGCACAATAGTATGTGTAAGATAGTAGTGCCATGCTTACTGTTTGTTCTTTGAATTTATTTTCTTAAGCAGGGTTTCTCTGAGTAGCCTTGGCTGTTCTGGACTTGCTTTGTAGACCAGGCTTGCCTGGAAATCACAGCAATCTGCTTGGCTCTATATCCCAAGTGCAGGGATTACAGGTTTGTAGCACCATGCCCAACCAGGGAATAGGTTTTTAAAACATTATTTTATTTTGTTCATATACATATATACGTGTCAGTGTCTCTGCATGCCTCTTGTTTGTAGATGCCCACGAAGTCCAGAACAGGGTGTAAGATCCTATGAAGTTTGAATTGCAGGTAATTGTATGTAGCCCAAAATGAGTGCTGAGAAAAATCTTCTTCTCCAAGACAAGTGAGTGCTCTCTTTTTATTTTTATTTTATACATGTACATTTATATTATCACACTATGTACAGTAAACTACCTACAGCAAGAAGAACCATGAAACAATCAGGAATTATATAAATGTTACATCCCTAGTGTTTTGTCTATTTATATTTGACAGTCTTGAAGAAAACATCTTTCCTATCTTGGTGTGTCTAAAATTCTGAATGTAAATCAATATCTATCATATCTCATCTTTACCAACTTAAAATATCTGTGTAGACCTAAAAACAACACAACCCCTAAACAGCTAAGCTTAGTTGTAAACCTAAGCTATCTGGTCTTAACCAATGAACCAGATCTCCATTAGGAACTCCCTTATTAGCAATAGGGAATTCCTCTAAGTTGTTACATTGCTACAATTTCATCAGAACCTAATTTATTCTTCTTATTTTATTTTATTTTTACATGTACATTTATATGATTACACATATACACAATAGATTACCTATAACAAGAAGAACTGTGGCAGAGTCAGGAATTATATTAATGTTACAGTCTTAGTGTTTTGGCTTTTAAGATGGTCTTCTTTTTTTTTCCCCAAAGTTCTATCTGAGTTTTATGAGTTTATGTTTTTCTGCCTTCATTCCTCTGTCAGACAATTGCCTCTATCATTTTGATCACATTAGATGTATTAGTTTAAATGTGTTTATTCTACCTGTAAGATTTTTAGCTGTATGTGTTTATTTTAATTTTCACATGCATTGACATGGCACTCTTCGTGTCAGAATATTTTCATTATGGGTAAAGAAAACACTCATGCATGTGAATAACACTGAACAAAGCTTTAAAATATTACTTTGTCTTCATCTTTCTTTACTACTATACAGTTATCTAAATCTAATATATGAATAGTTCTTTTAGCGATATTACAGCCACCATGATCTCAAAAAAAAAAAAAAAAAAAAAAAAAAAAAAAAAAAAAAAAAAAAAACCTGTCCTGATTTTCTGCCATGAAGTACAGTGCAACTGATTACAGCTGAAATCTTAGGCTCTGCTACTTCTGTGTACATTACATTATAACAAGAGAATATAATAAGTTTTGTTCAAATATTTCCCTAAAATCAATTTTCGCTTTGCCTTTTCTACAGAGCTCCAATGCAGCAACCTAAGCTGTCTCTCTGGAGTGTGGACACCTTCCAATTGGAAGTAGTCTCATCATGCCTTCAGTCATCTCACATGCACTCATCTGTTCATCCTGCTTCTCTCTAATAAAACTGTTCATAGGAATGTGTCTTCTAAGCTAGCAACTTCTATCAGACTTGGACTCTACTGATAATCAGATCAGCAGCCATCTATCTCTGGCCACCAGCTAAACAGTACTCAGACCAAACTTCTTGCAGTCTCTGACGTTTTCAGTTTTTACATATTCCATATCCAACTTATTAGCAAACTACGACCATTATAGATACAAGATGTTGCTTAAATTGAACTAACATACATTTTGTAAAACGTTTAATTTCCTTGCAAACATTTTCCTCATCACAAACACAAATACAATTCTCATAGTGTCTTCAGGCTTTGGTATTCGTATATCTAGTCTCTGCAGAGCTGTTGTAGTCTGAAATATTAACTATATTACCATTCTCTGGCTATCAAATTTTTAGCTTTATATTTTAATCAAAATGCAACAAAAGCTCTTTATTATACCCTAACCTGGTTCCCCATGAGTGAGTGTCTGAAGTCAGTCCCATACCATGTTTATCTTTCTTCATTCTATGAATGAATAAAGGTACTACCTATTAAGAAATAGGATGATTTGCTTCCCTCCTTCATTCATGAAATCCTAAAGCCTAACCTTAAAAAGTCCCCTAGCCAATTTAAGCTTCTAACTAGGAGTGTTCTATAAGAATATCTATTTATTAATATATGTTAATATATGTGTAACCTTTTTAGTATAGTCAGGGTTCCTACTTTTTCAGCTCTATCACCCTTTTGTAGAAAGTGGCACTAAATTTTTAAAATTACATTTACCATTGGAGTGGGCTAATACACTTGGTGTTGTAGGAAAGTGAGTCTTTAGCCAGATGCCCTTTGGACTCCTAGACTTTCACCTTAGTGGCTACCACTATATAGGTGCTCAATTATTTGAAAATTAAACAGACTTTTATTATATTTGAATTTAGAGTTACTATTTTCTACCAGAAATTATATATAACTACACACTACAAAGGTTCCCAGTATTTATAGCTCCCATTATTTGGGAGGCAAAGAAGATAACTTCTCTTTTTTTAGTCTTTGAATAACTCAAGGTAAAAATGCCATTATAGTTCAGGAATAGTGTAGTTTACCATTGTAAAAGTATTCAAATATTTCCAAGATGTTGCTAATTTCTTTAGCACCTAATGTGTTTTTTGTTTATTTGTTTTTTGTTTGTGCTGTTTTGTTTTGGTGTGTGTGTGTGTGTGTGTGTGTGTGTGTGTGTGTGTGTGTGTGTG
>OU015751.1:83797582-83813843 GCA_907169655.1 Acomys percivali | reverse complement strand
TGTGTGTGTGTGTGTGTGTGTGTGTGTGTGTGTGTGTGTGTGTGTGTTTGATACAAGGCTTTTCTGTGTAGCCTTAGCTCTTCTGGACTCTCTTGGTAGACCAGGCAAGCCGTGAACTCACAGCGATCCACCTGCCTCTGCCCCCCAAGTGCTGGAATTAAAGGCACGTGCCACCACCACCCAGCTCTAATGTATATTTCTTAACTGACATAAGACTTTTTTTAAATTTAAGGTTTTCTACTCTTTTGAGCTGTGATCCCAGATATAGACATCTGAAAAAAAACTTTCTTCTTAAAGTCAATAATGAAATAAACCTAAAATAATTTGTAAATCTTACTTTACTTACCTCTATTGGATAATGAAGCTCAATAATATTAGAAACATGCACATTCTAGAAATCTAATAGTGGCCTATAATGTTCCCTACAATAAAAATAATAATGTATTTAAAAACCTTCCTGTTACTCTATATACATAACAAGCAGTGATTCACAATATTCTTATACTGGGATACTTTAATACGTTTACTAATGTTGGGGTGACCCACAACCATAAAATTATTTTCATTATTATTTCATGACTGTAATTTTGCTACTGTTATGAATCATAATATAAATCACTGGTATTTCAAATAGTTTTGGGAGATACCTATGAAAGCAGAAGGACCCACTGGTTTAGAACCACTGTCCCTTAGGTAGAAATGCAGATTAAATTTTACTGGTTTCTTCATTAATTTTTCCTTTGATATTCTGACAGTTTATTAGTTACTATTCCAGTTGTTGTGACAAAATAATTTAAAAAAAAAACAAGTTGAAGGACAAAAAATTGATTTTTAGCTTAGAGTTTGAATTGATACAGTCTAAGTTATAGGGAAGGTATGATGGGATAAATTTGCTCATATCTATAGGATCAGTAAACAGAAACACTGAAGCTGGGCTCAGAATATAAGCACTAAGACCCACTCAGAAAACAATCAGGAATTATATAAATATTACATTCATAGTGTTTTGCCTATTTGTATTTGGCAACCCTGAAGAAACCATCTTTCCTATCTTGGTGTGTCTAAAATTCTGAGTGCAAATCAACATCTATCATATCTCATCTCTATCAACTTAAAACACCTATCTGGATGTAAGAACATCTTAACTCCTGAACAACTAAGCTTATTTGTAAAGCTAACCTATCTGGTCTTCAATCCCATCAGAATCTTGAGAAGGAATAAAATTAATTACCTGAGTAGTGGTTCTTCTTGTTGCAGGTAGTTCATTGTATATATATATATATATGTATATATATATATATATATGTAATAATATAAATGTATATGTAAAAAAGAAAAAGAAAAGAAATACTACTGTGTCAGGATGCTGGTTCCCTCTGTTTGATCCCCTTGTACATGACAGGCTTTCAGTCCAGTGAGAGCTCTGACTGCTAGGTGGGTAAGTATGGCTGGTCCCATGACCCACTGCTGGAGACAATTCTTTTAAAATCTTAGGTTACTCTGATTGTCTCTATGATCAAGCCTACATATGGTGATACAGACTATGTAAAATACTACACATTCGGAAATATTATCTAATAGTTTTCAAGTAAATTTGTTTTTAATTTTTAAAAAATCCACTCAACAATAACTACCTTGCTCCAACAAGTCACTGATACTCAAAAGTTCCACAACTTTCTATCATAGCATTGCTACTGGGGAAGAAATAGCAGGGTGTATAAGCCTTTAGTGGATATTGTACATCTAAATCATTAGAGCAACTTTTTCTTTATCACTAGTAATAGCTGTTGGTCTTCAGTCTTATTTCTTAACATTACTATGGATAAGGAAACATTCATTCCCTAGTATTTGAATGATTTTAATATTTTATTTTCTATATCACATTTGAATTATTTTTTATTAATTTATTTTTGTTACATCTCAATGGTTATCCCATCCCTTGTATCCTCCCATTCTTCCCTCCCTCCCATTTTCCTCTTATTCCCCTCCCCTATGACTGTTCCTGAGAGGGATTACCTCCCTCTGTATATGCTCATAGGGTATCAAGTCTCTTCTCAGTGACCTGCTGTCCTTCCTCTAAGTGCCAACAGGTCTCCCCCACCAGGGGACATGGTCAAATGTGAGGCACCAGAGTACGTGAGAAAGTCATATCCCACTCATTTTAATGTGTGTGTGTGTGTATGTGTGTGTGTGTGTGTGTGTGTGTGTAGGAGCATTCACGCTGCAGCACAACACAAATGCAGGGTTCAGTACAATATAGTTCTTTCTTGCCAATATTTTCGATCCAGGAATAAATCTCAGATCATCAGACTTGTGAACAGCTCATCTATCTGCTAAGCCATATTGCCTACCCAATCAATCTACCAGTTATCTATCTATCTATCTATCTATCTATCTATCTATCTATGTAATAGTCATCCACCTATCATCTACATACTTATATAATAAAATTAAGTTTTACTGAGCAACATATTCTTGTTTTTTTCCATAAATATATAATATGGAGTTTCATAAGTCAATGTTCTTCTTTGCTTATTAATACGTACAATTCATTGAATAATTTATGCTATACTAATTTTCTTTTGTAATAAAATCAGCTGCTTTCTATATTTTCCATTATCTTTAACAATTTTAATAGTACTTTATTATTTTAATAATTATTGTTCCTTTTATTTTTGTTTCCTTTGCTTTGGTGTTAGATTTAGAATTCATAATATTAGCTCCAATCAAAAAAGGTTAGCTTTAAAACACATTGTTTAAGCGTATCTGATATGCTAGAAAAATAAGGCTGTGATTGGACAATTTATAAGTACAAGCACTTTCAAGAATCTAAGAGGTGCAATGTGTAAGTGGCAGCAAAATCTCTGTCTATTGAGATGCTCTATCCTTTCTGGAGGTCATATTTTGCTATGACCTCATTGTGACAAAAAAACAAAATAGAACACAAGTTCCCCCACACTTCATTTTTTGTTTAACAACCCCATGTACTAAGGCACAAATATCATGAGTTATCATCCTCAATATTACAAATCAAATGAATAAGGAAAATAGAGTAAATGAATCTATCCTCTTATCTTTGAGAATATACATGAAATAACCAATCTTAAAAGCAATCAAACCTAACAAATTCAAAAAGAAATTTGAACTTCTAATAGTTTTACATCAACTACAAATGCTTAATTAATATTTTAAACTTCTCGATTAAAATTTAGAGGTGGCAGAAGCTTCCAATGTCCATGTAATTATTCACTGTTGATTTCTTGCACGCTTCTAATCAAGTTGGTTTCGGTCATATCTCTCCTAAGCTGTCTAGACATTTATTTACATCATTCATTTGCAAAAAAGAAAATTAAATTCATTTGCCAAAATCTGCATTTTTTTCTGTCCCCCATGACCTATGTATACACAGCTGCTCAAGTTCTTTACAGAACACACCCAATATATGTTGACTGCATGTGTGTATAGTCTTAAATTTATACAGTACTTGTAAATAAAATAGAGAAGAGTTGTCATCCATCACGTGCTCGGCAACCCTTTTCTGTGTGGGGTGTTGTCATATTCTTAACTAAAACACTGATCTTGGTTGGATTCTATCAGCCCCTTGCAGCATTGTTGTACAATTTGAAAACTCACTGGAATAGTACATTAACTTTTCTTGGTTTATTTCAGTCTATTTACAGTACACATGTTTTTCAATTTTTCATAACCTTGATTGCTCTGATTAGTGATCAGTAAATATCTGTTAGATTTTGTTTTTGTTGTTGCTACCACTCTTATGATTAGATAAAAGACACACATTATTGGGAAGCATAGTACACAAGGTTTGTGCCCTTTTCTTTCAGGTATTGATTAATTTAGATATGTCATATGGTGATGGTTGCATAGCACATATAGCTCTTTTAAATGAAGTGGGTTCACAATAATGCAAGTTATTTTTAGCATGGTAAGTATTTATGGACAATACTTTCAGAAAATATAAATATTGTATCCCTATTTATAGCTTTCTTCAGCAATTTAATATTTAATCAGTACCTTTTACTTTAAGTAAATTCTATCACAGGTACCCTTGCCCTGGTTTCCTATATACATTTTCTTATTTGCTCATAGTATGCATAATTTTCTTTCAAATTTCTAAATCACATCTTTGTAACAATATGTTGTATCATTATTTAAGTTTTCAGTTTGTTTTTTTTTTTATTATACGTTTCTTTGGTTTCTGTTGTTGTTGCTTGTATTTTTGTTGTTGGTCTCCAACTATTTAGTATCCATTATATATGAACATTGCTACCTCAAAAATTTATATTTTATAGAGAACTGTTCTGTTGGAGATGAATATTCATATGGAGCTATAGAGGTAATAGAAAACTATATGGGCTCTAGGATGCACTTAATCATTGTCTTATTATAATATATGTTGTATGTGTAAGCAGATCACTGAGTAGAAAAAATTCTTGATATGAAAATAATCCACCAGATTTCACATGAAGGAGAGATATAACTAATTAATAAACAGAAAAATATTTTAAAAGACATACAATTCTGGCAATAAACAGAGGAGTCTGTATTAAACACTTATCTTTTTCAGATGAAATGGATAAATTCCTGTTTAATTCTCTGCCTATACATTTTTTTTCCAGAAGTACTGTGATTTAGACTTTTTATTGCTTGAGGAAAATTATTGAATAACCTCTTTAGATACAGAATTTTGTGGGCATTTGTTGTTCTTCAAAATCTGGGACAAGGGCAAATAAAGAGTCTAAACATCTGGGGAAGGTAACAACAAAGTGAAAGGGGTGGAGAACCCCATGGCTACTACAAGTCACAGACTTAGGGGAGGAAAGACAAAAGCTTATACTCATGCTTACATGTAGGCTTAATTTACTTTAAATATTGTGCATGTCATAAGCAACAGTAAGATATGCACAGGGACTAAACTGCACTGTTGCAGTAGATGCGCACATAGAGACACAGGTAATGCACCCGATTGGACTCACTAGCTATTTCTTTCCTTTGCAAAGCATAATGAACATAAATGAACAACTGTGGTGTTTATGAAAACCAGAGTTGTCTTAAAAGGCCTAAGCAAAGTTGAAACGCTAAAAATATTTGCTGACAACCAGGTGTGAGTGACACAACTGTAAAAGCTCAAAAATAGAAAATCAAAAGTATTTAGGAGGATCTGCATTTAGACATCTTTACAAGCCACTCTGACTTCACACTTCACCTTGAAGGAACAGCAGCTGGAGATTGTAGCGGTACACTTTTAGAAAAATAAGGAGATATGTGTCTGTCCTGAAAATACTGGTTTGAACCTGGGGTCTGAGCAGCCAATGCACAATTGTTGTAGTTTAATACATCTAACGTTCAAGCAAGAATTTTATTTTCCAGTTAATCTACATCTCCTACTTCCAATAGGAAAACAAGTTTTCACCTTCTGTTTCACTCTGAGCACAGAGGGAAGTGATTGCTGTATGTGCTGAAGAGCTTTATTCAACTTCACAGAGGGTGGAGTCATCTGAGAGGAGGAATCCACAATTGAGAGAATGCCCTCATGAATTCAAGCTTTAGACAAGGCTGTGGGCGAGTGATCTGGGAGGCCCCAGCCCACTATGCATGGTGCCACCCATGGGTTCCTGGTCAGAGGATCACATAAGAAAGCAGGCTGAGCAAGGCATGGGGAGCAATCAGTAGGCAGCACCCCCCATGGCCTCAGTATCAGCTCCTGCCTCCGCTTCCTTGTCCTGCTTCAGTTCCTGCCCTTGCTGCCCTTGGTGAGCAGCTGTGATATGAAACCATGAGTGGAATAAACCTTCTTCTCTCCATATTGATTTTGGTTATGGTTTTTCATCACAGAAATGGTAAAGCTAATTAATACATTATATATACTATACTAAGCTTTTGTTGTGCTTATCGTAATTATTTTTTCTCTTTTTGTTTGGATTTCTATGTTTTATTGGATCCTGTTAATTTCTGCCTCTTTTTCAGAGTCATTTTATCAAATGTTTCTTCTTCTATATTTACATTTATTGATTTATTTATTTGTATGTGTGTCGTGTGATTCTTGTGCCATGGTACATATGTGACATTCACTGCGCAACCTGAAGCAGTCAGTTCTTTCCTATCACCACACGAATGCCTTGCATTAAATTTACTTGGTCACAGATGACTGCAGGCCCCATACCTGCTGAGCTATCATTAATTCTCATTCATTTTCTTAATGTTATGATTTTGTGGCATGCTTCTATCATCTCCACGGGGGAAAAAGAAGATTTAAAAAATATATAACCAGGAATTTTGTGTATTTGTGAAAATTTTACTAAGCAGCCAACATTTCTTTAGTATTAAAAAACATAATCAACTATTTTGGTAGATTTACACAAAATCTTGGACATGAACAAAGAATACTTCTAACATTGTGAAGTTTAGTTTACACATTTTTCATAATCTGAAACTAATTTGTTTCGTTGTTTCACTTTTGCCAAAACATTTTGTTAGCATGCTCTGTTTTGTTTAAAATAGATATGAGACTGCTAGTTTTTGCATAGTTAAAAGACTTGGAAGCCAGATTCCAATTCACCTGTTTGTGTTTGTCTCTTATTGCAGTGTCTGCCGTTGCCAGTCGACTCATGCTTTCCTCCCAGTTAATAAATTACACAGTGACCTCTGTTGCTCGAGACTCCTTCCTTCATTGTGCTTAGAGGAATTGTTTGTGCTGCATGGACCCTGCAGTTCTTGCTCCCTTCACAAAAGTGTTTACATTAATGTGTTCTGATGCTTTTACATACATATTTTTGGAAGGTATTGCATCAAGGAATTCCAGTCTTTTCTAATTCTTCTTTATAAATACTTGACTTTGTTCAACTAAACAGTGGCTTTTATTATTATTATTATTATTATTATTATTATTATTATTATTATTATTATTAAATTCAGAGGATAACTCTGTAAACATCTTAAGCAACTTTATTTCAAAATCACTCAGAACTAGTCAGTTTCCAATGTTTGACTTGGAAACCTTCTCAGGAGCACTCAATATTTGTTACACATGCAAATTTGCCTTACCTGTGACAAAGAAACCAGACATTTGACTGACAAAAGCAGATATTGTTCAATGTCTACTGAAGGGTTCTATATCTGGTAAATTCAACATTACAATATTCGTGCACAAAGTTCTTGGTGGTCCTTCAATATCAAAATTAGTTTCAAATATTTTACTTTAAGGGAAAACATACAGGTGTACTGAATGAACTGCACTCAGTCTTACTTATATGGGCATTAAATAGGGAAATTGAGTGATATCATCACCAAAGTTTTAAAAGTTGAAATATGTTAAATATCATGACTTCATTACAGAAATCATGATTTCATAGTATCAGTGAAGAGAAACGCCATTCTATTTTATCTTTCACTTTGTCACTGCTTCATTTCTGGCATGGCTAAATAATGACTCAGTAATTGGACATTCTTAAAGCATCAGGATGTTGGTTCTGGCTCATCTTCTCTGCACATACACTTATTGAAATCATTATATTTACTGTTAAATGAGGTAATGTGTTTAATAAATGCAAAGCAACAAAGGGAAAATCCAGACATTGTGACTCCTAGTAGCCATTATTATTAAACAGCTGAGTAGTTCCCAGGTCCTGTTGATGACAGTGTGCCCCATGTTTATTTTCCTTCAATCATAATTTCTTGCTATGTATTTTCCTATGGTCATCTACATATGCAAATAATGGAGCAATGGCCTTCAATTCAAATAGTATTTACAACACCCAATTTTACCCAAAATGCAACCAGTATCCTAGAATTCTGGCCAGCCTGTCCTTTCCTTTACCTCCTTATTGTATTAACTTTTCCAAAAATATGCCTTTTTCTCTCCAACTTTTACAATAGTTGTGTTGCCTGGCTTTAAAAATAAACTGAGAACAAAAATAAATGGCTCTTCCTTGCTGCACAAAAACCATCTCTATTGGTTTACTTTTATATATTCTCCTTTATATATAATGTGGACAATGTAATGTTATTTCATTACAAAAATGAGGATTTGGGGAGTTACCTATATCTCCGTTGATTTCTTATTGTTAATTTTCTTTAAGTGTCAGAATCTAAATCATACCTTTAGTATATTTTTTACAAATGCATCAAAATATATGCCATATATCAGTTATTACCAATTGTTGCTGTTTTGTCAACTTGAGGTAAGCATGGACAAACCTATAATGAAGGCATTTCAATTTCATGTGCTGCCTCCATCAGATGAAATTATGTACACATTTATGGAGATTTTTCTCTGTTGCTGAATGACATAAGTTTACCCAGGATACTGGTAGTGATGCTGCCCTGTGGCTGTACTTGAAAGGTTTGGGGTTAATGGAATAACAACACTGGAAAGGAGAAACAACAGACACATGAACATCAGTCTATGCATTAGAATCAACAAATATAGTAGGTGCTTTTGATACATCCGTCTTATCTAAAGAGCAGTCCATGAAGATTCATACTTGTACTAGAGGAAGACATTTCCATTTGCGTGCATCTCAGCTGCTGAGATATTTGATGTGTCTGTGCCATTGTCAATAATACATATTCACTCAGGAATTCATCTGCCCTCATAAACCTTGGGTAGGTGGGACAGTGCTGTATAAAGTGCAAGGTGAGCCAGCTAAGGAAGGGAAGCCAGTAAGCAGAAATACTCCTTCATGGCCTTCGCTTCAGTTCCTACCTCTGAGTCCCTGCCTTAAGCTCCTATCCTGGTTGGCTTGGATTTGGATTATAACCTGTAAACTGAAATAAATTCTTTCATCTCCACGTTGCTTTTTGCACTGTGTTTATCACAGCAATAGAGAAGGAAACTACACACCAACTAATAAAGCATCTAAGAAGAAAAGTGTTTGCATATATGCCTGTTACAAATAAGTTTTAGTTAACCATAAAAGTACACACAAATATGCCACAGTATTAGAAATGAAAAATGGATGTTATGAATACATCTTTATTAAAATTAAGGCTAATCATATATGGATCATATAATATTAACTTCACTTTTTCAATACTAGAAGATAATTTAGTTTTAATACTTATTCTATATTGCTTACTCAATTTCAGCATTTTTCAAATTTATTGCAAACAAGGTTTACCAGGGAAAATTCAATTAAGTAAAAGCTTAAGTTTGATTAATATCATTATTTCTAGTCAAAGGAAACAATTCTGTCCTTGGTTTTCAACAGAATGGGCAGGATTCTGCTGCTGAGTAACAACCTTCTACAACATTAGCAGCTGGAGAGCACACCTGTTTACTTTCTCACAGCCACACAGATCAGAAATCCACATGAAGCCTGGCACAGTCTATCCTCTTCTTAGAATAGGAATCCAGTTGTCAGCAAAGAAATGATCCTTTCAGAAGGCTGAGACTATACTTCTGGGCCACCCAGGGAGAGATGAATGTCCTTTCTCTTGGTACTTATAGGAATGAAGCCACGTTTTCCATGCCAACTGTCAGCTGCTGTGTGGTCATATTTCCTGGAAGGTCTCATTTTATATAATTATTTTTTGTTGCCCCTGTTCAAGAGCAGCTGTCCGCACACTTGTCACCTTACCATCCTCTCCGACTGATGCCACAGCTCTTTAGTCACAGTGGGAGTGCCCTGCTTTCAAAGCTTCATGTGATTACTTTGAGGTTATTTAAACAGCAAAAAATCAAGAGGATACAAATTGGAAAGCAGGAAGTCAAAGTATCACTATTCACAGATCATACAATAGTATACATAAATGACACCAAAAATTCTACAAGTGAAATCCTTTAGCTGATAAACACCCTAAAAAAAGTGGCTGGAAAAAAATTAAGTTAAAAAAATCAGTAGCCCTTATGTATACAAGCAACAAAAGGGCTTAGAAGGAGATTAAGGTGTAACGTCCTTCACAATAGCCACTAATAATATAAAGTATCATTGTGTAACTCTAACCAAGTGAGTGAAAGACCTATAAGACATGAACTTCTAGCCTCTGGACAAAATATTAAAGGAGATTTTAAAAGATGGTTTTAGAGGATGGAACAATCTGCCAAGTTCATGGGTTAACATAGTAAAAATAGCCAGCTTATCAAAATCAATCTACAGATTTGATGCAATCCTCAACAAAATACCAAAACAATTCTAAACCTTATAAGGAAAAAACCCAGAATAGATAAAACACTACTGTACAATAACAGAACGTTTGGAGGTATATCTATCCCTGATTTCCAGCTGTACTAAAGAGCAATAGTAATAAAAAAATACTTGGTATTGGCATAGCAACAGACTGGTAGATCAATGGCCTCATGTTGAAGACAAAGAAATAAATCAATACATCTATGGACACTTGATTTTTGGCAATGAAGCCAAAACTATACAATGGTAAATGATAGCATTTTCAGCAAAAATACTGGACTAAATGAATGTGTACATGGAGAAAATGCAAATAGATCTATATTTATCACCCTGCACAAAACTCAAGTCCAAGTGGATCAGAGACCTCAACATAAAGCCAGATACATTAAACCTATTAGAAGAGAAAATGAATATTAGCCTTGAACTGATTAGCACAGGAATTAACTTCCGGAACAGAACATCAACAGCTCAAGCTCTAAGATCAACAATCAGTAAACGGGACCTCATGAAACTGAAATCTTTCTGTAAGGCAAAGGGTTAATAGAACAAAACAGCAACCTGCAAATTGGGATAAGATCTTCATCAATCCTACATCAGAGAAGGCCAATATCCAAAACATATAAAGAACACACAAAAAAATTAAGCACCAAGAAACCAAAGAATCAAATTAATAAGTGAAGGGTACAGAGCTAAACAGAATTCTCAACAGAAGAATCTCAAGTAGCCAAGAAGGTTTTAAAATAATGCCCAACATCCTTAGTCAGCAGGGAAATGCAAATCAAAGTTACTCAGATTCTCTCTTATTCCTGTCAGAGTGGGTAAGATCCAAAACTCAAGTGACAGCACATGTTGGCTAGGATGTGAGGAAAGGGGAACAGTCCTCCACTGCGGGTGAGAGTCCGACTTTGCACAGCCACTTTGATAATTGATCTGGCACTCTCTCAGAAAATTGAAAATAGTTTGACCTCAAGACCTAGCCATACCATCCCTGGTTATATACCCAAAAGATCTTCCACCATATAAAAAGGGCAGTTACTCAACTGTGTTCATAGCACATGGTATATCTACACGATGGAATACTACTCAGCTATTAAAAACAAGGAAATCTTGACACCTGCAGTCAAAGTGATAGAACTAGAAAAGATCATCCTGAGCGAGGTAGCCTTGACCCAGAAAGGCACACATGGCCTGTACTCACCTATAAGCAGATATGAGCCATATAGTGCAGGCTAATTATACTACAATTCACAAACCCAAAGAAGATAAGTAACAAGGAGGGCCCCAGGGAAGATTCATGAATCTCACTGAGAATAGGAAACAGAAACAACAGAAGAAGAGGAGGAACAGGATAGTAGAAAGAGTGTGAAGGGAAGTGAAGGTGGGGATCTGATGTGGGGTAAGGAGGAAGGGCAGTAGGTCATGCAGGACCACAAAGGGGTTGCAGAGGGAAGATGGCCTGGGGCATCTCTGAGATAGGCTGGAGAGCTAAAGCAAGGTAGGTTCCTGGGAGGATACGGGGTTGACTGCGGCTGTTACCCTTGCTAGTGGTAGACATGGAGACTGGAGAGGCTGCCCTCTAACCAGACAGTAGTCCTGGTAGAGTGAGGGAAACAACAACTCACTCACAAAAAACTTCCACCCAAAATTTTCCCTGCCTACAAGATGTGCATGGATAAATAAAGAACAGACGTTGAGGGGATGTCCAACTAATGTCTGGCCACACCATGCAAGAGAGCCAACCCTGACACTATTAAGGACACTCTGCTATGCTTGCATACAGGGGACTAGCACAGCTGTCCTCTGAGAGGCATCACCCAGCGAAGGACTTAAAGAGATGCTGAGATTCACAGCCAACATTGGGTAGAGCACAGAGAGCCTTGTAGAAGAGTGTCAGGAAAGATAGAAGGACACAGAGGGATCAGGAACTACACAAGACCAACAGAGTCAACTAACTTGGATCCAGTGTGTCTTGTGGAGACCAACACCAACCAAGGACCATGTATGACCTAGACCTAGGCCCCCTTCAAATATGAACCAGATGGCCAACTTGGTCTTCATGTGATTCACTTAGTAAGGGGAGGAAGAGCTCTCTCTGACAAGGTTTTTTCTTACATGCTTTTAGATCACTTCTCCCTAGTGGTGCTGCCTTGCCAGGCTACTGTTTTTGAGGATACGGTCAGTCCTGATGCAGCTTGAAGTACTGGGAGGGGTAGGGAGGTGGTTTCCCTTTTCTGAGTGGTAGGGGAGAAGGGATATAGGGAAGAGGAAGGGAGGAAGAGTTAAGGAGGCATTTGCAGTTTAGAGAAAAGATGAGGAAACCTGAGAGACCTGGACCCTAAGTCCATCATGCATTAGCTATAGCAATGTAGTATTCCTTTACTATGTGACTCTCAGGCTAGAGTTGTCAAAGTGTGTTTCCGTGGGATACAAATAAATTATATATTTTTTATATATTATATATAATATATAGTATAATATATTGCTTTTAACTCAAGAAACTTGGAAGCAATTTTACCATGCAGAAAATTAAAGAAGAATTATTACTTTCCATCATTCATAAACTGTTTTTATCTTCCTTATCATTTATTCCCTATTTTTCTACACTGCCTTCAATGTCCATGTATATGTATGTAATCATTGTCTACCAATAGATGTTATCTGTATGTATAGATACAACTACTGATAAACTTTTTCTACTGAAAATTAAAAAACATGTGTGAGGAAGGGCAGTATGTTCACACTAAAGCGAGATGAAGTTCATCAGATCTTTTGGATCTTATATTATTGGTGATTGGGAGCTGCCTAACAAAAGAATTGGGAACCCATCTCAAGGCCAGAACCATTGCCTAAGTAGTCAAAGACCACATGTGAGTGTCCTTGGTCACATTAGCTAACTGCTTTATTTTCAATTAATAACACTACTAGAAATGCACCTGCACTTTATTGAGTTACGCCTGTTATTCTTTGTAATTGATGTTGTTTGGCAGTGGAAAGGGAGACTAATGTAGGATTGAGGGCTTTGCTTGTATAATTTTTAGAAAATACAAGAAAAGAAAGGGCTCATTGTGGTAGTTATACAAAGAACATAGCAATCATTTCTTGCCTATTTTGGTGAATAAACCTTATCTATTAAAAGCAAAGGCTAGCTAAAGTATTAAGCAATCATCATTTAAACAGCAACCACCTCTCCTACATAAGGGAGAGCTGTGTGTTAATTTTGTGGTTTATGATAATGTTTCTTCTCATGCTTAGGTGCATTAGGAAGTGCCCTCTACTTGTCACATTTTATCACGGTCTCTGAGCAACATTGTTGGAGGCCAGTGTTCTGTGAGCCTGTTTATATCTGATAAGCAAATTACTTGTCCTAGAAGCAAGTGCCAGGCCATCTTCAGAATGTCAAGGGCTACTGCACTTTCTGTATTCTTTCTTAAATCTGATGTGCTGAACATCTGCTCCTGTGTTCATAGTAATTTCACAAGATATGAAGGGTGATCCAATTAGTTGTGTAAAATGTCTAAACCAAGTCTTTGCCTAAATCAGTTACCTGCTCAACCATTATCTGAATGAACAGACCAATTTCATTTTGAAAGTCTTTAAAATAGCACTAGGAGTACACCTCTCAATTAAATGTCTATTAAGGAAATAGCACAGGTTAACACTTCCTATAAATTACTCAAAAGTGTTATCCAAAATTTCAAATGATAGTAAAACTAAAATAATTTATTAACCTAAAATATAATTTATATACTATGCTATATATATTTTACATACTATATAATGCATTACATATAATATGACATGTTATATACTATAATTAACACTGTATATATAGTATATATAATGTTGTAAATATATAATATGAGTCCATAATATAGTATTCAATTTTTAAACACCATTATGAAATTTTCACCTAATCATTTCCATTTAAACATCAACAGACACAGTTAGCTTGAAAAAGAAACTGAAAGGTCTTTTTATTTAAGATATGCAATATTAAGGATTATTGAAAGTCATATGAAAACAGGATCTTAATCCAATGACTATTGATATATGACTTCTTACTTCAAAATATACACAAGGGCTTACAATGTCTCTGTTAATAAAAGTGTCTGCCTCCCAGGTTGATGACATCCATTCAGTCTGTGAGATCCACACAGTGGAAAGAGAAAATAGGCTCTTATGAGTTTTCTTTAATGGGTAACCTATGGCATATACACAGAAGCATGCATGCACATAACTACCTACAAGCAATAAATACATGAAAAATATCTTTGAAAATATCCTAAGCATTTTGAGCTTTTGAAAGGAGATTCCGTAAGTTTAAATTGGTGTTTTTTTTTTAGTTAATGGCACAATAAGTTACATACAAAAAAAATCTGGACATATCTTAGAGTTATCCTCTAAGATGGTATATACCTCATCACGTGACCACACAAGTAAGGAAGAGTAGAGGTGTGTTCCTGACTTCATTCAACAGACACAGTATGTTTGTTACAGGATTTTTCAGGATAATAATAGAGGAAAGGGTATGAAAGTCGTTTATTATTTCTATTTATTGCCTAGAGGAGTATTCAACTACTCATGGTAGTTGATCCAGATTATGGGACAGAAATTGTGTAATAGACTTTCATTATGTATGAATTTTGGTACACTGCAAGCTCTAAATAAAAAAAAAAACAACTAATGAGTACTTCAGAATAAAACAAGTCATATTTGAATATCAGTTGTACAATTACAGTCAATTATAAGCATTTCTTTTTTGATAAGATGCCTCCGGCTTGTCAAAAGCCATAAACCAAAATAGAAATGGGACATAAAAAATACATCAGTGACAAGAAGAAATAGAGTGTCAAAAACATGCTGGTGTAATGTTTTGAGGACAGACTTCCAAACATTACCAAGAAATGTGACTGTACTGCTCTCACAGTATTGCCCTATCCATCTATATCAATAAATACTGCCACTGTTTCTATGTACTGACAGAAATCAAAATCAAATTTTAGTAACATCCTCTCAATACTAAGTTTGTATTAAATTATTATTCCTGAAAAATACATGAGCAATACGTGTATGCTATATATTATTAAAGTAATTTCATATCTTTCAATAAACAAAAACAAACATAATTCTCAATATGTACTTATGCCAGCAGGATATTCCAGCTCTACCAGATGCTACACTGGCATTAAGAACCCCAGCTACAACGCTGCCCACTGCTTGCTAATACCCCTTATATCCCATCTATCAGTGTCCAACAAAATCCCTACCCTAGGCTCCATATTCCAGCTTCTGATTCTAGCAGAAGATTCTTGCTCTACCAGAGACCACACCAGCACTAGGAATCCTAGGAAGCCCAGGTACCTGGAAGCCCATACGCCATTGTAGTTCCCAGAATGCCAGATCCTCAGAACTCAGGGGCAATTCTAGCACACAAAACTCCAGAGGTCACTAAAGATGCCAAAATGCAAACAGAGGCATACTACTAGACCTAAATACTTTCTTGTCACTAGAACCACAGGCCACTCAAGCCAGAAGACAAGAATGGAAACATAAAGCAAAGAAAAAAATAAAAAAAGCCTCCATCATGTAACAACAGATGTGGTGGCACTTGCCTTTAATTGTAGCAATCAGGAGGTAGAGGCAGAAGCAAGTGGATCTTTGAGTTCAAGGTCAGCCTGCTTTACAAAAAGAGTTCTAAGACACCCAGAAATATAAACAAAACCCTGTCTTTAAAAAAACAACCAACCAAAATCCATCATATAAATATAAACTCAGAAATCAGCATCTAAACCTATAATTATCCCAAACTCAAATATCTAGAAGCTAGCATAAGAACAGAATCAATGGTATTCGTGGTAATATGGCAATAGAGGCCATCCACTTTACTATACAAAGCCCTGAAGAATTCAACACAGCAGAAGGATAAGAAAATGTCCTTAAATCCAATCTTATAATGGGAATAACTGTCCTTAAAGAAGAAACTCCTAAACAAAATCCAGTAAAACATAAACAGGTGAGGAAAATGAATAAAACTGTTCATGAACCCACACCAGAAAGTCAAAAGAAAGAACACACACACACACACACACACACACACACACACACACACACACACA